>VZRM01004884.1:366377-499202 GCA_013397955.1 Grantiella picta
CCTCCCTCCCTGCAATCTCTCCTTGGAGGTTCCTAAAGATGGGATTCAACCTGAGTGAGGGTTTGGGTGTCTGTGCCTGTACCTGAATTCAGATATTGTCAGTGTATTTAGATATTTAGGGATCTACAGAGTTGTGTGCTGTATAAATCTGTGCAAGTTGTAACCAAAATGTTTTAACAACACTTACATTCCCTGGCATTCCAAGATGGAAATCCCAACTTCCACCTGGCCTCTGCTATAATCTGGAGGCATCTGAACTCTGTGTAAGCCCTTGAAACATAGAGAGAAAAGAGAAAGCATTTTCTTTTTTCTCCCAAATTTCTTTTTTTTTTAACTCGTCAAACTTCAGTGTCCCATCATAGTGGATTTGAGGACCTACAAAATCCCATAATTCAAACCTATGAAACTCTGACATGAAAGACATAGAGTCACAGAATTGCCCTCGACTTCTGCAGTAAGTGATGTCCAGCTTTAGTGTCTGACATAGGTGGGCTTTTTCCACAGATTGGCTCACTCTGGAAGCCAAATATTCCTCCTGTTGATTTGGTCAATGATCCTTGTAGATAAAGCTCTAAGTGACCTTTCTCCAAATTTATCCATAAAGGTATGAGAGACAAATTCAGGCCTAGGAGCATGAAACCTATTAGTTGTAGCAAATACATTTTGGACAAAAAAATGTGGAAGGTTCCCTGGTGGAAGGTACTCTAGTAGAAGCTGTCCCTGCCCATAGCAGGGGGCTTGGAGCTGTATATTCTCTAACACAAACAATTCTATGATTCTGAAAATGATCCATGAAAAATAACTGCCTATTTTATACTGTATTATGCTGACAATATTACCCTGTATGGGATTACCCATTACCCATGTACAGTATTACCCCCACTGTAGGCATGTATTTAGGATATTTAATCCTCTCAGATTTATTAAAAGGCAGTATTGACTCTGTGCCCCATCCAGGGAGGAGGCAATTAGGGTGGGCTTACTTGTATCCATAGCTTTCAAACTCTCAGCCACACTCAACACAATTCATACTGAGTGAATATATTGAGTTTTCGACACAGATGCTTAAACCAATTATCTCTTCTAATTTATCTCTTTTTCTTACTGAAAGAAAGTATTTGTCCCCATAATAACTCATCTATCAGTCTCTTGGTGTTAACCAGGTTAGCAATAGAAAGAAAAAAATCCTCTGACTTTTCTCAATATCTCATTTTCTTTGGAAAATGGGTCTAAGTCACCAAGTTATTTTGAACATTTTGAGCATTTTGAGGAATATTACTTTTTCTCTTGCTGATCTATATCCATACCCATATCAGCTGGGATAGGAAGAAGGATAAAAGTTTAATTTTACATATCCCAGTTTTTTGCCTTGACTGCAAACTGAAATGCCCCTCCCTTTGTAGCAGTGTGCACAGAGGTGGGGTTTTGACAGCCGCCTTTAATAGAGTTTCCGGAAGCATGAATGGAAAAGACCTATGAGGTCATCTAGTCCAGTTTATAGCCAGAGCGATAACTCAGGCTGCTCTCACCAGCAGAGGTGATGGTACTTGGTGGCAAGTCAGACATAAATTCTGAGTCAAAGATCCCTAAATTTTGCAGCATGAGATTCAAGAAGATGAAAAGTCTGGAGCAGCTTCAGTTATTTTTGATAGCAGTTTTTATTAAATTATTTATACAAGCATGAATAAGGCAGGATAAAAGTGGCTGAGCATTTAACTATATTTACTTATCTATTTAAGTATAAGAAGCTTTGTTTGTTTGTTTTATTTTAAATTACTGGTCCTGTGTCTGGATTATGAGGGACAAAGGTGGAAAAGTTGGGTATTTCTAAGGGGTTGTGGCACTTTGAGTGGTGTGACAGGGAGGAGAGGGTTCAGGGGTCATATCAATGTCTGTTAAGTATTCTTGAAAAGTTTAAAACTTATATTTCTGATAATACTGGCTTTTTGAGCTGTCTGTCATCATGCATGTGCCTGGTTTTCACCTGCTGAAGCTGATGTATGAGATTGTTGAAGATGCAGGCAAGAGTTACTACATCTGATCCCACATGTTTTTCATATCAGAGTTTTGTTTGACTGTTTCTTCCCCTGCGGTTATGAGCTCTGTAACATTTGCTGTGGGTTTTTCTTTTTTTTTTTCTTTTTTTATAGAAACAAGCTGTGGATAGCAGAGGACAACTTTGCAGTATGTGGCAGGCTCTCAGCATCCCCTGGATAGTTATTCAAAGGCCTTCTGTATCTCTAGGCATGCTGATCTACCCACCGAACCTCAGATCTTAGCTGTTCCGCAGGGGATGTATATATTTTTATTCTTTTCCCCCATATATTTGCAAGAGATGAATCATCCAATCCACAGAAGAGAGAACTCAGACCTTTCCCAAGTGAAGCAGTGGAAGGGAGGGGAAGGAGAGGAAATGTTCCTTCTTGCCCACCCCTTGGGAGGAGGACAGAAGATGGCACTATGTTTGTGCCGCTCTTGGCCAGTGTCCCTGGCACAGCATCAGTGTGCCCACACCAGGCTGTTCAGGGCTGCGTGGGTGCTCTGTGCTCTTGCTTTTCCTGGAAATTTCACATTTATTGAAATGAGCATGCATATTTAAAAAAAGGTGTGTGTGGGAGCTGATGAATCACATCTTCTGTCAAAGACTCCAGACACCAACTGAAGCATTGCTGTGTGTCTGGAGCTCTTTACTCATCTTTATTCTTGTAGGGGCTTTAATTTATCACAGAAGTTTTCCTTAGTGCCATACAAATGTTCCTTTCATCCCAGCTCTTTCCCTTTCACTCACACAGCCATGCTCTTCAACCCACCTCTCCAGAGTCACTTCCTGATGTTCATCACCTTCTCTTTATTTGCCATCCCAGCTACTCATTTAGTGGCTCTTCCACAGAAATGCTACAATTAGGGCCTTATTCAGTGCTCTGCTGGGTGACACAATATTACTGATTTACAAGTGTGCATCCCTGGAGCTTGTGAGGTGAGTGGTGTCTGCTCTCCCTGGCTGCACCTGCCACGCTGGGAAGGATGCAGGGAAGGAGAGAGACAGCATGAGCCAAGCAGAGACCAATTATGCCTAATATCCTCCCTGTCACTGAGTTACAGACAGAGGTTGTCCCAAAACTGAGGGGGCTTTAGTTGGTTTGGATCTGACAGCAAGAGGCAACACCATGGAGGGAGGGTAAAAGTGGATCCTGTTTCACTTGAGAATCCTGTTCTAGATTTGGGTTCATCATTGCTCTCTATAATTTCCTGAAATTAGTCTGTAGACAGATGGGGGGGTTGGTATTTTCTCCCAGGTAACAAGGAGGAAGAGGAAATGGCCCCAGGTTGTTCTAGGGGAGCTTTAAATTGGATATTAGGAAAAATTTCTTAATGGAAAGGGTTTGCAAATGTTAGAACAGGCTTCCCAGGAAAATATGAAATCACCATTCATGGAAGTGATCAAAAAATATGTATTTGTGATGCTCAGGGACATGGTTTAGTCATGAATATGGCAGTTAATGGTTGGACTCCATGTTCATAGAGGACTTTTCCAGCCTTAAAGATTCTATGATTATGACTCATGGTCCTTGTCAACCAAGAACACCACCAAAGCTTGCCAGGGAAAGGAAGTTCTCTGAAGGGCCAAACACAAAATAACCAGTGAAAAGCTGTCTTAAAAGAAATATAAACCCCTCACAGCCTGTGGTGAGATATGTGTATCAGCCCCTGTCCCTGGTTGGTCATGAACAAGGTCTGGTGTTGTAGCCCAGTAACAAGGTGAGGGCTCAGATGGACACTGGGCAGGTCTCTCTCAGGCCATGGGCAGAGAGATGAGGACTTGTGTCCCACAGCCCTGGAAAGGCTAGAATATTTACCCATTAAAAGCTACAAGCACTTCAGTCACTCACACAAGCAGATTAATTTGCCATATTTGTATTACTAAATTAAACAGTGTTGGGCACTGCAGCTCTGTGGGTAAATTGCACTGATAAATTGCTGGTTTATTTTCATCTCAGACAAGCAGGCACTCCCACAAACCATGTCTGGACTCTTTTTGGGAGCTAGTTTTGGGCCGGGGTCCCTCCCAAGAGGCAGTCAGGATGCAGCCACCCAGTGCAGGGGCATGGAGGATTCAATACTGACGTGAGCTGTTGCGTGCCAGCTGGCCTCAGTGTCACGCTGTGGGCTAAGGCACATTTAATTTAATAGCATGGACAAAGTCACAAAATCCAGCTTTTCAACAGCCTAATCAGTTTGGACAGAGGGCTGCTCTGGTGTGGCCGTATTGACTCTGGTTCGGAAGATGGCTCAATTGGTCCTGTCTCAGATCTCTGCTCAGGCTCCAGTGCTGTGCAGACACAGCTTTGTAGCTCCTGCTTTCCATTTCCAGAACTAAACTCAAAAGTCAATGGTAATTTTCTTCAAAGGGCTGGGATGCACCCTTCACCTTTTGCCTTTGAATTGTTTATAAGATTCTCGAATTTTTTCTTACCGATTGTGGACACCACTTAAAGGCAAGACACAAATTTGGCTTGCAGTCCCAGGGACATCAAATACCAGCCCTTCTGAGGGGGAGGCAGATGTTTTTCATAGCAACCTGTAAGACAGAATCTGTTTCCCAGTACATACAAAGTGCTGCTTTAATAGCTTTGACTTTTGGAGCAAAAGCTCAGTGAGTTGTAATTAAAACTGGTCATTTGTTTTTAATGAAATCATTTTCCAAGGTGAAATAAAAGTATGTGCAGCTTTGCCCAAATCAAAACTTGCGAAAATGTGCTGATTTCAGTGACATTTTTTATGGGAGAAAGTCCAAATGAATCATTTCAATCTTCTCCCTGCATTTTGATAATGTCAGAATGTTTCATTTCAAGAATACTGAAACATTTCATTTTAGCTATGCCGTAGGAAAGAGTTGTGGACCGCCAAGTAATCTTGTCTTCAGGATTTGTACAGCAGACAGTTTAAAGTAACGAAAAATGGTGGTGCCCAAACTTGTTCCTCCAAAGCCCCTTCAGACATGATTTTCCTCGTGTTACGTGGCCTCCTTTGAAATGGCTTGAAAAAGCTAAAAGGAAGGAGTGCAGAAGAATTATTGGAAATCTGGAATTCACAATGAGGGTTGAATTTTTATTTAAGGAAAAATAATGAGAAGTTAAATTAAAAAAACAAAAAAAAAATCCATCCCAAAAATCCAGAGAACAAGAAACTAACCAAATTTTCGCTTTGCAAGAGTTTCTCTTTGCATATCTATGCTGGGGAAGGCTTTTTTCTTGTTTTTTTTTTTTGGCACTGGTTTTTGTTTTTTTAATAGAACCAAATAGACTCATTTATTTCAGAAGACAGGGAGCTACTCAGAAGTCACCACTAACCTCCAACTTCATGTTTTACCTGAATTCACTTTCCTGCACAATGAAGATTTTCTGGCCTCTGGTGATTCTCCCAGTGCAGCTCTTCCAGGAGGTTTGACGCTGCGTGAACCCCTACAGGTGCTATTTTTCACTCTGCCATCAGTGAATGTTGGTCTTCAAATCAGCGTGATTTCAGTGGGTTTTGTGTAACCAAGATAATTCATAGACGAGCAAGAGTCTCATGAAAGAGTAGATAAAGTAAACCAGAAACCAATAGGAATTAATGGAAGTGAGTGAGCTAACTGCAGTCCTAGAAAACTAAAGAAGACTGTTTAAGCTCTGTAATTTAAAAAAGGGTCTTCAAGGAGTGTTTTGAATGAACTAATCAATGAACATTAGGAATCTTAAATCACAATTAAATTTCATTATTTTTCAGCATTAACCCAAATGAGCTTGTTTTCTTTTGAGCTGCCATACTTGAAATCATTTGGAATCTAATTGAAAACACTGAAAAAAAATTAAATTGCAATATTTCCAATCACATAGAAGCATTTTTAAAAGTAAGCTTCAAGTTAACTTTGCTGACATTTCCTAATGACCATGAAGTTGGTGGCTTGGGCTATGGCTATGGTTGCACATACCACGTGTTTATGTATCTCCAGCTCACCTCCAAAGGAGCTTTGTGACACCTGGAGGGCCTGCAGTTTGACCTGGACTTATTTCAGCACCTCACAGGCTTTAGTTATCCATGTTTAATTTAGTGCTCTGTCCCTGGAAGTGTCTAACTTGTGAGTTTAACCCTAGTTATGTCACAAGGATGTGAATCACACAGAGCTGTGACTGAAGAGCAGAACTGGCCTTGGTCTTGTCCTAGAATAGACATCAGGCGAGAAAGTTTTTTCTTTCTGCTTTGTCATGGCAACTCATCTCCTTGCTCTTTTTTGTTGACAAAACCAGAGACGAGAAACTGTTGAGCAGGAAGACATCATGACATTGGAAAGATAGAAGTAGGCTTTGTTGTTGGCTGCAATCAGGAAAGTTTACAGCCTCCCCTTTGGCCCAGTTTCACTGGTGGAGTGACACATCTTGTTTTGGGTAAGGGGAGATTTAAATATGAGGTTCTGTCACAGTTGATTGGTTTGCTAACTTGATGGGATAGTCCTTTTTGAGCTGGCAGTTTATGAATATATAATCCTTTAAGGCACATGCAATAGGGAATTAATTACTCTTGCTCTTTGGGAGGAGGTATTTAGCATTTCTTTAGAGTTTTAATATTTTCTTCCTATCTTTTGATTTTCTTTTCTATTTAATTTCATCAGTTTTAATATAAGTATATGAATGGAAAATCTATTTGAAATAGATCAAAATACCCTCATTTCTCTCTCTTTTTTATCTAAATATGGATAACTGTTAGAAAATTTCAAATCTTAATAGTCACTAATGTCATTGTCCATCTTTGACAAGCTACAGAACAGGGATTTTTTATGCTCCTAAGTTTATTAAGGAAGCTATTACTTACTTATTAAACGCATCATGAATTCTGCTATGAATAACAGTATGCTAATGTTCAAATAACTGCTTATATTAGTAACTAATGATCACCTCTAATAGTCCTGCTATATTTGTATGCAAACCACCTTCCTATTTATATACCAGCTACATTATGGGTCTGCTATTTGAAGCTTGCATTTAAATACAACACACTTCCAAATAAGCAAATATATTTATGTATCCAGGTTCAAGAAAACAGGGGCTTGTTTCACTTAGCTGGGCAGATGGTGTTTCACATGGAACTCAGCTCTATCATCTGGTAGGAGCTCATGGATTGGGAAAGACTGTGTGCTGTCATGGGTGCACATCTTGTCTATCAGGCCTGGTTTGCATCATGCTATTTGAAGAATGTCAATGGACATAGTTTTAATTTCATTTTCTACAAAAAAGAAAAAAGCTGTGATGTGAATTCATGGTAGCAAAGTGGCTGGAGGTTCCTTCTGCCATCAGCACTGTCTCAGAGTGAGGAGAGCAGGATTCACAACTTGTGAGAGCCTTTTCTACAAGGGCACAACTTTTGCTGCTGGTCCCCACTTGTGGAGATGCAGCTGATTAATGAATAATGAGCAGATGATGACGAGGAGCTAGATATACCAAACTAATGCAGGGGTGCTGGGGAGGAACAAGGCTCAGAGAGTAATGGAGAAGGAATTATCCATGTTTTCGTAAGTGTTACATTAAAGCTTTTGAATGACATGAATCCCTTTAAATAACATTGATAGAATTTTTCGCGAAATTTTACAATTATTATCCTTGTGAATTTCATGATACAGGTGAGAGAAGGAAGCTCAGTCACTTCCTGTGGTCTTGGAAACCAGGTTCTATACATTATCTGTCTATAAGATTGTAAGAAAAAGAATTTACTAACATTCCTTGAAAAATCTGTGATGTGTTTTCTTTTTCTCTCTCTGTGAAGAAACAGAAATTGCCTTTGAATTTGTGTTAAATCCCCTTACTCTTGATCTGGCTGGGATAGAGTTAATTTTCTCCTTAGTTCCTGGTACGGTGCTGTGTTTTGGATCTGGTCTGAGAATAATGTTGATAACACAGTGATGTAGCTGTTCAGCAGCGCTCACTCCAGTCAAGGACTTTTTAATGTCCAATGCTCTGCCTATGAACAGATACTCATAAAGCCAAGGGTCAGCATGGCCAGGAGAGCTGGACAAAGATATATTCCATATCACAGAACCTGTGCCCAGTAAATAAACTGGGGGAAGTTGGCCAGGAGGGGTTGATCAATTCTTGGGGGCTGATCTGAGCATTGGTCAGTGACTGGTGAGCAATTTTCTTGTTCATCACTTGTTTCTTTTGGGTTTTATTCATCTCTTGCTCTCTCTCCCGTTTATTATTGTTATTGTTGTTATTATTATTATTATTATTATATTTTACTTTATGCCAAGCAATAGAATGTACTTAATGCATGAGTTTTACCTTTTTCTGATTCTCCTCCACGTCCCACTGGGGACACAGGGAAGTAAGCAGTTGTGTGGCTTAGTTGGCTAGGGTTAAACGACAACCCCAGCAACTCATTAAATTGAACATTTAATAAAAGAATAGTGATTCCTTTAAGTACTACATATTTATAATTCCTTAAGAATCACATATGTATAAATATATATGTATATACTTCTTCAAATTTAAGAAAGGGGCATGTAACTTTCTCCCAGCCTACAAATAAATCATTGTAATTGTGTTAAGACGCATTGTCACATCAAGACAGAGGGTTAGGCCTCCTAACAAAGCTGCTGTTTTTTGACTTTACCATTTTGAATCATTCAGTTTTGACTTTCAAGTTACACTAAAATACATCTTTGGTATGCTAGACAGAATGAGCTGCTTAAATCTCTCACTGCAAGGCATTTCTCTAAACTCTCTAATATTTTTTACTGGCTCTTCACTGCATCCTTGACAATTTTTCAGTATCTTTTCAAATGTGTTCTGATATCAATCTCACCAGTACTATAAACAGAGGTAAAAATCATCTCCCTGTCGTGTTGATTTTGCATGCTGCCAAATTCCCTGCACCCACTTGTTGTTTCCTATTCTCGTCACCAGTATTAAAGAATGGCTTCATGGGTACCTCAATAAACCTAAAGGACAGTGATTTGCCACCCAGAAATGGGAAATAGTGCAAAGCCGGAATTCACACCTGAGTTTTCCACCACGCCCAGAGAAACTAGAGCACAAAGTGAATAGTTTCAAAGTGCAGTGCTTTGGGCCCAATTCCAGCACCACTGGAAATGCTCCAGGATCTTCCTCCACCCTCCACTTCCACTTCAGAGAGGCACTGCTCTTCTATAGCTCTTGTGTGGATGGTTCCATATGGATGCCTCAGTGCTTCTCGAACGTTTTCACCCTTCTTTAGTAACTGCACTCAGACTTTGGGTTGTCTTTTTGCTCAGGGAACAGACAGAAGTATCTCCAGGGCTGGTTTACCCTCCCCTGTTATTATTTACTGCCATCTGGTAGGCTCACCTGCTACTTTTTAATTCTAGCCTTAGAAAGAAAAATGAAATCTTTCTCTGCTTACCTTTGCCATGTCATCATCCCAGGTTTTAAGACCAGTAGCATATATATCCCCTCTTTTTCCTTTTTCCTCAGGCTGAATCCCAGTCTTCTTTGTTGTGCTTTGAGTTTTTTTCATAAATTTGGTAATCTTGTCATCCTTGAGCATTCCTTGCCATCAAACTAATATTTCCCCTGAAATCTAAACACAACAGGAAATTTCAGAGGCCTCTCAGGTAAAAAAAAAAAAAAAAAATTCAGCAGTGCTCTCACTTTTTGAACAGAAGACTACTCTTACTGCCTTGAAATGTACATGAGTCCTTCTCTTGGCTTCAATCTATGAGCTCAGTATGTAGATGCATACAGTTGGGTCGAGGAATGAAAAGCTGCACTTGAAAAGTGTAAAGAAAGCAAAAATTTGAGAACTTCCCATTATGAGTTTAATCCGGATCCTTAGACATTAATGATAGTGTTTCTTTTTACATCAGGGTTTGTTGGACGAGGCCCAGAATGTCTGTAAAAATGCTGAGCATATCTTTTATTGAACATTTTCTTATTTAATGTGCCATTTTCTGATGTATATTTGATAAACAAATTTGTTACCAGAAGCGTTCTTGTTACCAGTGACATTTAAACACAAATGCAGATTTATATATGAGTAATTGTGTTTCAAGTGTAACTGTGTGCATAAGTCAGCATTTTGCAAATGTTACAAAAATGAACAAGCCCAAGCAGAAAAAACTACTTGCCCATCTTCTGCTACATTTGATGTAATGAAAGGTAATTACCTTCTATTCACACATTAAAAGAAAGCACTCGTATTGGATAAGACCATGATTGAAAGTCTGTTGAACTTAATGGAAGCCTTTCAATGTTTTTTGGTGAAAGGTGTCTCAGGCTTTCAAGGGGAAAGGAATATTTTGCAGCACTGCTAAGAGATCTTTTGGGATTTGAAATGAGGGATTGTCACGACAGTGTTCAGGTGCTGTAGAAATGTCTTCTCTTCTGAAAGACTTGCCTCTGGCACTCTTCTTCTTATTGCACTAAGGTAAAGAAAATGCTGTTGACTCATATCTACCAGAGGTGAAAATCCAATCTCACATATGTCCTTGCCATATAAGAACATTTAGAAAAGAAATACATGTCCTTAAAATTATATCAATTCACCTTACATGACTAAGAAAGAGACAATTTCTAAAGGATATTGATTAAAATGGAAATGCATTCAAATAAATGGATTCTTAGCTTGAAATAACCTTTGCAGTAAGTGAATGGTCTATTTTGAAAGTATGATGGGTGTTCTGAGGGGCACTACTGTATCTTAATTTTATTTCATTGCTATCGAGAGTTTTCTCTGTTTATGAAAATGCTATGCAAAGTGAGATCTATGGATTTCAGAATGAGGAGGAGCAGGAAATTTTGTCTTAGAAAGACATCTGCCTTTGTATTTCTTATTATTCTTTAGTAGCTTGAAAGGCCAGAGCCAGAGGCTCAAGCAAAGATGAGTTTTCTAGGCACCATATCAAACATAAAATAAAAACCAGTCTCTTTCCATGAAACCTCCTATTTTAAATGAATTAGACAAAGAATAGGACCAAGGATGTAGTAAATTTTTTTTGTAGTGAGAGATGACAAGAGATCTTAATCTGAACAAATCCAGAAAAGGAATTAAAGACATTTATTGGGCAAATCTCTGTTCTACTCTCAATGTACTGATTTTACAGTAAACAACTTGATAAACAGAAAAAAAATTGAAAGAAGACGTGACTGAAGATTTGTGTCTTCTAAGACTTAGAAAAACACTTTGAAAGGCTGATCATTACACCATGGTGCTGTGGTCATCTGGGTCATCTGTGCCAATCTCTTTTACATCCCAAACCTGGGATTTGCTGTTGAGACTGAGCTGCTATGTGGATGCAACAAAAAGATCACAGGTCAGAGAGTGCAAAGCCTGAGGCTGTTGGGTGGTGAGTCTCAAGCGTCTTCTTTCAAGGTTGTGTGGTTCTTTGCTGAGAAAAACAGAAGTGCCTGCAGTTTCTTGGACACTGAACTGTTGGAAAAATACCCTTGCATCAGTGACAGACACAGGAACCTAGATTCTTCAGAAACTGCCTAGTAATTTGTTCATCCTTTTCCTGGATCAGGCCTCACTTTGCCACAGAAGTCTATACAAGGGCTATGAAATAAACTCACACCTGCCAACAGCTCTTTGTTGAAAATAAAAACATACAGAAGAGTGAAGTAGAACTTCATATCAATTTTGAAAAAATCCACATAAATCCACTGCTTCCTCCTCAATTTCAGAAAATGTCTGCACCTAAGAGGGGTTAAGAAGCTAAATGTGAGTATTTTGCAACCCCCCAAATGCCAAAATTGTTATGAACTTTAGGGATAATCCAGGAAGTGTGGAATTTAAAACACTTTCTGATAGATTCCAGATGCATAGCATGCATGAAAGCATTGTGCATTTCTGCTTCTGATTAAATCAGAAGAATCCCCAAAGACTTTACAAACTATCTGTTAAAATGCAGATATTGCAGTGGTAGAGACTACAAGTGTTTTTTTGCCACAGCATTGCAAACTACAGAATTTAGAAAAATTGAGGATTTCACCAGTGAGTTTGCAAAGGAAAGTGTTTGTACAAGAGACTGCACTGAAATTCTGTTTCTAAAGGTCTAAACACTCCTGGTCCATCCTGTAGTGCTGCTGCTCTGTTAAATTTCCCAAGCAAAGACACACAATACAATATTTTAACTAGTCGTCATCCCTTCGTTCCTGTGCATAGCACAGGGTTTGGAATTACATGCTTTTGAAAGTTCCTTCCATCCCAAACTATTCTTTATTCCATGACTCTATGTCAGGACTGTCTTCAGGTGTGTAGCTCTAACTGGTCACTTTGCAGATCAACCCCCATTGCATCTCTGTGCTGCCTGCTGTGGGACAGAAGGTCAGAGTCTCCCAGCCAGGGAGGGACAATGTCCAGTAAAATATGGAGATTTTTCTTGGCCCTCCTTTTGTTGCTGATGTATTTATAAAATAATTTTTGCTCTCTTTTACAGCAGTAGACAGATTAAATTCTAGCTGGATTCTGGCCATTCTAATTTTCTCTCTTCACAACCTTACAACATCCTGTCCTCCTGAGTTGCTTGGCCCTCCTTCTAATGGTTCTAAACTTTCCTGCTTTTTCCTGAGTTCCAGCCAAAGCTCTGTCCAGCCAGTCTCCTTCCCTGCCTATCTTTTGGCACATTGGGGTGGGCTCCTTCTCTGCTTTAGGATTTTCTTCTTGAAGATTATCCAGGCTTCCTAGACTCCTTTGCCCATCAGGACTGCCTCCAAAAGCACTCTCTCAAGCAGGCTCCTAAACCAGCCAAACACAGTCCTCCAGAAATCCAAGGAGCAGTTCTGATGACCTTTCTCCTTCTCTGAAAATGGAAAACTCTTTCATTTTGTTGTCACTGAGACCAGAACAGCCTTCACCCACCGCATCTCCCACCAGCTCTTCTGTGTTTGCCATCAGCAGCTCCAGTGAGGGTCCTCCCTTGGTTGTCAGGAAGGTCAGAATTGTCTCCTCCACACACTCCAGGCACTTTCTAGCTTGTTCCTCTCTGCTGTGCTTTGATGCTGTGATTGTGAGACTCCTCCCAGACACTTATAGAATATTTCATCTATGTCTCCATCATGGTTGGATGGTCTATAACAAACTCCCACGGGGGGATCTGTTTTTTTAGCCTTCGCCTGAATCTTCCCCACAAACTCTCAATCCTATCATCACCATCATTAAGCTCTAGACAATCAAAACCCTCCATAATATATAGGGCTCTTCTACCACCTTTCCTTCACATCTAGTTTAAAGGTCTTCCAATGAACCCTTATTACCCCTGGGCAAAGATCCTTTTTCCCCTTTGAGAGAGGCATACCCTATCTGTTGCCAGCAGGCCTGGATCGGTGTTAACTGACCCAAATTCTGCTGCTGACACCATTCTTGGAGCCAGGTATTGATCTTGAGAATACCACTCGTGCTCTTGATCCCTTAGCTTGCCATCCCAGGGCCCCTCAGGTCTCTCCTGATGGCTGTGGGTATTTTTGCTGTAACTTCATTGCTGCCCAGTGGGAAAACTGACAGTAAATAATGGCTTGGGTGCCTTACCAAAGCAGGTCTTTCTCTTTAAATCATTAACCACGCCCAGGGGAGGCAGCAGCTCCCTAAGGAATGGAACTGATCTGCACATTGGGCCTTCTGTTCCTTTCAGAAGGAATCTCCTATCACAATGGCCCATCTCTGTTTCTTTAAGGAGTGTTTTTGGTGCAGGATGTGTGCTTGTTTAACCTCATTGACATCTCCATGCTGGATGAACCATCATTTTTGTTGTTTGGTTGCACTGCCATCACCTCACACCCTCTGGGCCAGGATGTCTGGGGAGGTGGGATGATCTCTGATGAAACATTCTTGCTGGCACTGGAGCTTGGAAGCTGCTAAGGCATACATGTATAGACAAAAAAACATACATATAAGGAGTATATGCATCCATCAAGAGTAAATCCTCACATTTCCAATTGTGTGCTTCAAAATTTTGCTAGCATTTTTTCTAGGGCAGGAAAGATGGGTGCTGCAGTTTTAGCAGATGAGTTCCCTGGAAACGAAAATATTAAAATAATGTTTCATAAGAGACAGGAAGATTCTGAGAAGCGCCCTTGTTAAATTTATGAAATCTCCCATATGAATTCCATATGAATAAAGTGGCTTGTGGGCAGACAGATATTAATCATCACGAGAGCTTTTGAAATAAATGCACTTTTGATTGAAGGTGCTCAAAGTTGTTCTCTGCACTTCTTTGCAGAAGGCGAGGGAAAAGAATGTACACACACAAAAAAAAAGAAGGAAAAAAAGGTGCTTGGACAGATCTCCTGGGGATATACGTGTGGGATTTTTCCCTTCTAAAACCACAATTTTTACAAGGTACATACTTTAATATTTTTACTTATAATTCAACTCTTCCAGCTCTCTGCTTTTCTCTGAATTGCCTCTACTTTTCTAAAATCTTTTTGACAGTCCTTGCCTAAGAGTAAACCTACAGTCTCAGCTGTGGCTGTCCTCCTCACTTGTATATATACATACAGAAGATACAAATATATACTTCTTCCTGACATAATTTTGGTGCAACAATTGCTGTCTTAGTCATGGCAAAGTCTTGAGTCAGAAGGTCCCACAACTAGCAACAATGTTCAGCTCTGCAGCATCTGGAAAAGGTGCTGAGTGAAGTCCACAGCATTGCAGCGACAGAGGCACCTTGATTGCACAGCTTAGAAGTTAATATATTTGGTCCTCTTGGAAGCAATGTCCAGGTGCCCCAAGGAGGAAAGTGTTCTGTTGGAGTAGCCTTGGTTTGATCTTTCCAAGTCTGGATGGAAGAGGGAGAGTTTTGGAGAATAGGACAGAGGAATGTTGAAAGGAAGATGCCCAAGCTGGCTGAGGGTTGTTTGATTTCTGATATGGCAATGTTAAGACTTTGATGAATTTTGTGCAAAAAGCAAAAGAAGTGAATTATAACACTTCATTTCCAGACCATTTGCCTGTAGAAGGTAAAGTTCTTTTCTCAGAGTTGTGGGTTCTAGCTAATCAGGTAAAGAAAAAAATCACTGAATGTTGTCCCTCTCCTCTCCAGTGAGTGTTGTGGTCATCACCCTGGGAGATACACATGCAGTGGTGTTTTGTTCATGATCCCATCAGTCATGCCTGTACCTCCAGCTTTTTCCCCATGGACCCAGTGGAAACTGAGGTGTATAAAACTGGAGAGAATATGGGCCTCTTGAGAGCAGCTTGTTTGATTGAGGGCCAAGGGCTGTACTCTTAGAGGTCTGGTGACCTGCCAGTGTCTCAAAGATTGTGAAAGAAGTCACAAGGATCCAAAATCACAAGCTTCAGCTCCTAAAGAGGTACTTCAAATCCCAAACTGTGTGGCTCAGAGCTGTAAAATGTTCACATGTGCTTTGGCTTGGGAAAGGAATAGAATCATAGAATCATTAGGGATGGAAAGGACCTCCTGGATCATTAAGTCCAACCTTTGGCCAAACACCACCATGCCCACTAAACCACATCATGAATTTCCATGTCTGCTTGTTTTTTGAACACTTCCGAAGATGGTGACTCCACCAGTTCCCTGGGGATAGATAAGGTAAACTGAACTGGGGGCTAGATTTCTACATATGCTATTGTTTTCACAGCCACATCACATTGCAAACAATGTTTATTTTCACATCCGTTATTCCCTCTAGACTTATTTCAATGTTACAGCTTTTCGTTCCAGCTGCCTTTGTGTTTCAAATTGTCTTTCTCAAGATTGATCTAATTTTGTTATTTTCTTCTCTTATTTCTAATTTCTCCAAATCTGCCAATATTATTGCTCTGCCCTGACGTGGCTCACTAGTCTTCCCAATTGAACATCGTCTGTAAGCTTCATTAGTGTGCTGTTTGCTATCTCGAGCAAAGGGATGCTTATTTTCTTATTTTCCTTTTTACCAAGTGCTCCGTATTCCCTCATCATTCCTCGCTGAGCCATAACCCATTCTTTGCGTCTGCAGAAGCTGGAGCCAAGGAGCGAACTGCCTTCCTGCCACTCCTGTAGCAGGACATCTGTACCTTGTCAAAACCCTTGATGTTACCATGCGTCAAGGGAAAGTAATGCAAGTCAAGAGTGAAACTTGTCAAGTTTGGATGTGTAACTTGGGGCTGTACCAGGATTAATTATGCCTTCTGCTGCTTTTACACACTCATGTCATCAATAAATTCTAATAAACAGGAGTAGGATGTTCTTATTCATGTCATTCCAGAGGAATTAGAACACAGTAGTGTTATTTAGCAATGCAGATGTTTTATTATTGTGTTGTTTATGTGAAAGTGGATATGACATGAAGAGGTATATCAAATGAGCAATAGAGAGAAGCGAGCTGTGCTCCCTTTTTGATTATGCATATTTATTCATACTGCAGAAGTTACTGCACATAGCACAGTCTTCTAAAATGGATTGCTCAGTTTGGAAACCTAGCCTAGTCTCTTCCCACCACCCCGCCTTCCTTCTTTTTTTTTTTTAATAAAGTTTTTTTTATAAAGTTATGTCAATACTACCTTTGTACAGTATTTATGAGTTCCTTCTTTAAATTGCACCTTAATTGGTTTAGTCACTACAATTGCAAAACAGGAACCTAATCACCAGAAGCTAAGTAAGCAGAAAAAAAATAATGATTTGGAGCTGTCTGTCTACTGCCGCCGAACAGACACACTGGGCACGGTTTAAAGCTATAATTGCATTGTGGCACTGGCTTGCTGTTCCCAGCACATGCATAATGTAGCTCCCAGTTGTAGACTGCCACATATCCTGCTGTATTTACCCTCAGATGCCAGTGGAGCACATGCCACCCACAACTGCTGCTTCCCAACAGTGTAAAACTGTCACACTTTCAATTAGATGCCCCAAAGCACTTTATTGCCCACTGGAGGGTATAGTCATATCTTGATGGGGGAAGATTATGGGCTAAATGCATCCAGAGTAGTTCTCCGCAGGCTGCAGCAGAACTACTTTGGGAATGAATTTGGATGAATTACGCCGCTCATTCTAGTGGTCATAAAACAGGGCTATGCACTGCTTCTTTTTGAGGGCACAAATTCTTGACCACAAACATTTGGGGATGTATATCGCCTTATTACTACCCTGAAGGCTTCCACAGCTATAGAAGACAAAAAACACAGCTGGAGACCTTGCTGCCCTGCCTGTGCCTCTCTGCAGATGGATGTTGCTGTGCAAATAGTCACTGCAGACAAATTCTGCCTCTGCAGACCCTGAGAAAACCTGCCTCTCGGCTTCATCTTCCTTCACCTCTCAGGTTTGTGTCTTTGTGCACCTGCTGTCCATGCACAGAGGCAGCTCATACAAATCTTCCATGGCCATCATCTTGGATAAGAAAAACAATTGTATTTGAGGGAGCTAAAGATGTACTGGACTCCAGTAACCCCTCCTAAGGCAATGTTGTGCACTGTTGAGCCAACTGACATAATATCCTGTCTAGAGAAAGCTGTGAGCATATGTTAACAGCTTTTAGCATGTGAACAGCCACTCTGGCAGGTGAGTAGAATTCTTTTAAAGCCAATGCAACTTGATTGTATGTCTAAGTCTAAAACTTCAATGGCAAAAGTAAATAGTCTATAACTCAATGTTGAAAGTTTCGGCAGAATCTGGACAAAGAGGGGGAAGGTATTTTGGAGAAAGGATAAGAGAAGGATGTATAAATTCTAATCATATAGAAATGTTAGTCCCACTAAAATGAAACCTGCTGAGGCCAGATTTAATTGAACCCATAAACACATGTGTGATTTTAGCACCGTGCAGTTTCTTCACCAGTAAAGTGGACATTTAGGATTTTCACAAGTGGAAACATTTGAGTTCCTCAGAGGAAATTTCCATTGACTCCTCCTCTGGTGACAGGCATGGCTCAGCTCCCAGTTTGGATACCTAAAAGAGTCTATGCACATCTTTGTCTACATCTAAGAGTTTGCATGTGAGCTTCATGTCTGAGCTCTCACTGGAGCTGGTGGGGGTTTGAGCCGTGAAAACCAGACCTGTTCATCTGATCAACTGGTAAATGTCCACTTCACAAAGAACTGAATCGCTTTTAGTGTCCCTCTTCCTACTAGATCTCAGAGAAAACACCCAAAGGTATTAATGGATATGTACATATTGTTTTCTGAATCTGAAGCTACCAAAGACTTTTTTGAAAGTTTTAACTTTGCCCATTACTTATTTTTTTAAATTTTATTTTAACCTGAGACAGCATTTATTCATATAGTTTCTCTGTTGTGCTGCAAGTTTGCTTCAGTAATTAACTTGTCCAGCTGAGCTATGTTTTACAGGGTTTATATTGCTGGTGTACTTAGGAACTTTGCTAAGCCAGAGTTCAAAATACATGTTTAAGTTGTTTACAAGATCAGAGCCTTGCTTAAATAAATGTGTGTGCTAATTTGAGCTTAATTGGCTTAATATTAACACCACATGACTATTAAGAATCGATTTAGTTTTAACACAGAGCATCACGTACATATCTAATTTAGAAAGCCCAAAGAAATTGAATGCAAACAAGTCTGAGAGTGTAGCAGTGAAGTTACAAATTTAAACACACAAGAGCCAGGGTACAGAAACAGTGTGGATCTTCCAGCATAGCAATAATAATTCAAACATATTGTATCTATATAGTATTTTTATTACCAGTCAGACTATTAAATGCATACTTAAATCTATGCACGATATGCAATGTGGGCAAGTCTATTGTTCCTTTGAAAACTATAGCTTTTTCATTTCCTAATTGCAGTTTCATGGCACTGCCAAGGTTTTGTGTTTAATTTATATAGGGATTTCTATGGTCCTTAGAGCTGTTAATAGAATGGATTCACAAAGACCCCTACTATAAGGAAGGCAAGGCTGGTAAGAAAGCTATTCATCATACCACCTTTCATCAGCAGGATTAAAAGAGTTTTTATCTACATTTTGCAAAAGGGAATGGAGTCACAAAGTGATGACCTCATTTACCTACTGCTGAGCAGCAGGCCAGTGGAAGCACTAATAATAAAATCGAGGCCACCCAGGTCCTAAACCAATGCCTTCAGTGAGGCGCAGGATGGGTTATGAATCAGATATCTATATATACAGATATCTGACTCTGCAAGGACAGTATAAATGTACAGGGCCAGAACCAAGCCAGGTCTGCTTCTAGGACCTGCTGTTTTCAGTAAATATAGATATGACTTCTCAGTCAGACCAGTTCCCTTGGTGCAGACCTGTGCTTATACAGGGCATCAAAAGTGTCAAACATGTGCTTGCATGGATCCCCATGTAATCCATAATTGACAGAATTTCAGCTTTCTTTTGAAGCTCCCCCCTTTTTTGTTTTTGTTTTCTTTGTTGAAAAACAACAAGCAAGCAAGCAAACAAAATCCTTTCCAAGCATGACATAAATGAAACTTACACAGTGCTGTAATCTCAGATTTCAGGCTGTCTGAATGTCAAAAAATTTGGTTTCTTAGAGTTGTCGTTTCATGACCTGGCACCAATTAGCAAAACACCTAAAAACATATCTTACCCGATTTGTGCAGTAACAGCAAGGGCTTTCTGTAAAGCCAGGGAGCTGAGCATGAGTCTACTAAGTCCCAAAAAAGAACAGCAATTATAAAATATCTGTGCCTGACTATTACAAAGCACTTGCTCAGGGCTTCTCAGAAATAGATGGAAAAAAGGATTTGTCATCCCAAAGCTGAGGGCTGGGCCAATCCACAAGTAACCCAGAAAGCTCTAAGACACCTTAAAATGTTGCAAAGCAAATATTGCACAGTCCCAGAAGTCCCACAACTCAAATACCCCACAGTATGTTTGCTTTGCACTGTGAAACCCATGGCAGTCTTGTTTCCCTCTTCTTACCAGTTAAAAGATCTGGTTGACCATCCTGAGTGTCTTGAGTGGGGACCTTCAAGGGTCTTACACTCAGAAATCAGAGAGCTAGAGGTACTGGTATTGATGTTGTTATCCACCTATCCTGAGTTTGTGAATCTGGATGTTTAGTTTGTTACTTTTATTTGTTGTCCTTGTCTTTCATCGTGGATGCCATTAAACAGATACCTGCACATGCTTCATTCCACATGTTCATGCCACATGTTCCCTAATTTGAGGGATGTCAGGCAGGGCTAATGTACTAAATGACCTCAGGGCTTAGGCTCCATGCTGTAGTAACGCTGTGATGGGCTTTCCAGACTGGTGTTCAGGCGCACTGTTTAGATTAAACACCATAAAATTGCATTTACACCTTCCAGATGCAGACAGGAAACTGTGTGTCTCCCTGGGGTGATCTGCACCACTGGGAAAAGGAGTTATCCTGCTCCTCCAGCTTCCTGCTGTGCCTCTCAAGTGTGACCAGAGGGACGGACTATGAGCTCATTAGAGGAGCTCCATCTGGCCACTGCACAGGCATGGGCTGAGACTCAAGGGGAGATCACAGCATCTCCAAAGCCAAATAGTCTATCTATTCTCTCGCTTGAGCATTCTGAGAGTGTGACTCGGTGCTGCTCCAGCGTGTAGCAGCTGAGTGCCACAGAGCACCCCAGACACTGTTCTTCACAGAGCTGCAGTGCCAGTGGGCAGTACAAGGCTCAGAGTAGATCAGCTCAGCTGGCAGTGGTGCCAGCTCCTGGGCTTGCAGCAACCCAAAAATCAGCCTGGGTGATTGATGGCCCTGAGACTTGACCGTCTTAAGGATCAGCGTCTAGTACAGGATGGTCATGTGAGCTTCCTCTGGAGGTTCCTTCTCCCTTCCTTAGAGGCCAGAACGGCTTTCTGAAGACTCATCCCACCCAGAAAAAAAGGAATGTGAACCAGCTAATGGAAAGGACTCTCTCTGCCTTGCTTTTAGGCAGATCTAAAGTAGCAGTGACCTATTCCACTGTGGCTAGCACAGTGAGGTGAATCACACCTTAAGTGAGATGAACCCCACCTTCACTGGGAATCAAATTTTACAACTGGGGGAGTCCATGGCAGTAACCTAATCTCTGTGCTTTGTCTAAACATGATGAGGAGCACATTGCTTTATTTCCCATAACTCATTATGGGAAACATTTTGATATGCATTTCCTTCTGCTTAGTAGCCTAAAAAGAGCAGATAAATATCACAGCCACCCTTGCACCGTGCCTCTATTTTGGTCAGATTTTCAGACATTTCCTAGCAAACAGGTTACAGCTTTAAGATATGAATGTAGTCCATATGTTCAGGCTCAAAAATGGGGATAAAGAAAAAAATAATAGGTTGTCAGCTGTCTTTAAAAAGGTGCATGCATCAGGAGAGAAAATAAAGACACTATTGCTGTGCATAGGGGACATCAGAAGCATTCAGATAATACTTACATCTGCTTTAATGATTCCATTTAAGCTGTCATTTTCAGCATTTACCTTGCAGCATTCAAAAGCAACTACACTTACATGTTCTCAACAGACTCAGTGCCAGTCTCAGATAGAAGGAAAAAAATATAGAAAGAAGAGGAAAATGAAAAGTGCCATACAGTATGTTTCAAAGAACAAATTTCTTGCAGGAAATTAGCAGTAATTTTGGGGCCACCACTGTTGAAGAGAAATAAGTTTCAAGAGAAAAGTGAACAGTAACAAAAGGCAGAAGTAAAGACAGGCTCATTACAAGGCTTAAAGGGGAACAGGGAAATATTTTGAAGCAGGAGCTTTGGAACCAGTGTCCTCTTCTCTGTAACACCCTGCACAAATCACGTCACCACCTTTGCCTCGCGTGGTTTGTGCCACCAGGAGCAGTAAGGCTGCGCTCACACTGGCATTCCAGAGCTCAGGTTTGCCCCTACAGGTGCAGCTTTGTGGGTGCAGCTCTGGGCTGGGGTCTGGTTTGGGTTCATTGTTGATACAGCTTTTCTCTGTGGCCTTGGACAAGCTGCTTTAACTGCTTGCTTGCTTTGACAGAGGCACTCTTGATACATGCTGTGCTGTGATTTAAGCCCTTCTACCCTCCTGTCAGCCACAGATTGTCTCTCCCTGATGCCCAGAACAACAAGAGGATGTGAAGCCTCACTTCAGCCTCTCCAGCTCACATCCCAGCATCTCAGATTAATCCCTCACAACGATGGTTTGCTCTGCAGTGCCTGGGTTCAGACATGCAACCTCTGTTGCAAGAGGAATAAGGCCTGGAGAAAAGGCCAGCTGGGAGACAAAGGCTACATGAGTTGGGTAATAATGTTTTAGGATCATAGATCTGTTAAGGTTGGAAAAGACCTCTAAGATCATCGAATCCAAACATAGGTCATGGAATCAAAAACTCATGAAATGGTTTGGGTTGGAAGGAATCTTATCAATCTTCTAGTCTTAATCCCCTGCCGTGGGCAGGAACACCTTCCACTAGACCAGGTTGCTCCAAGTCCCATCCAGCCTGACCCTGAAAACTTCCAGGAATAGGGACAGGTCCAGCTGTATCTGGTTGACTTCAGTCTCTCATCTGCAAAAATGGGTTGAAAATAACATCCCCATTTTCAGACTGCTCCCCACACACCAGAAGATTTCTGGTAAACTCTGTTCAACCAGTGTAAAACTTAAGGGAATCCTAGAGCTTGTGTCCCTTAAATTTGCCTTGTACCATTCATGAAACAATCTAGAACTGAAGCTCTTAAAATTTCTGTTATCTTGAGTCTGTTCGTCCTTCTATTGTACTCTGGTAAGATGCCACCTGGAGTGCTGCATGCAGCTCTGGGATCCTCAGCACAGGAAAGACATGGAGGTGTTGGATTGAGTCCAGAGAAGGCCATGAAGATGCTCCAAGGGATGAGCACCTCTGCTGCGAGAAAAGGCTGAGAGAGCAGAGGTTGCTCAGTCTGGAGAAATGAAGGCTCCAGGGAGATTCAGGGCCTAAAGGGTTTACAAGACATTTGGAGAGAAATTTTGCACAAGGGCATGGAGTGTCAGGACAAGGAGAAACGGCTTCAAACTGAAAGTAAATAGGGTTAGGTTACATATCAGTTAGAAATTCATTACTGTGAGGGTGCTGAGGCACAGGATGCCCAGAGAATCTGTGGTTGCCCCATCCCTGGAAGTGCTCAAGGACAGGTTGGATGGGGCTCTGGGAAACCTGGTCTAGTGGAACGTGTTCCAGCCAATAGCAGGGAGTTGAAAATATTTTAGGCACCTTCCAATCCAAAACATTCTGGGATTCTGTGATGATTGATTCATGGAAATGTTTTCTCTGCTGCTGGGGAGTATCTCTTCAGTTGCAGGTTTCTAAGGAAAGAAGACAGGAGATGAGAGGTTCATGCTTGTTTTTGTACCATGGAAACAGGGGGTTCAAATACTATAAAATGTTTCTCCATCTGTATCTGTATCTAAATAGTAATACAGATGAAGAAGTTGGACGTTACATATTTATTGAAAGATTTCCTTACGCTGTAGGTCTTTGAAGAATTCATTTATAACCAGACATTTTGGAAATTTAAGTCCTGTGTTTATGGAGTAAGTAGAATAGCTGAGATTAAATGCCAAGGGGCCTCCCTATGCCGTGGAGACATTGATGGCATCCTGCTGCCTGCAAGACACACTCCAGCTGCAGAAATGTGCGAAATTAGGAACACCGCTTTCCTTTCTTTTCTTTCGTTGGATCCCTTCCAAATTCACCTCTGTCTTCTCTCTCTGGATGAAAACCAAAGACAGTAGATGCTGCAGTGTGTATCCTCAGGAGCACCTCTGCAGATTAAATGCCTGCAGCTATTGTGCATCCAAAGTCTCTGATGAAAAATCCTTTCTGTGACAGAGGAAAATTCAAAATTTAAATACAAAATGGAGCCAAATTACCTACTTTTGCTATGGGAAATCCAACATATCATTACAAACTGTTTTACTTGTGCGTGTCCAATTTAATGTGCCTGGATTTTTTTCTCATCAAAAAGAAAAAAAAAAGATGGAAATAAAAGAAAGGAAAAGGAAAAAGGAGAGAGGAGAAGAGAAGAGAAGAGAAGAGAAGAGAAGAGAAGAGAAGAAAAGAAAAGAAAAGAAAAGAAAAGAAAAGAAAAGAAAAGAAAAGAAAAGAAAAGAAAAGAAAAGAAAAGAAAAGAAAAGAAAAGAAAAGAAAAGAAAAGAAAAGAAAAGAAAGAAAAAAAAAAGCAAAGCAAAGAAAAGAAAAGAAGCAATTGATGTTTTTTTATCTCTGAAGAGGGTGGGAAGTGGACATTGCAATGCACATTTTGGGCGTCTCCTGACTCTAGGGAGGACTGTGGGATCCAGAACTTCATATTAAGACTTGATAAGGGGTCTGAGCCACTGCCTGGAGTTTCCCCTGGAGTGGCCGTGGTAGTTGCTTCAGAGTCAAGCACAAGAAACCCTGCAGAAGGCAGATATGGAATATCTGGCCTACAGGGAAGTTTCTTCCTCAGCTTCGTTAATTAGAGGCTAGCTAAAGTCTCTAATAAAGCATAAGTATTTATATCCTGGGACCAAGAAGTGCTGAGAAAGAGCTCCTGGTCTCTGTCTGGGTTATGAAGTGGCTTCCCAGGCAAGAAATATCCTGGGAAATCTCTTTGCTGTCAAAAAGCAAGGTGTAGTGAGGTCAGTTCTCCAAAGGAGCTCAGCACTTCCAAAGGGTCGGGGTGGGTCTTGTTTTTGAGTCTTCATCCCTGTGGCTCTGCAGAAGGGGCTCTGATAGCTCTTGTCTGTGGCTGGGTGCTCTGAGAGACAGAAAAAGGGAATCTGGGATCCATTAATTCTGAAATACCCCGTACAACCAGTCACTGGCCATGGCAATGGGTTTGAGGCAGCTGCCTGCAATGAAGAACACCTGTCCCTGTCCAGCTTTCACCACACCTTAAAGGTGAGCTATGCATTGCAGGTCCTGCATTCCCCATGGTATCCTGAGTCAGAAAAGTCTATAATGAAGGTCCTTCACCCTCAAATGTTGTATGTAGAGCTGATCAGATCAAAAGGCTGGATTTTTGTTAGGAAACTTGAAGTCAGTAGAATAACATGTTGATGGAGCAGTTAAAAATGAAATCCTTCTTTTCAAAAAGGTGCAGGCAATCTAGTCTCAAATTTTAAGAACAGGAGGCATTTTTTATTACTTCAAAGTAACTTCTCACAAGGACACTCACTGTTATTGTATAACAGCATTCCAACCGTGTAAATGTTTTAAAAACAGATTTTAACAACTTCTATTTATCGTCAGAAACATTTTTATTGACCAAAACTTTTGTTTTGCCTTATTTTTAAGTTATGTTTCTCTGGAAAAAATATATTTTTGTTCAGGGTGGGAGACGGGCTAGACTCCAGTCAAAGCAGAAAAAGGACTGTTGCAGACTTGCAATGTGTTTAATGAAGAAGGACATCTGTTTTCCATGTAATACTAATTTAAAGTTTTCAGCACTTTGACAGGCGGAGCCTGGAAAAGAAGTGGATGATGAGAGTGGGAATCATGGAGACAGAAGGGTGAGGAAATATGACAGGGTTAAGGATGGCCAGCTAGTGACAAGAGGGGCTTTTTTTCTTTTATGAAAGAAAATAGTAAACCAATAATACTTTTATATTTCATCAAAAAAGGATTTTCCAAAACTATTTGTAATTGGATTTCCACAGAACTTAGTGTTTAGCTAAATAAGTATGTTCAAACCAATTCCAAATATCATCTGCTTAAACTAAGTGGACACCTCCTTAAGAAACTATTTTCTTCCGTCCTTCATAAATCAAAACAGAAAAAACAAACAAACAAAAAAACCCCTTAATTAAAAACACAAAACAAGCAAACAACCTCCTTTCTCCCCTGAAATTATCCTCAAAACACAATCTTTCAGTATTAAAAAAAGTCTTGCAAATGCTTTCTTAACTAAAAAACCCATCCTTTTCTTAGGAAAACATGTATAGGCAAAATTACACAAGCCAAACTGATAAATAAAATTGACCTGCTGTGATGTTAGCTTACAGCTGATTGATTTAAGTTCTGATGTGCCACAGGAACATTTGTGTGCCACGAGTGCTGGCTAAGACTTCCCATAACTTGCTGCAGCTCCTGAATTGCAGCTTTGGGCTGGTCAGCTGGGCAGTGCAGATGGACACTCTCGGCTGGTCTGGGCTCCTCTGCTCTGGCTTCTTTCTTCCCAGTGGTGAAATCCTCAGCTAAGGGTGACAGCTGTGCCCTGGGAAGTCAGGATGTGTTGTTCCTGGCACACAGGTGGAATTACCATGGGACTTCTGAAACCAAGGTCCATGTTGTGATGGGATACTGGGGGAAAAAAAAAAAAAAAGGAAAAGATAATTTACTTGAAGCAGGCATTTATGGGACCATTTCCAAGACTGCATCCAAGCATCTTCCAGTAATTAATTATGAATTTAAATAAATGGATCACTCTTTCTTTCATGATTACAACTTTGGGATCTGGGTCACAAAACTGAGCACAACCCACCGAGAGGCACTGACTCTGACAAACTCAGCCCCACTGGGACATTTCTTAACTTAAAAGCCAGCAGAATGGGTTGAGGCAGAAAATGAGCAATTCATCCCACCCAGATGTCATGGAGATGATGAGTCCATACCTACATCTCAGTGCTGGAAGGCAGTTGGATACAATAATGGATTCTGGGTTGGTTTTTTGTTTTTTTAAACATAAAATTGTCTACTTGCAAAATGGCTCATCTGCATTTAGGTTGGCCTTTAAAGTTTCCTGGGGTGGGGTAGCTGTATTCTTGCTCCCTATCCTCCCTTTAATTTTTTTAATCAGGAGCCTGCCTGCACCACACCATCCGTAACGGCCTGGGAGAGCTGTGACAAGTAAATTTCAATCTCTCAGTGCAGCTGATATTCTTAGAGCTGCAGGAGCAGTCATCATGAAGGGGAAAGCTGTGAATGCCAATAAATTATTGAAGAAAGCAGGAGAAGTATTTCCTTCTGTTGACACATTGGCATTCACCTTTGGGAATGTAATCATGGGAAAGGTAGGCAATCTTTTGTCATAGGAACCTTTTGCTCATAGAATTCAGCATTTTTAAACCATAGTAAGGAGGCTGCAAGCTCTCAACATGGAAGGGATATTCAAGCTATAGGACATCTGAATCAACTGTGCACATTAAAATGTGCTTCATGATACAACATGAGGTTTTAGGAGGTAAACCCCTCCAGCTCCCTGATCCCATGGGCCAGGATCTGCCCAGGAGTGGAATTGTTTTCCGTGAGTAAAGCAAGGCAGCCTTGAAAAAGTCAGCGTATAATCATGACAGAATGTAAAACTCAGGTGAGGGCAGGAGGCTGAAGCCAACAGAGACCTGCTGCTCTAAGACAGAAAGCTAGCAAGGTCATGTCTACAGGGAAGGACAATTCCTTCCCTCTTGAACTGTACCTCAGGGAATTCCCAGGGAATGACTGGGAACAGGACTGGAGAGCTGGGAGTGTGCAGGGTTTTTTCCTTCTCGCCTGAAACTGTGTCTCTCTCACCTTCCGCCAGTGACAAAAACAAAGCTTCCCAGACCCAGCAACAGGGAGGATTTGTTCCTCTGAATTTTGAATTCTACTTGGAAAACCATCAAATTAGCACTGATGTTTTATTCCAACATCAGAAACGGCAGGGAAAAACACCCAGGAGCTCCCTGGATTTAAATCCACAAAATCAGCTCCAGTTTTGTTTCGACAAGATGAGTGAATAACCCCCCCACCCCAGCATCATATTTGGCTCAAATCACCAATTTACTGGTTTACAAAAATCTAAAACTGCCCCTCTGGCAAATTAAGGGATTACGTCAATCATTCAAGTCCAGTCTACCTGACAACAGCACGCAGCAACAGGGCAAAAGGTTTGATGCTCTGCTGGAATGTGATAAGGAGAAAATGCCAAATGACACATAGGCAAAGTTATTACCAGTGAGATGAAGACAAACTGGAGGGAGTTCAGAGAAGTGCAGCAAAAATGATTAGAGAGCTGGAGGGGTTGATTTACAAGGAAAGTTTTACAAGAACAGCCGTCAATATGCACAGCAGGGCTGAGCAACATCTGAGGGGGAGAGGGAGCCCATTGCAAACGTCTGAACAGCACAAATACCCAGGGAGGAACAAAATTACCCCAGGGGGAAATAACTAGGATAATGGGTTGAAATTAAGAGAAAGAAGATAAACATCAAAATAACTTCTCAGTGGAAAGACTGTAGAATAATACTGGAAGGCGTGGAAGTTCAAACCAAACAAGCTGTAAATTCCTTCCCAGAGACTCTGCAGATATAAGCATCAGCAACAATTAGCTTTAGAAACCCAATATTTCTAAGAAATAAGTATCAAAGCTTTCAGGAGAAGCCAGGTGTGAGAAGCCATTTAAAAGCGATGGTTTCTGGATAATTCAGTGACAACATTCTTGCTGCTCAAAACTGTGTCAGGGAGGAGATGGAGAAGGCTCCAGCTTTTCGTTTAGTGCATGAGGTGAGCAGCCTGGAAACTCCCAAAAGTGCAGTTTTGGCAATGTGGTCACTCTCATAGTCCCTGATGAATAGTTTTCCGGTAGAGATAGTTGGTCTAAATCTGCCTCCAGTCTGGAGTGACTGGAAATCAACACCAGATAATGGCTGCTTGGTAGAAGGTGCGACATGAGTTAATGCACTCAGTTGAATTTCTACTGGCTATTGGACATGTGCTCACATTAGAAATGCTTCGAACAGCAGGATCAGCATTAAATTGACATGTACACTGACAATCTTGCCAAAGAAATTCAGAAGGGGGTGGACATTAGTAATGAACTGCACATTCACCTTTGGAGTGAAGTCATTAGCAAGGTAAACTTTACCTCATTGGCTCTGAACCTCATCTTCACCACCACTTCACCCAACTCCTGCGTGGGATGTCAGATTGCAAAGAAAATTGCTTAGCATATTTCCTCAGCATACTAGAAAAACCTGTGATTAAGGAAAAGTTGCATTACAGAAAATTTGTTTGCTAGACACTGCTATTTTTAAAATAACTCTTTTCAGGCTGTTTCATGAGTGGGGAAGGCACAAGCAGTTTGTTGCATATGATCTAATTCATATGGTTATACAGAAGGTAGTAATAGTTGCAATGAGTAAGGAAGCAGCATGGGAATCTCTTACAAAGTAGTATTTGAAGGTCTGGCTGAGTAAAGCCACTTAGGCCATTTCTAGTTTATTGTTGTTACACTTTGGTGTGGCTTTCCAGTAATTTATAGGGGTGTTTGTTGAGTTCATGAGCTCTTGAGACCTGCATCCAATAAAATAGTGATGTACTTTCTCTTGACTGAAGGCAGAGGCATATATCATTGCATGCAGTGGGTCTGATATCATTTTATGCCAGTTGGGGAAAAAGGCTGTAAGGCTCTAACTTAGTCAAAAGAAGTGGAAAAGTTAAAAAAAAAAAAAAGTCAATAAAGGACAATGCAGTGTGAAGGGCACTGTTTTGTTTCTAGCTTCTTCAGCTTGACACATTAAGTTAGAAGGCAAAGAATTTGATAGGTTAATCTTATCCTTTTCTAGGAGATCCCATATTAGTTTATGATCTCTTTCCGAGCTTGATATAAAGCCACAGAAGTTAATGAGCAGCTATTAGATTTACCATTATTTATATACACATATATATTCCCATAAATTTTCATCTGTATTTTAACATTTCCGAGATGGAAAGTACTAATCTTTTATGTCCTTGCAGTGTTAATGTTAACAACAGTATCCTTTTAAATTTAATTAACATTTTAAAAAGTTGCCTCTACCTCTGCCATTAGCCTCTTCCCCTCTATCAAACAATAATTGATGAATAAGACTTGTTTGATTAGCTGTATAGAAGAGAAAGAAAAAAAAAAACCACACAAGGAGTGAGGTTTATTCTTAAAATAACTTCTTTCTTTCCACCTACAGACTAGTCTAGACATTCGACAGTCAGTCAGCATACAGAACAATCCCATAATGTAGAAAACAACCCAAAAAGAATATCAGTTTCTAGAGTGACTGTGTGCCTCTGTATAAAATAAATATAAAAGTTTCCTCCTTGCAAAAGACAAAGCCAGCAGCCTTTGTTGACTTTCTCAGAAGTCTCAGCTCACTCCCATATCAAGAAAAAGGACACAGAGGCCTCTCTGATGTCACATCACCTGGTAGCACAGCCTACAAGAGGGACTGAAAGATCTTCAGATGTAGCACAGTGGGATCCCAGCTCAGGACAGCCCACCTCATGACCTCCCAACTGCTGAGGCTGCGGCTGACTGAAGGGGCTTTGCTCACCTGTGAAATGCCAGGTGATTTCAGGGAATCAACTACTTCTGCTGGCCAAATATTCCCGTTAGTTTCCCTTGCCCTGGGACACAGTGGTGCAGAGGCATCGCTTGCACACCAGCTTGGTCTCCTCCATGGCATGGGCAGAAGGTGCTGCTGGTGGAACAGCCAAATCCCAGCACTCCTGGTGTTGCCAGTGAGCTGCTCTGGCCACATGCCATTCGAAGGGAGGAGGGGTGAGCGGAAACTTTTGTTTTGTTTGTTAAATTCAGCTTGGGATTTCCCCGTGACTGCTACCAGCGGAAAGTGTTAGCATATGAATTATTTAACATAAACTCAGGGACTGTAGTAAGTCTTCTGACTGTCTGACTTCTGCGGAGATTTCTTTAGCTGACAGATGTTGCAGATGCATTTTCCAGTCCTAGATTGTACCTCATGGTGGCCCCAAAAATGCTTGAGTGTAAAAGTGGGAAGACTTTAGGAGAAAAGGACTCTTGTGTAGAGAAATCGCTTAGGATTTCAAGCTTATAATTTCTGTTGTTAAATCAGTTTTAAGAAAGAAAGAGATCATAATTCAAAAGAAAGGTCATCTTTGATCTGTCTCTATCTCCTTGCTTTCTTTTTACTCCCTTTGTACAGGAAAGGAATAAAACCCACATTATTACTCAGAGGCAAAGCCTTAAAGAGAGCACAGGCTATTATGGATGACCCAGCTGTACTTTCCCTCTCTATCTGAAATCAGGAAACCTTTCTATTTCCAACAGCAAACACACCTAAGTAGAAATAAATGTTGCCTTGAAGAACTTACAAGACAAATGTGGAGATGGAAGAAAGGAAGCTGCTGCTGGATGGGGAGCTGAGGCGCAACAAGGTTAAGTGGCTTTCTGGAGGTCGCTCTGGAAGCCTAAGATCGAGCTGGGAAGAGAACCAAACTCTCCTGAGTCATCATCCCCTGACAAGCCCATCCTTCTTCTTTTCCTACTAAATGGAACAATCCTGCATTGGTTGTGGTATAATGGTCTCCATGACCGGGTAGGTCTTTTCCATTTCCAATGTCTATGATGAGAGTAATTCTGCTTAATGGGGATGCAGTCAGCTGGTGCCAATGGTTAAGTGTTGCTTAACCAGGTGTTAAATAGGTATGAAATTCCAAGCTCTGGGCTTTGAATGCAGAAGTTGCCAAATGAAAATGAAAATAAAACAAAATAAATAGCAAAAGGGAAGGAAAAAAAAAGAGAGAGAGAGGGAGAGAGGAGGAAATGCCTTGGAGTATCAGATCCATGTGCTTACATACATTCAGTCTGTTGTTTTCTTTCTATTCCCATATTTCCAAGGGGGTTTAAATAGCATATTTACTTAATAAGGTGAACAGACTATATAATATCCAGCTCTATTTAAGTACACTCCTCCTCGTTTCTCTTTTTATTTTTTTAATGTATGCAATAGCTGGTTTTTTATCATCTGTCACTTTCTTTTACAATGTCACCTTTAACTTGCTGCTGAAACCCACTGCTCTAGTGAACTCTGCTTTCCCTGTGATGTGTTTATTTAATGTGTATTCAGAGGACTAGCAATTGCATGCAGGCATTGGGCAGGTAGCATTCCACCTCTTTGTCTTATTTCCTTACATCTTTTTTTACTGTCCTAGAATTTTCTATAGAAAGTATATCTTGTGTTTTTATACATGTTACTTGTATGTACTTTTTCATGTGATATATAATATTAGTGGCTCTTCATCCTCACAATTTTTTCTTTTATTAATGGGGGAATCTCAGAAACTCCTTTCCTTTCTGCTGAGGAATCTCACACTGGTCCATTTCTCACATTTCTTCCTTTCAGTGCTTTAAAGTTTGACACATCTGAAATCCATAAATTATTTCACAGCCATCAGTGTTTCTTCCCAGGTTAAATTATTTAATGGCATTGTTTTATTGAAAGGTTCAGATTAGCTGCTGACACTTACTGACAGGAAGAAACACATCCTTCCACAGAGATAAAACGTATCTTTTATTAACGAAGGGAACAATGCAGGATTGGGTTCCTGTCTTCTTCTCACATGAGGAGGAGCAAATGAAGACATTTGGCCCTTGAAATGACAGTGTGCCATGGAGACATGTAGCACTGTCTTTTATTCTCTCCCTTTCCCTCTGAGTCTGAGAGCCTTATTTTTACACACTCATTTTACATCTTCCATCCTTCAGGTTCTAGTCTTATTCCCAAACAGCAATTGCCCATGGAGAGTGAAAGATTAAGGGATTGCAGCTGAAGAATGAAGCTCTAGGCTTTGATTTCAATGGGTTTCATTATGTGTCTGGAGCTACCCTCTCAAGGATTTGCAAAGCCCATCAGACCTGGTGCTCTCCTGTCCTCAGTCAAATCCACACTGAGGGATTTCCTTCTGCTGTCTGGGTCAGGGCAACAGCAATGCCACACATCTGACTGGTGTTCTGCTTTTCCTTGGCAAGTTTGGCCCCAGGTTGTTCCAGGAATTTTCTGGTGTGAAATGCATGAGAGAAAAAAACCCAGAAAAACAACAAAACCCAACAAAACACAAAACTCTTATTAGCAGCACTGAGCCCACAGGCTCAATCAAAAGAGAAATACAGCACACACATGCAAACACACTCTCATATATATGTATGCACCTCTGCAGATACAGAGCAAGAACTCATCTACATAAACAGAAGCATGTTATTGTAGCAAACAGCACTCTTCTCCCTTGATTTCAGCAGACCCTTTCTACCTTCACTGTGCAAAATTCGATACTTCACTGCAATGCTACAGAGAACAGCACAAGCCTTCCTCATGAGGGTGTTATGAATTCAGTGTTCTTGTTGCTTCTTTCAGAATTTACCTTGAAAGAACTTACTGAGTTTGGGGATTCACCCCAAATTTCTTACAGAAGCACCAGAGCAGATCCCCAGGAGATATAACAGGAGGTGGCAAGGCTGCGCTCTGTCCCAGCATGTGGGGACATGTGTCCTCATGGACAGGGGTGTGCCAGGGTAGAAAAAGCCTTTTGGGGTGATTTGGGTCCCTGCAAAGGAGAGGGCAGCTGGTGTTCTCTGCAGGACAGGATAGTGGGGGTGGAAAAAGCATCACTGGCTGGCCCAGGCATCACTTTAGGATCCCACTCTCAATCCATGGGACCTACTTTGGTTGACACCATTATTAGGTAGACAGGAGGAGGATCAGCACAGTCCCCTACCCTTGTTTTCAGCAGTATCTGCTGCACCTGGGACACTTTAAATTGCTGCCTTCTGCCTGCGTGGCTTATCTCTGCCCAAATAATTCGAATCTGTACCAAGCTGGCAGTACAAACAGTAATAAAGTTCATGGTGCTTTTGCAGCAAGTATGTTGCTGCAAACCACCTCTTGTATAGACCTTCGGTGCTGCAATCCTCTGATCACCAAAACACAGAGAAGAAAATACATAAATGCATTAGTGACAGCCCTTTTGACTCAAGAAGAAATGGAAAAAAAACCAACCAGCCTTGAACTATTCTACACAATTTTTGTCCTTTCTGTTGATCCAGGAGACATTTTGGTTAGTGAAAGAATCTTTCAGGCAGACACTTCAATGATATTTTTACTACAATTTTTATTTCCTTTACAAAAAATTGTGTAAGAGTCTGAGAAATAGTTTTATTTGAGCAGCTGTAAGATTTTTTTTGCCCCCTAGTTTGTGCAGTATTTGGGGCGGTGGGGTGTTTTTATTGTTTTTTAAAATTAATAAATAAAAAAAGAAGAAAAAAAAAGAAGATAGTCTGTTCTTGTGGTTTCTTGTAGATGGATTAAAATTTCCTCTCTGTCTGAAAAATACAGGGGCTTGAAGCTGTGTGCCCTGTTTGTGTGACAGAGCTACATGCTGGTGGAGCCAGTGCCAGACCCTTTTTCTTTTCCTACGAATCTTGTGACAAATTCTACCCTTAACCAAAATAAGCCCTCTTCCCCCATCATATTTTCATGAAAAAATAAAAAAACCACAAAAGGACCGACCACAAAAGAAAAACAAACAAACAAACAAAATCAAAAAAACCTGAGCAAAAAATCAAAACAAAACCACAACAAAACATGTTTATCATGTTTATCTGAAATAGTCCCAGTGTTGGCATATGAAGAAAAGGGATCCCCAGGCAATGTCCCAGCCTTACAAGGAGCCAAACTCCCTGCTCTCCTTCTGGGAGCAGAGGATGTAGCTACAGCTGAGCTGAATGTCTGGGGTATATGATGGCCTGCAGGATGTGTCCCCAAGAAGAAAATGAGGAAAATGAAAGAAGTACAAAAAGGATGCTAAAGCTGCTGTCTCATTCTGCACTGATTATGTCTGTTCTCTCTCCAACCGAAAGGAAAACATCTATATTTCTGTAGGACAGCTTAATGCGTCCGTGATCGGATAATGTGCATTACAGCCTTCTTTGCTATTCTCAGAAGAGTGCTCTAATGCCCTGCTTAAACGTAGGACACACACATCTGTGAGGAAAAATACTGTGTCCTTCGGCTTCATCTTGGATTTTTTCGAAAACTAACTCTGCTTTCAGCCTGCCTCGCAGGAGTGTGAGAGGGAAAAAGGCAGCAGAGCCCACGTCTCCCTGACTTTTAGGTTAAAAATGACATTAATACGGCAAAGCTTCTTTCAGGACTTCATCATTTCCACCAGCAGAAAGGAGACGAAGGCCCCAATCACATATGTGCTCAGACATGCAGAAGCAAATGCCAAAATGAATTAACTGGAATAGCTCTATTAATTTATGCCTCGGCAGTAATGACCTTAAGACACAGAAGAATTATATATTAATTTGTTTCTAGTGTATAACACTGCTAAGTTAACACATTTAGGAGAACTCGCTTCCCTCACCTCCTGCTGCGGAGGTAAATGAGGCAGTGTCTGATGGTGACAAACCAGACCAGATTTCCACTAGATGGCAGCTGGTGCCTGCACAACCTCCAGGCATATTTTGATGCAGCAAATACTATTTTTTTTTTTTTTTCAGTGCTAATCATCTCACAAGCTGGAAAATGGGCCATTTCTCTCCTCCCTCTCCCCCTCTTTGTTGCTCACTTATTGGGGAGGAATGGGAGAGAATAAGGGGAGGGGGGGGGATCACTTGACCGGCACGGTTTTGTATCAGTCCTCCATCTGCTGCGGAGCTGGCCTGGTTTTTTTTAAGCCAACATTGGCTCTGTGAGTGCAATGGGAGAGATAAGACCGTGTGTGTGTGTTTGTGGGTGGATGTGGTCAGGGGGAGAGAGAGGCTGGTGCCGAGAAGTTTTCCCAGAGGGTTTTGCAGCAGGGATGTGTGGCAGGCTGAGCTACTCGGGGAGGAAGGAGCACTTTCTCCTGTGCCCTGGTGAGGGGATGGGGCTGGGGAGGGAAGGCTGTGTGGTGAGATGGGGAGGATCCCCTGCACAGTGGCCTGACATGCGCAGCAACCTGAGGGAGGGCAGTGCCATAGCTGGGGCGTGGAGTGTCCTAAAGTTTGAGATCACACCATGGGGAACAGAGAAACTCACGGAAACAGAGTCAGAGAATGGTTTGAGTTGGAAGGGACCTTAAAGATCATCTCATCATCTTGTTCCACCACCCCTGCCATGAGCAGGGACACTTTCCACTACTGCTCAAAGTTCCATCCAGGCTGTCATAAATAAACCTGTGTAAAGGCGCTGCCCCCAAGCTTTGTCCATCTTGTGGCCAGGGAATGATGGGGAAGAAAAACATCAAAATTGATATCTAGTTTGCTTCTTTTCAACAGGCCAGTCTAAAGCATTCTAAACACTTTTAATCTTTCTGCTCAGGCTGCTTTTTGAATCCAAAATAACAGCTGTTTCTGCAAAACTTTCCACTCGAGACTCTGGGGTTTTCAATAGTACCTAAGCAGCTTTGTGAATGCTTTCCACCTTGTCCAGAGGGAAACTGAGGCACAGGCTAATGCCTTGCCCTGTGATGATATACATTTTCTTGTTTTTCCCCCTTCTGTATAATGGACATTGCAGCAGACCGAGGTGGTGAGGTCCCTACTACTGCAGCCAGGAGGAGGTGACAACAGTACAAGGCTGTGGGGATGCCTTGAGGAAAAAATCTCGTGTTTGTAGAAGGTAGACAAATGTGCCATTGGCTTGGAGTATTTAGCTTTTCTCTGTTACGAGATATATGGAAGGTTAATTTTCCCTTCTCTGAGAAGCAGGTTGCAATCAGCAGGTTTTGTTCTGAGCTGATGTTATGTCCAGCCTCCTCTCCCCACCTCAGCCCCCCCGGCCATGCTGAAGTTTCTCCCCCTCTCCCCAGACCTGCTGCTGCTTTGGCCCTTTATCCCCCTTTCTGTGCATCACCCTTTCTGTGCAGCAGCTTTTCAGCTAACAGATTGTTGCACTTCCACTTCTTACCTCCTTCTCCTCCTCTTCCTCCAAAACCATGCCCAGACCCCAACAACAGCATCTCTGCAGCTTCAGGGTGTCTCCAGCTCTTTGGCTGCTTCCAAAAAGTTTGATGCATCAGGCAGGAGATGCTGCGAAATGCCGAATCTCCTCTGACTAATTTTGCCTTGACTTTTCCAATTCTTCCCTCGTCTCCTGTTGTTTGTAGTTGGGTCCCAAGACGGCTGATTTCCTCCCTCGGGGCATTGCCAGCTGCCATATATGAGTTTCTCCTATAGAGATTGAATGAAAACATATACTGTGCTGGAGTGTTAACTTGTAATGCAGCTATCAGCAGAAGTACATATCACTCTGGGTGGCATTAGTCAATTATGACAGAAAGCCCATTGGCGACACAAGTCAATTGATAATAAAGCATAATCTCTCTTCCCCCCGTCACATATTTACCAGCCATGAACTACTGTAGCATATTTCCTATTCACAGATGAATGCTCCAGCCGTTCAGATGGGTATTTTTCAGAGCTGAATGATATCTAGAGGGTTAATGGCTCCAGTGCAGTGGTCTGAGGATAAAGCCACTGCAGGTGCACAGCTAAACGGGGAGTTAATTGGGTAGCAGGTGAACATAAACAGAGAGCACAGAGAGTGTGGAAAAGGCTTCAGTGAGGAGGAAGGACCAGTGGGAATGCGGAGCTGTAGAGACCCAAAATAAAGACATATTGAACTTTCCTTCCCTGTGCCGCAGTCTTTGTTGCACAGAGCCTCTGCTCTTTGTGTGTCGTTTGACTCTCCAAAATGCTGCTGTTCTGGCTGCCGTGCTCCCAGCCTGGGATAAAGGCAGGAAGCATCCCAGCAGCTGCTGCTGGAGGCTTGCGGGGGTTGTTGGTGGATGATTCATTTCGTGCCATGGGGACGATGCGCAGAGGGGAGGAAGGCTCCCCGAGATGGTGGAGATGGGCTGCAGAGCCTCAGACTGCTCCCCTCATTTCAGGGCATAAAACTGGAGCCTGGGAGATGGAGAGGGGGGAAAACGAAACAGAATCAGGCAGACAGAAACAGCTGACCCTGCCTGTCTGCTGGACAGTGCAGTGAGCCACGAGCCAGGCAGGGATGGGGGCAGTGATGCACAGAGAGGAGAGCAGGCAATGCGAAGTGCGGGGAAGGAGAGCTGACAGGAGCCACATCCAGCAGGCAAAGGGACCCTGAAAGTGCTGAAATAAAGCAAAACCCATAGACAGGAGTACAGGTTCTACTGCCTTAGGGGATCAACCAGAGCAATGGGATCTCAATCATACCTGGTGAGGGAGCTCAATCGTCCCTGCTCTCCCATAGAAGGGCCAGACAGGGGGTGCCTCCACCAACCAGATCTGAGTCATCCATCACAAGCCATGTCAAAGTAAGCCACTGCAGAGGTGACTCACCTGCTTCTTGGACACTCCAGCTCCACACTCTTGTGTAGAGGTGGGTTCTCTCCCCATCAGCTGTGCTGTAGGGCAGCAGTGCCTACCAGAAGGTCTGGCTGATCCCGCAGACTGCAGTCTGAGCAAACCTCTGGGAGTGACCTCAAAGGCCATCTGACACCCCCACTCTGAGGTTTCTGTGAGTTTGGTGCTTCCCTGCTACACCCTGACTTCCCAAAGCTTACGACAGGGAGCAGCATGAGCAGGCGCTGCTAGGCAGGGCTGTGCTGGTGGGGTGGCTGCTGCACTGTTATTTAAAGCTAGCTGAAATAAAGTAATCCTGCTTCCAATTTTGTTTCCTGTGTCCTTAAATCAACTGCTCCAGACAGGTCAGTGGTTTTTAATCAGACAAAAGGACCAAGCAGGATTTTAAATTTTTTCTTTTCTTTGAAAGTCAGACCTGGATTCTTTTAATTGGCGCAGCTCTTGGCTCTTGTGAGAGCACGCTGGGCTGTGGTTTTTCGTGCTGTGCTCCCTCAGAGTCACCTGGCTAACAATGGGGCACAAGGGAAGCTGTGTCCTCATCCTGCCCCACTCTGTTCCACTGACAGCCTGTCCTGCTCCCCCCATCCTGCCAGCCCCTTCCTTCCAAAGGACTTCACTTGGCAGAGAGACCTTCATGCTGGGGAGGGATGGAGCAGAGCAAGGGGTGCTTCCAGAGAGAGCCTTCTGAGCCAGGTCCTCCCAGTTCCGGAGGCAGCAGCAGGCCACCTTCATGGTTGAGTTCCCCCTCACAGCCTGTGCTTTATCTGGATATTGATAACCCGAATAGCTCTCCTAATCAGCCGGTAATGGATTCCACCGGGAGTACCTTATTTATCTAGCACCTCTTCCGACTTCTTTCCTCTGTCTCCTTGCCATCTCCTGGCCAGCCCCCTGTGCTGGGCAGGCTCCTCTCATTTTTCAGAGGAGGGCAGTGCTCTTCTGCCACCAGCTCCTCTGTGGAACTGCATCCTCTCCCAAATACTTCTAGGCAGATGAGGTGTTTTAAGCCAGATGAGATGGGGGATTTGGTTCTGTTCTCATCTAATGCGGCTGCATTAAGGAGAACAAACACATCCGTTCTTCACCCTCCCTTCTGGCCACACGGTCCAGGCACACCGTGCCGTGCTGTGGCCACCTTCTGGAGCAATGGGAGGGCACAAAGCTCTTCGTCTTCATGCCTGCATGTACCTGCAGATATGTGCACGTGTGTGCTACTATCAGTGTGTTTTTCTAAAATTTGGCAACATATTTCTTTTTCATCCCCCAGCCCATCAGACAACTGAGTCACTCCACATCCGTTGGTGAATCTCCAAGTGAGACACAGTCCTGTCCACTCCAAGATCTGTGTAGTGACCACATTTGGTTTGGCAATAATATCTTTACATGGCTTTTTAGACCTGAAATACTCAGTCAGCCTCTGTACTGACTCTCATGTGTGTCATAGAAATGCTCAATTTTATTTTCTTTCTGAGGTTTCTAGGTACTTTTGTAGCAAAATGGAGCTTGGCCACTGGCTTCAGTAGGAGCAGATTTTGCCCTATAGGCAGTAGACAGTGTCTGGTGCTTCCCTGACCAAAGGACAGGTGCAAAAGCAATTCCTAGTCTGGGATGTGTCTGCTCTCTTGAAATACACAGTCTGGTCTGCAGACACCTGAGTTAAGCCAATGGCTTCTGACACTCAAATACCAGCATGAAGAAGGGAGATAAAGGTTATTTCATAACTCCTCTTTTGTTTTTTTCTTTTATTTTATTGGTTTTTTCCTCCAGTTGGAACCTGGAGCAAAAGATTCAGTGCAGCACAAGAACAGCTCATTACATTACTGCCTCCAAAAGTTCTTTTGTGTTGGGAAGTAATTTCTCTAGGAGTGCTGAAGTATGCATATGGAAATCACCTTGTCACACCCAGGAGCACTTGACCTCCTAATCCTCTTTTACAACCTAGGAAACTGAGGCATAGACAAGCAAAAAACTTCAGCCACCATCACACACCTGGACCCAGCAGGACTCGTTTTTTTCTTACCTTGGAAACACAGAGTGGTTTACCTGGAACGGATGGAGTTATGCGACTGTAAAATTGGTGTGAATGAGGACGAGTTTGGGCTCCAGGAGTCCTGCCTCCCAAATCCCTGTTCTAAATACCACATTGTCATAAAAAGCTGACTTTAAAAATAGCGTGCACAACTTTGTGCATGGAGAAGCCAGCAATTTACACAGCTGAGCAAATCATAGAAAACTTTAAACAGGGAGTAGAAAAATATTTACACTTCCAAGGCCTGAGTGTAAATTGAAGAAGTACATCCCATTAATGGGAGTTTATGCACATTGATACATTTCATTTTTCCCTGAAATGCTGAAAATGAAACACTGAGACTCAGATGCACCAGGAGTTGATCAGTGATGCTGCTTCTGCACCTGCCAGCCAGATGACATATCAGGTGAAGGAGTGAAATACATTTCTTGCACTGCCTTGACACAGGGGAGGACAGAAGGTGGTTGGAGTGGCTCTTAGCCCTCTTTTGTCATTTTGCCCAGCTCTCTGTGGTGGAGTTACCCCTGATTCCTACCAGTGAAAAGGAAGTCATAGCTGGGCTTCCCAGATCCTGCACTCATACAAATCCACTGGCTTAATTTGTATCAGGGGAGAATCTCTTCTAACACCTTTAAAAGTCAAGTGTGAGGCATAGGGAGAAGAGGACATGTTACCAGTCAGCTGAATATCGCTTTTAGTTATTCCTACAGCCCCGAAGTTTAGTCATGTCTCCCTGCTCACCACAGGCATCACAGTCCACCCTCCCTGAGCAGCAGCCACCAGTGACCTCAACAGAAGTTAAATATGTGCTGTGAAAAATCAGCAGTGATGACAAATACACCAGGAAAAACTAGCACTGCTTATCAGAAGATGAACAGGTGTCACCACAGCTGACGTTTACATTGGATTTGGAGCCTGACTAAGAGCATCTCTGCTTTGGAATTCTTCACAAGGAAGAAATAGATTTCCAGTCCCTATTTCTTTTTCCTACCTTGTTTGTACCTTCTTTATATACAAATATAAGCTGTAGCTGCTGTAGCTTCCTTACATATCCCTATGTATGTACAGTAGCTTGCTGCAGCTGCAGAAGGAATGCCTGGAGAGCTGCCCAAATTTATACCAGTTTCATGTCCCATTTGATATGGATCCAGCCCATTCTTGTAGCAGCATTTTGGTTGTTGTTTACAGAGTACTGTTGTTTTCAGAGACATTTCTGTTAGCTTAGCTTTTGTTGAGATCATCTGCTTGGTAACTTTTACCTTGGGAAATCACTTTTTCAGTCACTGATCATCCAAGGTAATAGTTAATGCTGAACTGAGGCATTAGAAAGTTATCTGAGTGTCCTTCTTTCTCCATGCTAGTTTTAGCCTATTAAAAAAAAAGTAATAATTTTCCCTTTGCAGGAATACTTCCACCAAAATTCTGGGAACTTCACAGAGAAGAGCAGCCTATGTGTAGAGAAATTGCCTGAGGGGGAGCCCATGCTGCACCAAGATGTTGGGGTTACCTCCTCATTTAACAACATGGGGTTGGAGATTTAAGAAATGGGATGTCTCAGGAGGGGACTGGAAAGTGGGGAAGGCTGTGGCTTATATTGGGACTGAAATAGGGGAATGAGAAGGCAAGAAAAGCCACAAAAGAAGGGGACCAGAGTGGCAGTGAGCTGGCAGAGAGCTGGAAGTGACAGGTGACAACAGGAGCAGAGCCAGTTCATTAAGACAGTCTTTAAAATGTTTGCTGGCTGAAAACTCCATGTGACAGGTTGGAAAATGATTGACACCAATCAAATCCTCACCTTTCGTAACAGAAGGTGTCTAGTATGGCCAAAGTGTTAAATCCCCAGCAATATCCCTGACCATAGTGTCACAGCAGTCAGAGGCAGGGCCAAGCAGAAGGGTGCAGACAGATCCTATAAATTTGATTTAAAACATCAAGAATTCATCACAGTTGGCTCACCAGTCCAGTTCTGTAGGTGAAGCAGGATTTAAGGCATGATCAATACTTCTGCAGGAGACCTTACTACTGAGGGTGGAGAGAGGTAATGGGGTTGGAGCAACAACAAGATCTAGCAATAAGAAGCTGCCCTTCAGCCTTAAAGGGGAGAGAGGGGCTTTTAGGCCTTGCCCTTCACTCTAATCTTGTCCTCTGTCCCTTCAGGACCTTTAATTGATCGCTTAGGGACAGAGGTCAAAGTGTCAATACAATTAGGTAGCTGCTGTTGGTTATATGTACATGACATCTAGAAAATGGTATGTGACAGGAGTCAGGAGAAGGAGGACAAAAAGAATGAAATGAATAAAAATTATTGGTTTTGCATTTAGAGGATGTATTTTGGGGGAACCAGGAAATTGCTAGGTCTCCTGTAATTGAACTGTGTGGCTAAACTGTGAGGGTGCCTCTTTCTTTCAGGGCAGTGTTGAAATGCACCATCTCCTGAAAATTTCTGTTCAGCCTGGCTCTTGTTATTGGTGTTGGCAGCTTGGGAGAGACAGACAGTTCTTTTTTCTTCCTCCTAACAACTTTTAACCTAGCCATTGTTAAAAATTCATCATACTTAAAAACACCCAATGCTGACTTCTCATTACTCCCTACCTAAAAACACTACAGAATCCTCTTAACAGTTATTTATTATGCTCATCTTGTAGATTGCTTTCTGGGACATGTTGAGGTTGTGGCAAAGATTTCAGTTCAGGCTTTCTGCAGGAGAGCCAGGGCTGCTTTCCTCTTCAATTCCAGCCCTGTGGATTGAGGATGTGGAGGCAGAGGAGTGAAGAGGGGTGCAACGTGCATGAGTGAAGGAGAGAAGGGGAGAGGTGAGGAGACCCCCGAGTCAGCAAGGTCCTGTGGTCTCTGTGGGAGCACAGAATAGACCTTGGCTGGCTTCAGGGGTGTGGGTGAAGCTTAGTTTCAGCACAAGATAAAAAAAAAAGAGGGGAATTTAAGTTAAATACTTGCTAGAAACAGTGCAAATTTGGTGAAGGGTTAATATTCAGGAAGGGTTAAACAATGCCTTAGCCGGATGCTGCTGCCCAGCTCTGTTGCACTGATCACATTTCCCTTCCCATCCCTCTGCTTTCTAAGTGAATCACGAGGCTTGTTCTTAATATGCTTCAAGACCTCGCTATGAAATATACTAAATAACCACTGAGTATAATTAACCAAGGACGAATTTTGTGCTTGCACAGTGTCCAGAAAATAATTTCCTCCACAGAGGTGATATCTGTGTGTCATGCTGAGAAACATGGATGGTCCAGTACAGGCTGGAAGCTTTTCCAGACATTCTGCAGAGAGGAAGAGACTGTCTGTCAGCACCTTTCACGGGCACTAAATGAAAAAAAAAATATTTAGATGAAAAGCCCTTTAACACACTAAACAGAAAGCCTGGAGGAGAATGTTCCTCTTCATCATTTAATCACACACAGACCTAAGCCAGAAGTTTGCTGGAATTTGACATACGAGGCTGAAGGCTAGTGCAGCTCTGAGGCACTCACGAGCTCTTACCGTGGTCTCTGGGAAGGATCACCGACATACTCAGCTGTCAGAAAGCATCTCTGTTGTTTCAGACCTGTTGCCCACAAACTCCACTTAGGCTTTTCATTACCTGGTGGAAGACAATAAAAACTTGTTACAAAGACAGCCAAAATTGCTAGAGAATCTTCTTTTCAAAAACAAAACCTGGAAGTTTAGCCTTTGGGAAATTCATTTTCTATTGAGATGTAATTTGTGAAGTTTTTAAAGAGCAACTTTGGATTTTCAGGTTTAAGAGGACTTGAAGGAAGGCAACAAAATATAAATTATAAAGACTGAACTTTTTTCCCCATAAATGTTTTTCTTGGCATGTTTTTGAATGCCATAAGGAATCTGTTTCTGCCTGAAAACTAGTGTTTGTCGATATATAGTATTCCTTTGCTCCTTGGAAATACAAGCAGGAGATTAAAATTCAGATATGTAGAAAACATCAGAGTACATCTCTGAGGCCAGCAACAGCTCCTTTTATCTGATGGCAGCACAGCGCATAGGATACATGATTGAGGGTTTGTCATCCTGTCCTGAAAAGGCAGCAATGGAGATTATCCCCACCCATTTTAGAATGTGATACTCAGAGCACCATTTTGATAAGACCAGCTGCTGGGAAGTTTTGAATCAGTGAAACAGGTTTGGTCTTCATACAGGAAGGCACCTGATTGCTCAAAGGCCTTCTTCAGGATAAGGTCCTTTTTCTCCCACATGTGTGTAGCTCTCATTTTCCAGGTTATGATGCGAGGGAATTGACAGTCCTTCACTTCCAGATGCTCCACCCAGCTTCGGAGAGTTGGAAAAGGTCTGTCATATTTGCTGCTGCTATAGATCAGACACAACAGAATACCAGAATTGTGTAGGAACTTGGAAGGCAAAATCAAGCAGCTGCACTAGAGAAAGGGGCCACTGAGGAGAAACGGTCCCCCCCCCAGAGTTGTTGTCTACAAATACTTGCATTTTTCTCCCTTGATTTCCACTTTCTTGTAGGGAGAGATGTCAGTAGGAATTAGGACACTTCAGAGTTAGTGTGAATAATACATGATGTGGCTCTAGACCCAAGCAGGGGTTCATGGCAGGGGGTAAAGTCTTCCTCCTCCCATAGCCATCTTTCAGAGGAGGGTTCTGCAGATGTTTGTGGTGTTTTATGTGCTTAGCCAAGATCCTGCTCCCGTTTCCACCTTCAGGAGCTCTGGTGTAGCTTGAGCTGGCATCAGAATCTGTCCCTTGTTTGATTCCCTTCCCATATTGATAAAGAGGCATGTCTGTGTGCACACCACAGTGCATGAATGCCTTGCTGTCCCCTGAGGAAAGAGACTCATTCAATAATCCTTTCTGTTTAGTATTATTAAGTGGACCATGGCCCCGATTTTTGCTTGTTTTGCTGCTATTCCTTTGGGACGAGAGAGGTGGCCTTGCTCACACCACTGACTTCCGACATGGTGAGCAAGATTTAAAGAAATATAAGCCCTTTGATAGAGGAAGGGTTACACTGCAGAGCTGAATAATGGGCTTTAATAGGCAAACCAAACAGTTAAATAAAAGATGCACACGGCATGCTAAAACTTAAGGAATGCATATTCAATGCAATGCATTATTAAATACAACAGTGAACATATGGGTGCCTACAATTAATGTATATAAATAGCTGATAAAATTGCTCAGTATTAGAAAGCTAGCGGCAAAAATGACCTCATATGTCAAGCAGACAAGCAGGCAGTTACCATTTTCTTTGTACACCTTACAGATGATAAATTAGTTTTATGGTCTGCATGGGGCCCTTATCACATTACAGCACCAAGTGTTTGATAAAGAAAAAAAATGCCTCAGCTAAAAATCGAACTGAAATTTGGAGTCCCTGTGGACCTCATTTTTTTAACGTAAAGAATTTTAACCAACTTCCTTTTGGAAAGATTTATTGCTCTAAAGAGAAATGTGTATCTCTATCCTATGTGCTTTTATTACAACTTCTTCTCTTCCCTTCCCTTCTTCTTTTCTTTTTTTTTCTCCACCTGACATTAGGTATAGTATGAGACTGCTGTAACAGATTCATTATTGATTGGGGATTTAGTGGTTACAGCAGAGGGAAGGGGCAAGCAGGACTCCTGGGTTCTGCTTCTGTCTTTTTTTCCTGACCTTGGGTGAGCTGTTTCAGCTCCTTGAGACTCAGTTTCTCTGTCTCAAAAAACAGAGAGGAGCAGGAAAGTCACCATTAGGCAGAACTATTCATTGTGCCCATAAATCCCAGAGAAAATCCAGGTACTGAGCTTGTCCTGCAGCCAGTGGTGAGGAGGGATTCTGCAGTGGAGGCCGTAGCCTGGGACACATGGTGCTGTAGTGCAGAAATTAGTTTCCTCTTTCCCAAAGGGAGAGGGATGAAGAGATGAATTTACCAAGAAATCCAGCACTTTTACTTCTGCTAACCCTCTACTTTTGACGGACCTTTTCCTGCTTTCATCAATCTCTGCTGTGTTGGCACATGTGGTACCTTATGGGCATATCTTCCAAACCTCATATCCCTTTTGCTGAGCTGAGAAGGTTTTTGAGGCCATGGGAGGGAGCTGGGAGGCTCCTGAGCCTGTTGCTGGACCCAAAGGCTGGTTTGTGGGGTGAGGATCCAGCCACAGTGCCTCGGTGCACACAGCATGAGGCACAGCAGATATTGTAGGCACCAAAGCAATATCAGAGCCATGGCTCCTCCTCCTCCTGATTTGGAAAGGCTCTTTGCAGAGGTGGTCTTCAATCAGTACCACTTTCCCAGCTTTAACCAGTTATTTTGGGGGTTTGATTCTCCAATGCAATTCACTCCAACTGTAATCCCATAAACAATAACTGTTTTTTTTTTCTTCACTTAAACCAGTGTTTTAAGGAGATATGAGGCAGAAATATTTTAGTTGTAAAGATGGTGAGGCCTTGTCACAGGCTGCCCTGAGAAGCTATGGCTGTTCCATCCCTGGAAGTGTTCAAGGCCAGGTTGGATGGGGCTTGGAGCAACCTGGGACAGTGGAAGGTGTCCCTGCCCATGGCAGGGAGCTGGAACTGGGTAATCCTTAATGTCCCTTCCAATCCAAACTGTTCTGAGATTCTCTCTCTGGCAATTGGTTCCCAGAGGTAACACTGAGGAGACATTTGGTTAAATTTTCTGTGGCTGAGCTTAGTTACTGATGTACGTCTCTGTTTATCTATATCTCCCCTCACAAAGGTAAATAATTAGCTACATGTGACATAGGTTTTTAGGACATTTTCAGATGGGAAAACACTTCTCACACTTAATCACTTGCTGAAATCACTAAGACATCAAGATTTAAGCTTGTGCTTAAAATTAAGCACAGAGTTAAACACCTTTATGAATTAACACATTCTTGCCATGCAATGAAGTTGAAAATACCTTTGGAAGTCCCTCCATAAAAATGAGTAATGTTGTATTTTCCCACTGACAAATCTCTACTAAAATGCCATACAATGAAAGAAGAATTTATAGCTGTAAACACGGCTTGTAAAGAGGGATGCAACCTCCAGAATTTAGCAATCACATTTGTTAAGGTTTCTCTAAAGCCTAAACTCCCAATTAACAAGCAAATCATCATCAGACAGTCAGTGAATGGCAAATTCATTCTATTCAACATCTTTTCAGAAGTGGATTTTGTGCACTTATCTCTATGAAAACCCAGCAGGAAAGTTTTCCATGAGAATGATCCTACATCTGCCTGTTTTTAATGACTGTAATGGCAAGCAATATTCTACAATTACTTTGGTGATCTCATTTCAAGCATGCAAATCATATTATTTAAGAGCCCAGCAAAAGTCATTTATTTCTTGGAACTGCCAGCTAACTTTGGTGGGGTGAGGAAATGCTGCGCTTGGAATTAAAAGCCCTGATGTCTTGTAACCTTCCACGGTGGAGTTATAAAATTTGTCCAACAAGGTCAGACAAGAAATCCTGAAAATGAGTCAGAGAGAAAGAGAGAGAAGGGGGGGGGAGAGCCATCACCCTATATTGCTCATTACCAAGTCATCTGGGTGTTCTCTTAGCTGAATGAAGAGTTCATAACTGGCTCATCATATTGGGCTCCAGCTAATGGCAAAAAAAGAAAAAGTGAACAAAAGTCATCCCAGAAAGACATCTGGGAAATGAGATCCTTTCATTGTCACTGTGACCATTCTCTAAAAGTGATGTATATCTTTACTGGGTTTCTTGTAGACAAAACCATTTTTTTAAAACTCATCCTGGATTGTTTCGATGTATATATATTGTTGTGGTTTTGTTAACACATGCATCAAGATGCAAATAATATCTTACAGTCTATTTCCTGTTGGTACAGCTGTCTGTTTGTCTTTTCTATAATTTTCTTTTTTTTTTTTTTTAATGGGATGGCAAAGTCATGGTTGTTAGGCTAAGGAAGTTCAGTAGCTGTCAATGAATTGTGATACCATAAAGAAAATATTATTGCCTTAACACACAGTCTATTTTCCCCTCAAACTTTACTCATTTATTTTGTTTCAATGTTTGTCTCTTGTCTTGTTTGTTAATTTAACCCATGTGGAGACCCAGCGAATGGTGTGACATGATACAAACTACAAGAATGATTAACAAGATACCTGATACCACTTCACTTCAGGTTGCCAATCCTGTCTCAGCCTGATAAAGGCTGCCAAAAAAAAAAAAAAAAAAAACCAANATTATTAAGTAGCTCTATTATGTTACCTTTCACAGTATCCATAGGCAGCATATAATCCACCCTGGTTCTTTTGCTATTGTTTTGCCTGGTTTTTTTGTTTGTTTGGTTGGGTTTTTTTAGGAAATAAACCACAGGCACTTTCTTTATTCTTCTGTCCCTATTTTCCCCCTTGTTCCAGCTGCCAGTTGCTTAAAGAAGGTGTGAGAAGACCATGGAGGAGACACTGCTGCAGTGCTTCATATCAAAGCTTTGAAGAGTTATCCCACATTCATATCTCATAGCCACCTCATTTTACCACAGTTCTGAGGGGAAAGATTTTGTGGAAACTTATTATTAGTTCCACCAGTGACAATTGATTTAAAAATGGCAAACCAGACAGCTGAGCAGAATTTCTCCATGTGGGAGGAGATGTAGTCCTTAACAGGAGGTTAAGAAAAAGATGTGGGGGCCTTGCAAAAACCAAGGAAGGTTCCTCCCTGTAATCTTCTTTCCTGAGCCTCATCCTTTCATCCTTTGCTACCAACCTTCCTCTGAAAGATTTCAGGGTGAGCAGTCCTCAGGTGATGAGCTGTTGGAATTGCATCAGGGAATTTTGTTTATCAAAGTACTAAAGCTTTGCACCTTTCATTTCCCGTTTGGTCCATCACTGCTAAAAATGAACAAAATTAGTTTTGTTCTCACTCACAAAGGTATTAAACCAAAATAAACCTGGGGTTTCTCCACTGCAGTGTGCCAGACTGTTACACCAAATACCCACTTGTTTAGCATATTTACAGGACCAAGTTTGCAGCCTTCAGTCGTAGATCTCCATCTGCTAGATATTCTGTCTTCTTAGTCACTGAAATCAGTGGGGCTTAAGCTCTTTGAAATTTTTATAGGTCTGAGACATTTACTGGTGAATTATATTGCAGAATTATTTAATGTCTGAGCACAAGTGATTAAAATACTACGTCACTTACAGAGCTTTGGTTCTGTGTTGCTCATCCCCACGCTGGAGTTTTTATATCTGCTTACCAGTTTAGTCATCTTACCTTACATCTTACTGTGCTTCAATGACTCAGTTTGAGACAGGTGAATGACCTTGGTTTTGATCGCACTGAGGGTTACACGGGTTTGGGGAAAAGTGCTGTTCTTTATTATGTATATAATAGTAACCAAGGTTTTTCAGAAACAAATTAAGGACACAAATCTTACCCTCAAGAGTTTATGATTTGAATGGATCTATAACATGATAAATGAACACAATAGAAGCAGGAGGAGGAAAGAAAAATATAGGGTCAAGCATCACTAGAAAAATCTGTGTCGTTTCATTGATGAATTACACATACATTTACTGGTTCTATTTCAAGTGTTATGGAGTGTAATTGGTATTGTATGTACATATACATGAAAGATGACCCAGAGATAAGATTGCTAGAAATCAGTTGCTGCTGCTAATGCAGCAAATCTTTTGTATGGTATATATATTTTTATATATGTATTATTAAATCCATAAAACCATTTAATATTTTTTTGGGAAGATGTAGTCCTCTGAGTGAATGGCATTGGGCATGCTCTCAGCAGCATGTCAGACACTCTGGGATGACACAGTGCAACTGGCTTTTTAAGGAATGGGGATGCCAAGGTTTTAACACAAAAATTACTTCTGCCCAGTGTGAATCAATAACTCTAGTCTTTCATGAGTCACTCACACTTTGAGCCCATGACACTTGGTCTGCTTGACCTTATTTATCCCACCATGGAGTCCATGGTAAAGAAAATCATCGACAACCCAACAGCATCAGTAACTGTGATCCCTGTATCTTCCAACCCAGTGATAAATGCCCTAAGTTATTATTTCATAGTGCTGTTAACCCCAGACTGGTTTTGATTACAAATTTTCTAAGGGATAATTCTTTACTTGTAAATTATTCCCAATTGTAATGGCTTAGAAAATGTCTCAATGATCCTAGACACATCCTCGGGAGAAGGAAAGCCATAGAGTCACAGAATCATAACATGTTAAGGGTTGGAATGGACCTTAAAGGTCATCCAGTCCCAACCCCATCTGCCATGGGCAGGAACAACTTCTACAAGACCAGGTTGCTCAGGGTGTCATTCAATCTGGCTCTGAAGCCCACCAGGGTTGGGATATCCACAGCCTCTCTGGGTAACCCATTCTGGTGTCCCGCCACCCTCACAATGAAAAATTTTTTCCTAATATTTCACCTAAATTTCCCCTCTTTCAATTTGTGTCCATTCTCCATTGTCCTATCACTACAGCTCCTAGCCTAGAGTTCCTCTCTGGCTTTCCTGTGAGCCCCCTTCAGATGTTGTAAAGAATTTTTTCCCCTTCTCAGGAAATTTCCCTTTATCCTCTTAGTACTTCCAGGGTTCTTTTTCCAGATCAACGCCTACAAAGTGTACCACATGCCAAGTCACAGTGAGGAAACACAGGTTAACAAAGAAATGACTGTGGGCTGCTCTTGGGTTATCGTGGCTGGAGCATGGCAGGAAAGGGAAAAAGGGTGCGAGTGTTCGAGAAAGTGTGATCAGATAAGATTTTTAGATCAACAGACAGAGCTGATTTGTTTAAGAATTAGGAAAGTGAACAATTAGAGTGATAAAAATTTTTACATGGATAATTTTTTGTCTCTACTCTTGTTTTTTTCCCCAGGCTATCAGTAATGACCCTAAGTCCAGAATAAGCCCATACTGGAGTTAGTCGCTGTCATGGGCAATAAAAACACACAGTACACATAAACCTTTGACAGAAGTTTATAACGGGCAACAAAACCCTCTTCCCTGCCTGATGGCATTCCTGAAATTTCCTGGATTCACCACAACCAGCTATGGCAATGACTGCGAAGAAATCCATACTTAAGACCTGCCCATATGCAATGTTTATGCTGAGTGTTAAATTACACCAAGGCCATTTTCACATGTGTCCTATGCAGACAAAGGTGAGGTTGGCAGTTGTGTAGCTCTGGGCAAGCTTGGAAGTGGCTATCAGCTACAACAGCCATGTAGCCATGCTAACTTGAGGCTTGGTCTGGGCTATAAGCCTTGCCAGAGAAGGGAAAAGAGGGGAAATAAATACTGTGACAGTAGTGCAGCTGAGCTCTGACATGCAGAGCTTCACAGCCAGCTAAATCAAAACTAACTCAAGGTGGCTTGGTGAATTATGGTTGGACTCTTGACTGCAGCAAAATCACTTTCATTGGGAACATATCTGAAGTAAGATGAGATGCAGTATGAACAAAAGCATAAGGTGGGTTTGAAGATTTTAAGGATCAACTGTTTTGGAACAAATGCAAAACTTAATACACAAATTAAAAAAAAAACCAGAAACAGAGACATGAAGTAAGTTTTTCCTGATCTCCCATCTTATTTGTAACTAACAAAAGACAAGAAATCTTTCTGCTTCTATTCATGTGTCCAAATGGACATCCTAAGCTGAGGAACCTGAGCTGCATTTCCCCAAGTACAGTTTGCTTATGTTTGGTCTGTCTGTCTACCTGCTTATCTAGTTCTCCCTCTAATCATGTGAAACCACAGAATGAACTAATAGCAGCTCTCCCAGATGAAAACAAGTGTATTATGTTTTTATATTTTCTGAAGCAGGCCAGCATTTAATCATTTCACTGTGTTCAGTTATGTTAGATTGTTTAATGTAATAGAATGACATGACACTGGTACACCAGATACATCAGAATTATGAACGCTGGAAAGAGACAGTGATAAAGTGTTTTGAGATACATGCAATCCTGATAGTGCTATAAGTTTCTGCAATTGATTAAAGACATTTCCCCTGTGCCACCTCATTATTACACATCAAAGGGGAAAAACAAGGGCAAGCTGGATAGTGGGGAAAAAAAAAGAAAAATATGTTGTTGTATCCATGCATCAGAGATCCCCCAGATGTGTTAAGTTAATATATAAGTATAAGTAAGGTTGAGAGAGTCTAAAATAGATTTGGAGGGCAAAAAACTTTGTGTTGGTTGTCTTGTTGATTGACATATCTAGAAGAGAGATTATGGGAAAGCATGTGAGCAAGTAAGGAAATGACAAACTCAGAATTGCTGTAAAGATCAAAGAGATTTCCAGCAGCTGCAAGAATGACGGAGATGCTGATGCTCCAAAATGACTGGGAAGGTAGACATGGGCTGGCATCAAAATAAAACTTCTCTAACATTTGAAGGTGTTCAGTGGTAGCACTGATGTTTGTTGGCAATTAAGAGCAGATTGAGCTGGAATCCTTGGCTCTCAGTTTATTTCAAGATTTCTAGAAGGAAAAAGGAAAGTTCAGAAGTCCTACTCATTTTTTGGGGATGTGAATCTGTGAGGCACCCAAACACTTAATTAAAAATACTCATTGTATTCCATTAATCAACAGTCATGGACTGAGGGTTTTGTGGGTATGGGAGAGCTTCAGGCTGACCTGAGAATGAACATTGCTGTTCTGAGCTCATGCAAACCTTAACTCATTGGCTTTTAAGAGAGATCTAGAAAATCTATGAAAGCACATGTGTGAAATGAAGGCTGGTTTATCTGCTGAGCAATGAAATACAATAATATTTGATCAAGAACGTGTAAGAAGATGCCAGAAAAGGCTAAGTGTGATAAGTCCAAGTTAAAACGCTCATCATGGTACATTTTACTGCCAGTGATATATGATTTTCTTACATCCCAAATTCACAGAGTGTCAGAGGAGTTACAATCCTCATCGATGAGCAGATGATGAGCAATGAGAGAGAGAAGCAAAAGTACAAGATACATGAGGAATCTGAATTAATTATCTAAGAACCAAACCTGCATACTTTGGAGTTCAGAGTCATGTTTTAATGGTCAGAGAGTTCCTCTCCTTCCTGTGTCATGGTACTCTGTATCCTACAAGGTTTTTTCACCCTCTGTAAGGGAATAATCAATTAGTGAAGTAAATCTTTCACAAGTGAATACAGATATGAGTCAATTTCAAGGAAATTTCTACAAAATGGTTGGTGGCCTTCATGGATCTCTGCTCTCTACAATCTTCTACTGTTTGGTCCTCACTGAAATGAGTGAACAGTCTCTGGAAGAAGCCAAAACTGGGCTCACATCTGACAGTAAACTACTTAGGTACTGACATTTCTGAGCAGAATGAAAGCCCTCAGGTCAAGCAGTTTCATGGAAAAATGTGCAACTGCTCCCCCTTCTAGTCGTGCTTGGGGACTAGCAGGGAATATCTGCCTGTGGGACTATTTGTCTGTCACCTTTTCCCATCATTTAACTCACTTTTATAGAAAGAAAATTCCATTTCACAAGTCTCTGGAGTCTAAAATCTTCTTTCCTGTTTTCAAGGCATTTTTTTTTTCTTAGTATTGACTCATTCAGGTCATATGTTCTAGCTGATGTTCTTGTTCAAGCTTTCAAATATCACAGCAGTGAAAGTGTTTTTAATAAAAAATCTGTGTGACTTGTCTTAATGACACATCCTCCCTCTCTCTCCAGGGGAAGAGTGGGAAGACACCTAGGTAAAGGATCTAGCTAAGAAAGGCTCTAGAGAATGTGTCTGCCTGCACTGTCAAAAGAATTTCCATGTCCTCGAATTTATATATAAAAGTCTTGAAAAGAAGATATTAACACTACTGAATGTCCTTCATTATAAGGCAAGGCAAGACTTGAAACAACACTTTGTTCCTGACTCAGGTTCAATAAAGACAGGGCATTGCAAGTGCCAACACAAGAAAATGATTTTCCCAATCATAATCAGATAAGCCTTGAGAAATAAGAGAAGATTCATAGAGTGTTTGGAGAAGTAGCCAATGGGGAGCCTCCTTTCTATTGGCAAGACCCTTATTGACGTCAGTGAGAGCAAAACAGAGCCCAGGATGCAGCAGACGATACACAAATACCAAATAAAAATACCACCGGCATTTTGCTCTTCAACATTAATAACAAATGTCAACAGTCAAGTGCTGCTTCTTCAGTATGAAGCTGTGATATCCAGCCTGTAGGTAATCTCTCAAGACTTTCCAGAAGCCATTTATATAATCTGATAAGGTAGAGGATTCATTTTCTTAGCTTGCCCCAGACCCACTTCAAAACAGCAGTTTTTCTTCTAGGAGTAAAAGTATGGTTGGGTCAATCGCTGGTTTCATGGCAAAGGAAGTACAGACACTGGGATGCTGCTAAGGAATTAGGAACACCTTGCTTCAGTCATCATCTCTGTGATATCCTATTTCTGGACACTGAAAATTTATTCACACCAGTACTTAGCCATCCTGTGATCTACATCTGAATTAGTCCCATGTCAGTGAAATCGCAGATTATGAGATTTGGGAAGAGATATGGAGCTGAGGAAGGGATCCTGCCAGGGTGAACAGCAGAGTTTTAGAGCTCAGCTTTGTCACCCCTGGCCAAAACATTGTCTTGTTCTTCATAAGAACACTGATTATAAGTCCTCTTTCAGTAGGGTGTACTTCAGTCTGGCTTTCATGAAAAAGTAAAGATGGGAGGAAGCACTATCATTGCACAGGTATCATGGGGCACATGCACCCCCATGTCAGCTGATATGGTTCACCTCTCATGGTCTGAAAAGTTCCATGCCAGTCTTTGCTGACAGTTTCAGTTAAGCTGCAGAGTTTCATGTGGAGACGTTGGAGGTGTAAGCAAATTTTTCTTTCAGCTGGTGATGATGTGGGAGTGGCAGCTTGCTAAAAGGAGAGTTTGAGAAAGTGGAAATAATCCAAGTAACAGTAGAAAGATTTTCCAGAGCTTTTCTGGCTAGAGCTCTGCTTCTCAAGTGTTTGGGAGCCTGAGTACCACCAATTGCCCAAAACTTTTTGAAATCAGAAAAAGTCCTTCTGAAAATCCGAGTCTTACTCCCACTTTACCTAAATTTACCATCTGTGGAGCAGGAATCATGATGTTGTGAAAAAAAAATGCAATAGGGATTGTGGCAAGCTCTGTGCTGTAGACATAGAGACTCTCTAAATACCTCTGAGACAGTTACATGTCCAGTGCCTGAACCATCCATCAAGGCCCAAGTAAACCCCCCTTCCTTCCTGTTTTGAAGTCTGGGGATTTCACTGCATGTAGCAAGACTCCTGGCAGCCCCACTGAGATTTTCCTCTCACTTTCTGGTGCTGTTTTATTCTACGAATTGTTTGCACTTCAGGAACAGGAGAATGAATTGGTCTCTATGGAGTGTTGATGCCATTTCAGACTGAATGGGCTGAGGGGCAGCTAACCCTCATGCCAGAATAAAATACAAAGAAGGCTTTATTGGTGTCCCTCTCCCCTTTTTAACCTTTTAAATAGCTCTTTGCGAAGAACCTATTGTCTGCTCTCCAAAACTAAATCAGAGATGAGCAAAGGACAGGGTAAATTCTAACCAGTGGAAGGGTTGCAAAGCAACTAGTCTTAGCTAATCAAACTTTATTTGTGTTGGGAGCATATCCTTGGAAATTCCCTTTTGCTCTTTAGCTTACTGCTTATGAGGTTGAGCAACAGATCCCTGTCTTTATCCCCACAGTGATAGGGAGTGGTGGAACCCTTGTTTGTGCCATCCCCTGCCAGATTCCTTCACGTGGCTTCCCACGCAGGTGCACATTATTTGGCATTTGTAGCTCACTTTAGTTTCAACAGTTATGTTTCCTGGTTTGGCTTCACACTCCTCATATTTGTAAAAGCTGTTGAATCTCTGGCAATGCAAAATGGCCAGTATTCCTCATTACCTTAAAAAAAGCCCGTATTTCTGCCTCTTGCAACACGTTCATCTTTCTGCCTCGGGCTTGTTACCACTGAAGTTTCAGACAACCAGGCACGTCCTGTCTGGAGAGGAAAAGACTAAAGGGAGTCATGATGAATGTCCATAAACACATAAAGGCATGTCCCTGAAAAAGGAGAGGAACCAATTATCCTCATTAGTCAGTGAGAACAAAANAAAAAAAAAAAAAAAAAAAAAGAGAGTGATAGGTTCTAAATGAAGCACTGAATATATTTAGGTTGACTGTTATGGAAAACTTCATAACTATTAGTACATTTAAGGCAATGAAGCAAGTCACCCAAGGGAGGTAGTCAGATCACCTTCATTGGAGATAGTCAAGGGAAGGTTTGACACTCATCCATCAGAGAAGTGTTAGAGATAATTAAATCAGTCTTGCCCCAGGCAAAAGGATGGACTAGATAATTCACTAGTGCTCCTGTTCAACCCAGCAGATTCTATATTTTTCCTTCTTAATTGGAAAGATATAAATGTGTGTGTGTGTGCATGCGTGTGTATGTTTACCACAATTCCTATCAATCTCTTTTACCCATGGAATGGCTGAAGGAGTGACATTTCTTTCCTTAACTTTATTCTCTGTGTTTTGAAAGGTTTACTCCAAACTGCCTCAGCAGCTTTTTCAGGTGACTCTTCTCAGTGTTGTGAAGAGGATCAGGTACTGGCAGCTGTTGGTCTTAATTTCTCTGCTCAATTGGTATTGTTTTACTAAAAATTAGCCCTTAAAATACACATCTAGACAGGAAGAATTGTCTCCTTGTCTGTCTGACTACTCACCACCACCGACAGGATAGAGAAATGCCTCTGGAAGGCACTTTTACTTAAATGTTTTTATTTAAAAACCCATCCCTCTCTGGAGTTGCCTGTCTCTTTCCACTGGTTTTATAGGGATCTCTGATATTGCTGATGTTATTAGACGTCTAAAGACTCTGAAATGAAGCATCCTGAGCCTGCACCTTGCGGTTCTGCACAGTCTGTTTTCCCATGCCTTTTTTCCCCCTGCTGATGATGCAGGGTAATGGCCATGGCAAGGCACCCAGTGTGCTGTGCATTTTGCCCATTACAATTAGCATGATTGTCTCTGTGCTAGTTTGTGCTTCTCCATCTGTTTGCAGCCTCCATCTGTTGTCTCTCCTCTTACAGTCAGGTAACTCTGAAGATTTAGATAAACCTAAGAGGTGTGCTGTAAGTTGTCTGTGGCAGCAGGCACCTGTGCTCAGCTCTGTTCTGGGTTTGCACCAGTGACTGCAGCCAAGCTGTGATGCCTGACCCCATCCCACAGATGGTACAGAAACACGAGTGATGATGAGGGCAGAAACAGTAGAGTTCCTTGATCGTGTGGTCCATGTTCCAAGGAAAGCTGCTATGGTATAAACCACACACTATCTCATTTTGATTTCTGATAATCACAGAAAACTACAAGGACATGTTGGAGAGTAAATTTAGAAAGGATTTTGAAATCTTTCAGACAGGATAACATTGATGTTCATGCACGGGAAGAAATACTGCACCAGTAAGCACCATCGTTTCTCTGGCAGCTCAAACAAAGCATCCATTATTACAACAGAGGCTGCAATGCAAGGGTTAATTCCTTTGTTAAATGTGAAAGCTGACTGTAATTTTACCCGAGGAATCTGCTCTGAAAGGCAATTAAAGTTTTGCAACTTTACGGACAACACAGGAAGAAGTTTGCCACCTCCTTTACCTTGATCTTTACAACCCTGATTATACCCACCATTCTGGGAGAGCTTGAGTGGTCCTTGAAACAAGGGTCCTCTTCCAGTGTGTGTGCAGGCAGCAAGGAACATCATTGTCTGGCCCCACAGCTCGGAGAGAGACTGAATGAAAACTAATTGTATACAATAAATCAATTCTGAATTAGGTCAGCAGCGAATGGAGAAAGATCTGCCCTTTCATTCAGTTACTGTTCGTGTGTCATTAGCACCCTTCCTTTTGGGCATCTCCCAAACTCTCCCAAATTCTGTGATGCTCCAAGGCCATTTTAACACCATAGATGAGATAATTCAAGCATTTCTTTCACTCAGTGATGTTCCTTACTTCATAACATGTTAGAGCTGAGCATAGAATCACAGAATGATAGAATATCCTGAGCTGGAGGGGACCCACAAGGATCACTGAAGTCCAGATCCTGGTCCTGCACACAGTCTCAACAACCCCACCATGTGTCTGAGGCCATTGTCTAAATGTGTCTGTCAGGCTGGTGTTGTGCCCTGTGCCCTGGGGAACCTGTTCAGTGCCCAGCCAGCCTCTGGGTGAAGAAACTACCTAATATCCAACCTAAATCTCTCCAAACTCCAGTGAGAAGACATCAGCAGACCTGGTTTAGCAGAGTAACTGCTAGGTGAAGGTGCTGGTTCTATATTTTCATTCTAAAATACCTTTAGGTTATGTCATGAAGCAAGAAAGTGCACCTGAACATACATACTGAGTGAAAACCTCTATGCTCCAGGGCTTGCAGAAGTCATAGCAAGGTACACTGAAACCCACATAATCTTGTCTCAACTCCTCCCACGAGCCCTTGTTCCACAGACACTCCTGGCTGTCACTCCATCCAGCAACATTTTAAAACGATCACCAGAAACATTTGGGGGAGCATATCCCTGCATCTGGTAGCTCCTGTTGGCTTCCAAAGCACAACCAGATCAGCCTCCCTCCTCCCCAGGACATATATAAGTGGTGGTGGGGAAGGACGACACCATTGTAAAGCTTTGTACAGCTTTTTAGGCTCTAGCAAGAGGCATAGATTACCCAAGGTCTAGAACACACTCCTGCCCTCTTTAGGTTGCATACTCTGCATTATTCCCTTTCAGGTCATACACTTCCTGTGTGAGGAAGAATCTGATTCCAAGCCTCTAAGATGGACTGCTGGGTGTACCATGATAGGAACCTGTGCTAAATGAGTGACAAGTTCAAGAAATTGTTAGTATGTATCTTCTGATTACCTAAGCTGTTTAATTTTTATGATAATACCCTTTTATCAGTGATAGGCTAGGAAAACCCCAATCCCCTGATGCTAATTCTGCTATGGAAAATAAAGACTCTTGATTTGCTGGTTAGGAGAAGAGTGCATAAGTTGGGTTTTTGGGCTATCATCTCCAGATACTTAAACATGTGTTTAACTTTAAACCTGTGAGGCATTTTTTTTGACAATAGATTTATTTACATCATCACATTGCTGAGTGTTCATAGGATTTGGGCTGCCATTAACAGCCCCAGCATCCTGACAGTGTTTGTGGTGGTTTTGATTGGCCCAAAACATCAGAAAGGTATTTTTAACATCTAAGAGAAATTTAAACCCCTCAGAAGCTGTTGTGGTAGGCCTGAGGAAGTGTCTGAGGGGCGGGAAGTGGCACAAAGATGGCTCCTGTGTGTCTTGAGTGAAAGTTCTGGAGGTCTTTTCATCAAGTCCAGCAGAGCTAATCTCTGATAGCTCTGAAAGTGATGGACATGCTGCCGGCCAAGTTTGGGCCAATTACAGAGGTGCTAGTTATGCCTCTGTGAAAACATATTTAAGAAAAAATCAAAACAAGGTAGGCATGCACTTCTCTGTAGTTAGAGGAGGAGGAGGTGGACGTAAAAATATGTGAAGGGAGAACAGCATGGAGACGCCAAGGTCAGTGAAGAAGGTGGGGGAGGAGGTGCTCCCGGCACTGGAGCTGAAAACCCTCTGCTAGCCATGGTGAAGGCCATGGGGGAGCAGGAGGTTCCCCCTGCAGCCCATGGAGTCCACAAGGATGCAGAAATTCACCCACAGCCCACAACCACACCAGAGGAGCAGGTGGATGCCTGGAAGAAGCTGTGATCCAGTGGGAGTCTCATCAAAAAGGTTAAAGCTGCAAAGGCCTTGCAAAAGAGAGAAAGGCCTTGCTCCTGGGATGAAAGCAGCCTGGCCTCGGCTTGGGAGAGTCTGCACTTTATGGACAAGAGGACTCACATTGCAACAGGATTCGGGCGGGATGTTGCTTGTGAGATTGGACCCACGCCAAAGAAGTTCCCAGAGGACTGTCTCTCGTGGGAGGGACCCCATGGCTAAGTAGAGGACTCCTCTCCCTAATGGACTGACCGGAGAACAAACCCCTTACCCTGCCCCCTGCCCATGCTGTTTGTTTGGAAAGAGGGAAGGGGGGATGGGTGGAGAGACTGCTTCTTAAGAAGGAAGGGGTGAGAGCAGGTAAACTGTCTGAAGAGAGAGAAAGATAAGTAGAGATAAAGAGTATTTGTAGTAGAAGAATTGTGGTGATGAATAGATTTAGGGACCTGCTCTGTGGACTGAGAAAATACCCCACACCTTGCCTCACTACCAGAGCTTGTTGGTTAAAAAATAGGAAAGGGGATGAATAAAAAATGGGTTCGTAAGAGAGAGGGGGGTGAGTGAACAAAATAGTGTATGAAAAGTTTATTTTTGCCTCTCATTTATCCTTCAACTTGGTTAAGTAATTAAATCATTTTGCAACTTTAAGTTTAGAGCCTGTCTGCCCTTTCTTCCGCATGTCCTCCTACCAGTGTCCTATCTCACTTAACTCATGAGATTGGTGTGTGTTTTTACAGTTTTTTTTCCTTTCTCCTCTCCTGCACATCTGCAGCAGGAGAGAGCTGGAGTGTCAGCATTTAGTCAGGGTCGAACCCCGACAGTGTTGTTTCCTAGTTTTGCATAGCAATAATGGTAAATTTGTCTCTGATGTGATTTACACAACCCATCCTTAGCCTTTGTCTGTGAAGCTATAAATCAGTGTGTATTTTTTTCCCAGACTGATCTTCAGTCTGACTCTCTGAGCTGTGATTGCACTCTTTTGCCTCCAGGTTTTCTTGGGTGGTTTTCACCAGGAAAACACTTCTCGTCTAATTGGGACAATGAACTTTATTGTTATTTTTTTTTTTTTTTTTGACTTGCCAAACTTTCTTTAACAATCTCTCTAACAGCTGGAGACTGCATTTTCACTTAATTATTTGAATCCAAATAAAATAAACAATTTTAAACCAACAGAACAAAGAGACACTTGCTTTTCTGGTGTCCTTTCCCCATTATCCTTCCATTCTTAAAACTAATGGTACTGAGAGATTAAACTTCATCCTACAGGCAGTGACCTATTCTGCTGTTCCATTTTAATTTTTCATATCTCCCTCCCCCGTTTTGGCTGGCAGTCCCCCCAGGTTACACCTTACATCAAAGTATACATCATTTGCTCTTACTTCTTTCTGCATGCTGCCTCTAGGCTAGGAAATTGGCAGAATGCTGCTGTTGCTGCTGAGAACTAGCCATTTTCCTTTAGTCAAATGTTTTTTAGCTTGAAAATGTCAATACAGAGATAAGTCATAAGATCAACTCTTAAATATTCACAGACTGCTTCCTTTGTTTTGTTTTGTTTCTTTCCCCAACTCACAGTGTTATCCAGGGTAGCACTTTGCTGGATACTTTGCACATTTTCCTGAGCAGTCTTTCTCTCATTAGCTCTTAAAGAAGTACCAAGAGTTAAATTTTTCATTAGGAATTCTTGTGCAGTGTAATATCCTGCATGTATTAGATACACAGACCTATTTCCCTTATGGAAAAATCCTATAGGGCTTCAGAGAAAATTACAAACTTTCTTATATAATTTTTTAAACCACCTTGTAAAAATCAAACATATAATGAAATATACTTCTATTGAGACAGTTCAAAGAAACCTGTGGAGAAGAAAAAGCTCTCTAATACATCCTGTAGGTTTTTGGAGTAATTTCTATAGCCCTACTAAGTTTCTTTAGAGCTCTGCCAATTCCACCCCTCTGTATGCTCCTTTGGAAAGGGCACAGAAATAGGACCAAAATACTGCTCTGCCATTTCTCGCTATGAATCTACATGAAATAAGATTTTCCTGCTGCTTCCAGTCCCCTGATGACTTGCTGAAAACTCAGCATTACTCTGCTGGCAGCTCTTTTGTTTAGCAAATTTGTGCAAAACAAATCATATCTGCTTCTTGCATACCCAGCTGGCCCATCCTTCAGTGGCAGAAACCACCGTGCACCCAAAGAGTTACATCTACCAACAACATCTTGCCTCTGTGGCATTTGTTTTCACTGACTGCATTCATCTGGCATCTCAGATCCCAGACTTTACCATGGGAGCATTCCCATCCTTAACCCCATGGCACAGGAGGTTGTGTCAAGCTGAATCAGCACCAGGGAAAGGTGCATGTAGGCAGTGCAAGGATTGGAGCACCAACAGCGGGAGGAAGTGAAGAACCAGAAGTTTTAACACATTTTATCACCAGCAGCTTCTTGCAAATTACTGACAAGCTGCTCACATAAATCATAGAATCACAGAGGGGTTTGGGTTGGAAGAGACCTTAAAGATCATCTGGTTCCATCCCCTCTGCCATGGGGGGGATTTGGTATAAAGCATTATCAACAGCAACGTGTCAAGGGCAAACGGACGTGGTGACATCACATCACACCATCCCCTGTTAAACTGTTCTGATTGCCTTGAGACTGAGAGCAATAATTCCAGTGATTAAGGGCAAATTTAGGATGGTATGGGAGGTTAGACAGGATTGAAGTCCATTCTGACATCTGCTCTATGATTACCTTATGCCTCAGTTTCCCCAAGGGATGTTTCTATGCAGCTTTGTAAATATCCATAGTTGGAACTTTAAAATTAAAAGGATAAAGCTAAACTCTAAGTTTTCACTTTGCATGGGGTGGGCATAAAATCCTGAGATCCTTGCTGAGGCTAAAAAAGCAAATAATACGTTCAGTGTTAATAATTGTTATATATTTCTGAATAAAAACACTGATGTGATCTCACCAGCTGGTTGATTTAATATAAATATTCAAATGCAGAAACAGTTTATTAAACAGATTGGAAATCATCCACTTCATTATTGTAATAGAGCAAATACAGTATCTTAATTTTCAATAAATGGAACAATCTACCGTATGCTGAATCACTTGCTGTCTGTTGCTATGTTCCATTAAAAAGAAAATAATGATTCAAACAGAATGTCGTGTAGCCACTCCAGGAATTAATAGAATTAGTGCAGCAACCTCAAGACAGAATATAAATATACTATTGAATTATCAATTAAAACCCCATAGCAATAAAGGTAAACTACATCAAATAAGTGAACAGAAATTATAGACTATTTCCCAAATTCTTGTATTAGTCTTCATCTTGAGCCTGGAATGAAAATTCTTGAAAGTAACAAGTATATAATTACTTGACATTTTTCTTCTTCGAGTCATCTTAGGAAAACAAATTACATGATGTAAGTGCAGCTCTTTGGATTCATAAACTACTGGCATAATGAAGAAAACACTGTGTAGTTATTATGCATAAAGCATTCACTGACGTTAATTTTCGCTCAAAAGATTGAGACATAGATAATTTTTCAGTTCCTAATATGAGTCTGTTGAAGTTTTGCTTCCATCAAATGCCATTCACCCCTGCTGAAAGAAAAATTGTTTAGTTCATTTCCCTGGTTTGGCTGGACTTTTCTCCTGGCAGCCACTTGCAGCAAAATATCATCCCTACAAAATCCGACTTCTCCCATATGCCAGTTGTAATTAGCTGTGACATCATAAAGGTGAAATAATATCACATGAGGCAGAGGAACTCTTGAGTGTTATATGTAGGGAGAAAAAGAACAAATTGAGAAAGGGATAATATCAGAGAGAAAGAAACCCTTATCTGTTAGGCCCTGGGATAGTATTCACAAAAAATTTTAAACTGGAAATTCATGGGGATGAGTATAATGCTTCCAGTTCCTCTCATGTTCTCCTATGCATTGAAGACACTCCATTTTCATGCATTACAGCATTCTCTGTCTCCATGTTCCAGCCACAGGCATTACAGCACAACACCCATCACATGGCAGTACCTTTCATCAAGGTCTGACGGCTGCTATAGAATAAAACAAAAGAGTAAGAATGCAATTTTGTCATTTTCCCAGTATATGCGAGGAAAAAAAGGAAAAAAAAAACCCTAAGAAAAATTTTAAAAAATAAGAAGAAAGGGAAAAAAAAAGAAAAAAAAATGTAATAAGAAAAAATCAAAGTAAAAATGCAGATAAAGAACAAAACACTGAAGTGATATCCAAAGGAAATAGCACTAAGTTCCAGAAAACTTAGATAATATTTTTGTTCAACCTTTAATATACCCTGCCTTGGGAAAATAATTTTCATTTCATGCACTTATGTTTCTTTTAATATTCCTTCTCTTTCCAATCCAGTTTTATTGCAGGGTTTTCTAGCTGCCAAAAAGGTGCTAACAAAGTGAGTCAAAGTTTGCAGGGTTTTCTGCACATTGAATCCCTACCAGTGGAAGTTTAATGAGATGATGAGTCTGTCTCTCACCCTGTCCCCTTAAGAGCATTTAATTGATAACTATAGATAGAAAAAGACTGATTTCATTGACTTGCTTCTTTGAAAAATAGAGGACCACAAAAACAACTTGCTGTGTAAAAATTATATTGTTTAGTCTTTTTTTTTTTTTTTGGATAAAGATCTTTAAAAGGGGAAGGTTTCAGCAAATAAAAGCTTTGAAACAATAATTAGAACTATTCTGTGATTTTTCTTCCCAGTTAATTATAATATAGGTTTTTCAGAATTCTAACTTTGAGCTCAAGTTTAAATGCAAGCATTGGTAGAATATTCCTTTCCCCTTTCCCCTTTCCTCTTTCTCCTTTCCCTTCCCATTTCCCTTTCTCAAAAGGAATCTGTTTTTCCCTGCCTAGAAACTTCAGTGCCTGGTTAACCACTCTCATCTTCTGTTTTATGCAGTCCTTAGAGATTTCTCTAGGAATCACTTGTCACATTGAGCTACTAGAACAAGGAATTATTAGCTCACATTACACTGAGGATAATCTTTGTTCAACTATCTACTCACAAAAGAGCATCCCTCAATGTCTGTTTAGTCAAAATTGTGAAAGTTATTTGAAAAACGGGTGGGGGGTTGGAGTAGGTCAGGAATTCCATTTCCCTGACAAACTTTAAGCAGTCCATTCCAGGCTTTTCAGAACAAATTAATGATAAACAAACAGTTGTGAATGGCCCTTATCATCTTGATATAATCTTGATGGGAGCTTTACTCTGTGTTTACTTTTCTAATATTTCTGAATATTTCTAAAAATTAGGAATTTATGATCCTGACCTAGGTAAATTGTGATATACATTATGAAACATGACCCATCACAGGTTTTCATAGCTCCAATCCTCCACTGCACACTCTGGACATCTCCTGATTTCACAGAATTGCAGAATCATGGAACAGTTTGTGCTAGAAGGCACTTTTAATGTCCTTCTCTAATCTACTCCAACTCCCCTGCAATGAGCAGGGCCATCTTCAACCACTCCAAGCTGCTCAGACCCCCATCCATCTCAACTTTGAAAGATTATTGTTTTTTCTATTCCATACGTTTTGCTTCCTGCTCCAGCAGCTTCTGTCACATACCAAGAAGAAAAACATAAAGCCCACCCAATTTATTTTAACAAATATAAAAAGCAGAAGCTGATCAAAATATAGTATGGTACATAACCTGCCTTTTCCACTATATTCCTCCCAATCTTTGTTTCACATAATTCGTCCTGAAGCAAAGGTAATGAATATAGTTTCCCCAGCTAAAACATCTTTACATTTTAAGTTCCTCCACTTTGTGCACAACTTCCCTGTGCAATTGATGAAGAGATACATCTTCCTTTGAATAACTGCAGGCAGAAATGCTGTCAGACTCACTTAGAGCTGAGCACAAAGCACTACAAAGTTATTTGGTTTTATCAGATACCTTGGGTTGCATCCGATGTTCTTGAGTCCTGGAAGGGTTGAGTTGGCCTGATTTGGTATAGTCCCAAAATTCTAGTTTGTGCCAGACACTAGCCCAAAATATGGCCTTGGGCATGTCACTTATACTATCCTTGCCTCTGTGCTACCATCAACAAAATGAGATCTTCCTTCTCTGGGGGAACTGTGAGAATTAATTAGCTTGTGTTTGCCAGAACTTCTGAAGTGCTAAGCAAATGCTGATTAGAATAATTTTACAGGCTTCAGAGGACCGCATATCTCAAGGGATCATGTGGAGAACTCTCGATGGGGAAGTAATGCAGCACACTCAAAAATGCATTTGCAAGACTTTAGTCTATGTTTCACTTGAGTGGATTCATATTTTAAAAATCTTATGGCTCTATTCTTTCTAACCCTGCATGCTTCATATCAACTTGTGTTTAATCTTGCATGCAGAGGGTGAGGAAAATGTCTACAAAGTGGTCCTTCCTCACTCCCCTAAGGAATAATCTACTCTCATCACCATAGCATGTAACTGCAAAGACCAAAATAGCCCTGCAAGGAAATGAATGTTAAGACTTCCCACAGGGAGTTGAAAGGGGGAAGAGCAGTGTCTTGACCAGATCATGGGGTGTTGTGGCTGTGGTAACCTATGAAAGGGCAGAGCATCTCCTTTTGCATTTTAGGAGTGCGAGGCTGGTCTCGGGGAGAGTCTCAGTTGCTCAGCATTTTCTCGTGCTTCCCTCAGGCTTCTTTGCTTGTACAGTCCTAACAAAGGAAGACTTATTAGCTCAAAGTACAGAGGAGTGTTGTTGTGGGGCTTTGGGCAGGAGCTGGTTTATGTCTGGCAAACTGGGAGCAGGGGCTGAGCCTCCCCACACTCACCAGCGTGGCTCTGCCCCGACGCGCTCGGCAGCCTCGCGGAGCGCTGGCAGAGCCAGCAGCTTTGCGTGCCACAAGGATAAATTCTCTCTCTCAGAATGCTACCGGTTCAGTGCTTGAATTTATTTTTTTCCTTTTAAGTAAAACTGAACCTTAGTAGACTTTAAAAGTTGCTTAGATTTGATGTAAATATAGTGATTTATACTTCTCTTCTGAAATGCCTCTGTGCTCCTTATATTTGCCTGTTTTTTATCCTGGTTTCCTAAAGGGCCAGGCTTGGAGAGTCAGGTGTTTTAAGATGTTGAACACTAAGGGATTTTTTGGTCAAGTTGGGTTCCCCTGATGTGTCCTGGGCATCAGGACTTGCCCTTACAAATTGACTCCTGAACATACATTTGAAAACCTGTTTATTACTTTCATTTTTAAAAATAAAATTACTCAGAGCTGTCCTGGATCCAGCTTACTTGCCTCATGTCTGCCCTCTCCTCAATCTGAAGAGGGAGACTGTCCAGCAGAAGTATTTAAATGTGACACACAGGAAAAGCAGAATTAGTTCCATGTTCTGCTGGAATCAACCAGCTTAAGGTTTGCTGTGTCCCATAGTCTCCCTATTCCTTGGTGACTGATCAGCAAAATCTGAATAACAGGGCTTTTCTTCTTCCCAGACAAAGTGAATAAGCAAATGTTGAGACCATTAAAATGCTATAGAACTTCAAATTGTCATCATTTTTTGTGGGGTTGTTTTTGTGGGGTTTTTTGCTTGTTTGTTTGTGATGCGTACTCTGATTATCAAATGTTTTGCCCTAAATAGTATTTATCTTTCTTTTTTCCCAAATGTATGACTACTTCCTATCAGTGAAAGTGAATAAAAAAGGCAGATATAATTTTTTGCAGAAAAGCAAAACAAAACCATCTTTTCTAACCTTAAATTTCATTACTCAAGCTTTCTGTATCAGCACAGTCCTAAAGTAACAGAAATAAATGGACTTCTTCCCACTTGTGGAAAACCCAGCTCTGGGAAAACAAAAATCATGCTAACTGCATAAGTAATCATATTTAGGTTTCCTCAGTAGCTATTCTTTAATTTTCTTTAAAGAATAGAAGTATTTCCATAAAGATGAGAAATTCAGTCCCCGATTTATTATTGTTTAGTTCTACTGTTACAGGCACAATGCAGATCTCTAGTCACTACCATTGGGATGACATACACCCTGCTGTATCCAAGAATAAAATTACTTCCCACATTATTTACAAGTTTGGGGTTTTAGGAATCTTTAGTACTCTTATAACAGTGCTGCTGTGTCTTCCTCCCCTCCCACCTCCACATTTCAGCCACTCTGCTCGGACTGGAATAACTTGCCCAGTGTCCCTTGAAAACCCTTCAGACCTTGCAGTCTGCTTTCCTGTACAGTTGTTGTGGGTTTTTTCTTCTTATTTTCCTCTTTTTGAAAGCTCCCCCTTAATGTATTTTACTTGCAAATAATTCATTAGAAATTTAGGAAAGCAGTCCAAATCACTCTTGAGAAGTCTCCTCTGCTGTCGTGCCAGAATGGCCGCAGGGTGAATGTTACACCTGCATTTTATTTCAATAAATTGTGCTGAGCTCTATGTGCACCTTAAAAGACGATGTGCTTTGCAAGTTGTGAATGAGTCCTTAAGCAGGGAGGGAGGCAGGGAAAAAAATTAGTCCTCCTCTTTCTTCTCTGTGACTTATTTGACCTTGAGACTTATAATGGCATCTCAGACAAAATGAACATAATCTAATGGACAGCGGGGAAGAGGGAACGGCTGGGTACATCTGTCGTATTACTGGGCTGTCTGAACAGTCAATGAAGCAGGTCCAAACCATAAGAGGCCTGTTCAGTTTAGCTCCAGGGTCTGCAGACAAGGAGCACAATCATTTATCTTTATTTACTGAACTCTGCTTTCTGTTTTTAAAAAAAAAGAAAAAAAAAGAAAAAAAAAAAAGAATTGACAGGTTGACAAAAACCCAACTTGGCGATGCCCACTGCACTGAGATAAATGCTATTCATGCTCTGCAAAGACAAGGACAGCTTCTCATGCCCTTTCTCCCATTCCAGTAGGCACCTATTATACAACGAATAAAAGCAGCACAAAACACCTGTACACTGCTTGCTGTACTCGGCTGGCTCAGCTGCTCCATGGACAATGTTGGTTTGGGGGGCTTTTGTGTGCTTGTTTCGCTTCTTTGTGGTTTTTTAGGAGATACATATACAAAATCAGACAGACTGACATTTGGGGTTTAACTTTTTTTATTTTTTATTCCTCTTCTCTCTTTCATTATTTTTCTTTCTTTCTCTCTCTTTTCTTTTTTTCTTTCTCTCTCTTTTTATCTTTCTTTCTTTCTCTTTCTTACTTTTTCTTTCTTTCCCTCTTTCTTTTTCTTTCCCTCTTTCTTTTTTCTTTCCCACTTTCTTTCTTTCCCTCTTTCTCTTTCTCTCTCTTTCTCTCTTTCTTCTTTCTCTTTCTTTCTCTCTTTCTCACTTTTTCTCTTTCTTTCCACCTTTCCTTCTTTTCCCCTTTCCTCTTTTCCCTGTTTCTTTCTCTCTTTCTCTCAGTGTCTTCCTCTTTCTCTCTTCCTGTCTGCTCACAAACAAAATGGAACAGAGAAATGCATCCCAGAGAGACTCTCTGTAATAGGTAAAAAGAGGACAAACCTTGAGGGAGGGCTGTGGGCTCTCTTACTCATGCTGCGTTAAAGACCAGTCAGAGATGCTGCTAAATGGCCTAGGGTGCTGGTTTCACCCATATTTTTATTTGTTTTTGACAAAACATTAAAGCAGAGACATGAAGGTTATAGGGTGAATTCTGCTCTTTGACTAAGGAAGTGTAAATTCGTTGACTGCCAACCTGTTTCTCCTCCTTCAGACCATTATAATTAGAAGCAAAAGAGAACCACAGAGATTTATATTCAGGAGGTGGCCTTTTTTAGCACTTGTATTCTGAGGGGGAGATTTCTGTGTTAATGGGAGACATGAGGCATTCAGCTCTCACTAACTATGGAAGTTGGGTATCCAGCCATTCTTTTTGCATTTGAACCTCTCCTTTCCCCCAAGGTGATTGATGAATATTTGGATGATGAAATCCATGCCTGAATTTCTGACTCAGCCATGGACTTGTATGACCTTCATCAAGTCACTTAAACTCTTCAACTCATCTTTTCTGTTCCGCAAAATGTTGGTGGCCTGTCTTGATAGGGACCAGAATCACCCCAGCACAGTGCTGTCAAGCAGTAGTTCTTTTGTCAAGCAGTAGTTCCTCACTGGTTTTGCTGGGACACAACTTACTGCAGACACTGCATGTGGCCAGGCATGGGTGGATGTCCAGTCTGGCTGCCTCTCTCTCTGGTGCTGTTATGTTTGATTATTTCCAGGACAGTGGAAATGCTCCAAGTCTTTAATTTTATGACATCTTAAAAAACATAAGATAATAATAATAATAATTATTATTATTTTATACAGTGCCCCAGAACATGAATGTTTAATCCAGAGGATGTGCATTTACAGCTGCTATATTTACAACCCTCCCCTAAAAAGCCTGAAAGAGGCTCCAAGGCTGTGGTGAGCCTCCCACAAAGAGTTAATTTTTCAGGCAATATGGTTTGCAATGATTCAGGTTTTTTTTATTTTTGCCATGCAGGATGTTTTCTCTCCTGCCTTCTTCTTTCCTCCCCCCCATCTCCCTCCCTGCCTCTCTTTCCTCCAACCCTGATTCACATGGAGCTGAGAAAAGAGACAGCTGGGAAGGATTTGAGCAGAGAGGTAGGATATGTATCTGAAAGTAATTTGAATAGTTTGTGAACCATGGTATCCATTGGTTTGTAACACCTGGCTGTGTCGGCTGTGTCAGGTTATGTCATGTTGTGGAGCTCAGTTTGACTGATGCAGCTGGATGGGACCAGGCTCAAGCTGACATTGCAACAACCCAGGGAAACTGAAAAGACAGTTTTCTGTGAGTGAGCCTGAAAAACCAGGAACTCTTTGCATATCCAAAGCAGCAAACATTTCTGGCTCATCCTGAGCTCAGTGTGAAGCAGCAGCTTGCTGGCTGAGTCTGAGTGCTCAGAGCTGGAGGTACAGAGGGCATTGCCCAGCACCCTTCCTGATGGAGAGTTGTGTTTTGTCCCTTGCTCAGCACCCTACACCTTCCTGAGCAGGTCCTGGGGGTGGGAATGACAGCCTTGCCCTAAGACAACAAAGCTGCATTCAAAGCAGCTTGCTTCTTTCTGGTGTGGGGGTATTTTTCAGCATTTGGCAGCTTATTTGAGAGGGAATTAAACTTCTGTACTGAAGCAGAGAATATGCCCCAATAGGCAGCACCTAAAAAAAAGAAAATAAATATGGGCGTCATCTGCTCCTTATAGCAAACCCCATTTTCCTGAGGAGCTATGTTTCTAACAGAAAGGAATTCTCAATACCTTTTATTTACACTTGGGTAACATCCAGTAGCCCCCATCATGTCATGAAAGGTTTAAACCTGATTTGAAGCCACAGTTGCAGGAGCTGGGGTGTTTCTCTCTATGGGAAGTGATGTGTTTACTGGTCTTAGATTCTGTAGAGTTTGCTGGAGATACTATTGCTCGTCAAGGAACAGACAGAGTGCTCTAAACATGTAATTTCCTATTTTGCTCTAATGTAAGGGGTGTTGAAAGAGAAATGAGACAGAGTTCTACAAAGCCCCTCTGCATAGCGATGTCTCTATTTCCCCATCTGCAAAATGCCAAATGAATAGTATCACCAGGATAAGAGGGAAAATTATCAAGTTCAGTCTGTTTGCCAGCAAGCCTGCCTCCACTAGTTTCAGTGAAATTATCCCTCTCTACAGCAAAGTAGTATGTAATTCAAACATACCCCGAAAGTGAGCACAGAATTGAGAAGCAGTAAATACCTCGTAATAGAAACCTGCCATATATTTCTACAAAACAGGCTGCAGACCGGGCTGTCACTCATTTCCTCTTTAGATATACAATATACCTGGAAATGCACAAAAAACCCGAAAGGCTTAGAGCACACTTCAGCTATTTATAGCTGCTTTTAAATCCCTGGTCATCAGAGCATTGAGGGGAATGGAGGGAACAATAGTAAAATATTTTTGCAATCCAAATTTATACTTTAAGTATGCTTTTTCCACAAGCAAAATAAAATTATTTCCCTTTCCTATTGCCATTAATGATAATTTTAATTGCATGACCCTAGCAGAAATGCAACTCTTCACAAAATAAGACCCTCTAGAGTCAAGTAACTCATCTAAAATCAATATATCTATAGTTGTTAATATTCTGTAATTTGATATGTATATGATATATATTTGAGATATATACACCATTAGAGCTAGGCTCTTTTTAAAAAGAAAAGAATGTTTTCATTTTTTAATACCTTTTGCCTATGCAGAGTCTCCAAGGATAAAGATTTTTGCATCTGTAGGTAAAACTGATTCCATTATCATGGGCCCTTCAGTTCTGAGTCAATCTCCCTGATAATCTCTCTAAAGCTGCCAGTTCCTGTTTGTGAGGTAAAGCAAAGATGAGAGCATTCAGGTGGGCTGTGGATGGAGACACAACATAAAGAAATATTAAGAAGATGTTTTCTCTTGCCAGGATATGTCTCTGATTGAGCAAATTGGTTAAGCAAGTGCTTAACTTCAAAAACATCAAATATTCTTCTGCACTTAACTATGCACAAGCTTAAAGTTAAGCACATTTTTGAGTGTCTCTATGAAAGGTACATGAAAGGGGAGGGGCAGTACTGATGTCTGGTTGAGACAGACATTCCTAATAAGCCATTAGATCTCAACTAACACTGGAAACTTTTTTCCTTCCTGTGAAGCTTAAGAATTTATGTGAAGATTTTTTTTTCTCATAGTAATTAATTCGGACCCCAACAGCGTGAAGATGGAAAGAAAAGGACCCTATTAAGACTTGATATTAAGTTAATAGAAGGTGACAGTGACTTCATCAAAAGCCCTATGCAAAACATCAAGTAGATGGAAATTTCAGTTCTGGTACATTACTCAGCTGAGTATCATCAGACCTGCTTATCAGGGTCACAAAGATTATTTGTACATTATAAAAATGACCTGTCCATCAAAGTCAGTTAAAAAAAAAGAAAAAAAAAAAAAAGAGATGCTCTTTCCATTTCAGATTCATACAATCAGACCCAACTAGGAGAGGATCAAACCAAACCAGGGGATGTTTTCCTAATCCCACTAATGAAAGTAACCTTCCTTTCAGGGTTCACATCCATTAAAGGATGCCTCTTGGGTGCGGGGTTCAGATACTGAGCACTGAGCATTTTGCCTGCTTATGTATGCTTGCAATAAAGGAAAACTGAGCAGCTGGGAAAAGCATTGCCAAGTACCCTAAGAAAAAATATAAAGGGCTGAAGCAGATATCAAAAACAGGAAGAAAATTTGTCTTTGACAAATTTAATCTTTACAAGTAACTGGTAGAGGTAATGACTTAGAATTAAACACTCTGGTTGCTTTTCATTCCCTATATGTAAAGAGGACTCCTTAATGTTGTTAGTCATAACTGACAATACTTTAGGGACTGTATTTGCTAATTTCAAGCTGCTTTTCAAACAGAGCTGGTCTGCAGTGAGTCCTTATGGCTTCTGTGTGATGTCCTTCTGCCCTTTCTGTTCCCTGGGCATGACACTCAGGCTCGACTGGGCACCACTCTCTCCTCCCTGCCCCTTCAGTTTGGGACAAAGGTGCTGTGAACAGACAGAGAGCAGGAGAGCTCAGCCTGGAAAAGGGAAAATTCCTGTGCCCTTCTGGTACTTAGACAGACCTTCCAAAAAAGAGGGAGAGAGACTTCTTATGCATGAAAATAATGATAGGACAAGGGGGGATGGTTTAAAACTTAAAAGAGGAGAGATTTGAATTAGACATTAGGAAGAAATTATTGTCTGTGAGGGTCATGAGGCCCTGGCAGAGGTTTCCTGGAGAAGCTGTGGCTGCCTGCCCCATCTCTGGAAGTGTTCAAGGCCAGGTTGGATGTGGCCCTAACCAGCCTGGTCTACTGGAAGATGTTCCTGCCAGTGGCAAGGAGTTGGAACTAAATGATATTTAAAGTCCTTTTCAACCCAGGCCATTCTAGTGGCCATTCTAGTGTCTATACAGGCCATTCTAGTGGCCATTCTATACAGCATTTGCTGTGTAGACACTTATATCTGTATATAATCTGAGAAATTTTGGATAGAGTGCTCCAAACAAGAAGAGCACCCAACTTTAGGCAAGTTTTCACCTTAAGGCACCAAATCAGTCAAGCATCATATTTTCTAAAAATTGACCTTTTGCTCTTTTTTTCCCTTTTTTTGCTGTGCAACTCACTTGTTTTCTTCCTACAGAATCTGTAGCAATTTTCTGTCCTTTCTTTTTATTTTCTGATTTCAAAAACGATTAAGCATTTTTTAAAAACATTAATTATTGGGGAAGGATGGATCTCATCTGTGCTTATGTGCCCCTTCACACCACAAGATCCAGTGCACTTGCCTGGAGTCCCGGACATTCCCATGATAACATTCTGTCTTGCTAGCTGTCATTTGAGATTGCTTCACATATCATACCTGCTCTTAATTATTGCAAATTGACTATTGTTGAAAAGCATTGAACTCTGTGGGCTTCTGATATCTGCTAAGGCTGTTCCTGTGTTTTGACCTCTGTGTGTGCCATAATACAAAGTGAACTCAAAAAACGTCTCAGGGCTCTTTTAAATACAGTGTATCTTTATCTCTATCTTGCTTCTGCCCTTCTGTGTCACACAAAAGCCAATAGGACAGTTCTGATTAATACAGTAATTATGTGGTTATTAAAAACAGTAATCATCCAGGAATTATCCAGTGCTGTAAAAATCCCATAGACAGAAAATATATGAACATTTTTAAATTGAGCATTACAATTGTCTGCATATGCAAGAAGCAAAATGACACATAAAGAATTTTTAAGATCCCAAGGAAGTGCTCTGAACATGTTAAGAGAAAATAGTCTCCTCAATCAGGATGGAAGTTAGCACTGTGGAAGGAGACAGATCCTGATTCGTCCTTTTGAAAGATGTTAGTGTCTAAACAGTAGCTATTAATGAAGAGCACCAATTTATAGCACATGTGTTGGATAGACTTGCACAAAATTGGGGCCATCTGAGGAGTTTATTCATCCTTGCACAGCTCCTTCATTTCCAATTTCTGAGCCTGTTTTAATTTGTTATCAAAGTAATCGCTCGCTCCAGCTGGAGTCAGCAGTGTGTTTTGTTGTCTATGGGCCTGGCAGACTGCTCACTTTGAATAGCATTCTGTAAAGATCACCTGTTCTGCATCTGTGATGGTTTTCCAGGTGCCAGGAGGTACTGTTTTGAGATGAGAAGCAGCAAAAGGAATATGCAGACAATGCGGTTCTGCAGCTTTTCAGATCGGCGTGGGTTTCATCAGCCACGAGCAACAGACAAAGGGAAAAAGGAAACAACCACAGCAAGTTAAGAAACATAACAATGCAGAAAAATAATCTGGTTGTTCCTGAACAACAAGGTAATGTTAACTCAGCCATTTCTCAGATAGCCTGGGTTTTGAAAGGATTAACACGATCTCTATTGCCATATATTTAAATATGTATGAATTTCGCACACTACTGCATAATTATAGATATTTGCATGCATGAAATACCTGTGCAAAACAACCTGTTTACTAGTTAGTTTTGAATTTAATTTAGGTCTAGCATAACTCCAATTATAGGTCATTGGAGTGAGAGCCTACAAATAGCTTCAAAATAGAGAAAACAGATATTGTGCACAGTGTTGCAAAGCTAGACTCCAAAAGCTATGCCGTGGAGTACCCCAGATTAAAGTTTGTCATCTCCTTCCACCTGAGGCAGAGAATGACTCCCAGTCCTTCAGGGAGCACGATGCCACCCCCTGTCCAAAATAGGGAGCTTATTGACAGTGATCTGAGTGCTATTTAGGAGGGGGAGAAGTCCTTAAAACACAGCTTATCTTCATGAAGCTCTGCAAGGAGCTTGGAGGAGGCTCTGCTGGAGTCCTCACTGGTGCAGCACCCAGATAAAAGGTGGGAAGCCAAGCCCTGGGGCCACTGGGCTGGCTCAGGAGCTGCAACAGAGGATTTAACTGGGAGAAAAACAGTCTGAGGCAGTAGTTTTGCAAATCAGATCAGGAGGTCTGGACCAGGAGGTCCAGACCAGCTCTGGGTACCCCACATAGCAGATATAGGAGTTTAGGTTTTTTTCAGTTTGTTGACTGTAGAACTATCTCTGAAAACACAGACATGACTTGGACCTTTGGGAGACAGTGAGGCCAATTAGTCAGGGTTCTAGACTTGTAGCATCATAGAATTGTTTAGGTTGGAAAAGATCACAAGGATCATCAGTTTCCACCTTTAACCCATTACTGCCATGCCCACCACTACACCATGACCCCAGGTGCCACACACAGACCTTCTGAGCCCTTCCAGGGGTGGTGACTCCATATGTCTGTGGGCCTGGTCTCATCAGTCCTGAGAGCAGTTCAGCTTGTGTGTCAAAAGTGCTTGAACTGACCTGGCACACAAATTCTGTAACTGCACAGTCACCATCCCTCAATCCCTTTGGTACAGCTGTCTGATAAACAATTTTGAAGAATATGAGAGAACCTCTCCTCTCCTCTCCTCTCCTCTCCTCTCCTGTCCTCGCCCCAAAGTAAGATGCAGGAGTTTATTCATGACCTTGTGACACTAGCTTCTCATTAATTCTTGAAATTAAAAAAAAAATCAACCAACTCAAGAAAAGGCTAGCCCTCTTTGTGGTTTGTTTTTGTACAGCCCCACAAGACAGGATCTGGCCAGGAGATAAAAGCCACACAGGGCCTGTGACCTTGCTTTTGAGATGCCTTTGTATCTAACGAGCAAATGAAGAAGGCTGTTCAAGCCTGAGTCATTAAAACCTTAAAGAGTGGAAAAACAAATCTGGGTATGCTCCTGATGGCAGAATGTCAGTTTTTCACAGTTGACCTGTGGAGATTAGTCAGGAATTGACCATGGCATCTAGTCTTCCAGATGGTACTGGGTCCCAAAGCATCGTGCTGGCAGCCATGTCTGTATCTCACAGAAAGCAAAGATTTTTCAAAACATGTTTCTAGGGAGGGGCAAAGGTAAGAAATAATTTTTGAACATCTCATTTAAAAAATGCTGTGTAATAAACACAGTTCCAGGATTAGCCTTCTTGGTTAGTCTGTTTTTAGCTTTCAGGCCCTACTCAAACTAGGGTACCCACAATGACTGGGCTGTGGAGGACTGGAAAAAAATGGAGTAAATGGGATACTTCTAGTTAAAATGAGACAGTCGTGCCCATGGTACTGACAATTTATGCCAGTTTTGTTTTTGAATTAATTGATCACTGATTTTTTCCCTCCTGAAATCCACAAGACAGGAATTATGCCTACTTTGATAGTCACATCTCACAGAGCAGGTTATTTCAGAAACCAGTCAGATGAAATTATGGCTGGCAGATCCACAAGGCTTTACTAGATATAAAAAAAACCCCAAAATTATGTGCAGTATGTCATCTGCAGAAATCAATCTACTTGAAGAAATCAAGTAAAGTGAGAGTGAGGCCACCAAGAATGAAATAATACTTTTATCTGTGATGAAGGTAATGGCCGAGTACTGCTTTGTAGGCATGTGATAAGTGGAAAAGAAAGATAAATCTCAAATGGAAAAGCCACGAGTGAGTTTTCAGGTCTGTTCACACACCTGAAGATAAAGGTCAGATGAGAGAACAGCTATCAGCTGGTACACACCACGAACATTGTTTTTCTGTGTAAAGGTCTGCTCTATCAACTCTCAGACACCTCTTTAAGGGATTATTTCTTCTGTTTCTTTTTTCAACCTATCATTTAAACTGACATAATTTTTCTTTTTTCAAGGGAAGAGATGCACAATCAGCATGCTGGTCTTTTCAGAGTTCTCTTAACTTTCTCGCTGCTCATCCTGTGTCTTTCAGCAGAGCCTCCTTTCCCACCCTTGCTCTGTGACTGCACCAAAGGGATCTGTTGTCCGCCCTTTCTTCCTCTCCTGCCATAATCTCCTTTGGAAAGCAGAAATTGAAGTCTCTTCTCTGCACTGAGAGATCACAACCCTTCCTCCTCCTCCCATCACTAGACCCAGCTCAGATTAGAGCATTTGGGACAGAGGGCATGTTGTTAAATAACAGAAAAATAATTTGTAATAGTAACTAAGACTATTGTCCTTCTACTTTGGCATGGGTCTCCAATATGTCCAAACCATTCTTGAATGCTGTAGCATAAAGAAAACTTAAAATTTAACCTGAAGTCTCTTTTCCCTCCAGATTCCCAGTTCGCTATTGCCTGATGTAGAGTACATAGAAACAGGACTGCTCTCTTCCCTTTCCACAAAAGACTAAAGATGAGGAAAAGAAAAAAAAAAAAACAAACAAAAAAATAATGGAGATATTTTGTGCTCCTTTTATTTTTATTTTTCAGTCAAATTAAATTTTCCCATTTTGAAATCGGCCTTGCTGTTGAAATTCAGAAATCACTCATTTTAGATGCACTGAAATTCTTAAATTTAATAAGATAAAATGCCTCATTTCAAGAATAGCAAAATCTGGTACATGATATAAGACACATTACATGGAAAATAACAATACAATTAAGTCAATATGTAATTGCAGAGAAGTACAAATGAAATATATAGAAAAGGCATTTTGTTTCAGCACCTGCCTTTTGAGATTTTCACAGTTTTAACACTTTCCTAGAACATTCTGATTCAAATGCAACTGTTTTTTTCTGATAAGAAATAATTCTGTTGAAAATGTTTTGCCCAGCTTCTGTCTGCAGTATAAAATCTCCAAGATAATCCATACACTTGCTGGCAACTATATTTGAAGTAGGAAGAAATGACCAAACATTGAGGCTGAAGTGCTGCTACCACCAGAAATAATTTTTCCAGGTTAAATTTGATACACATTGAGAGGATAGCATGGCAGAACCTGGCAGTATTTTCATCCATACTGTGCGAGTTCTGTAGTTTGATAGAAGACTTCAATTTCCAAGGCTGTCATTTCAGCACCATTCATGAGTATCAGATTCATTAAAGTATTTTAACAGGTACCACAAGTGTCTCTGAACACAATCCAGCGAAGAGCAGCAAAGACATGCTTTGGTGAATTTGGCCAGGCATCATGATATGTTGGTAGCATATTTAGTCAGAAGCAGAAAATCGACTTCATTCCCCTTGAAGTAAACACACACCATGAACGCTGCTGATTGAAGCAAATTAAAGTCCTAATAGTGCCTGCAGGGTGGGCTTGTGAACTTGTAACCTTGTTGTTTATTTATCCATCTCATACCACTCTCAATTTCTATCTACTCTTTTATTTTCAGGGAGTTTTACTCATCTTCCTCCTTCCTATTCCTCTTGCTGGGAGGCATAATTTTTCCCACTCTCGATGAGTTTATTCTCCAATTTGGTTAGAAATTGTTTCTCCATTTTTCTACAAGGAGTTGTGTATTTTTTAAGAACATAAAATTAATTAAATCTAGGGAAAAAAAAGACTTTTTTTTTTTTTTTTTTTTTTTTTTACCCCAACCTGAACTTCAGCCTTAAAGAGGAATGAAGCACAAGTAATCCCTTTCTCACTCTTTCCTTCTGTTTGGAGGACTGAAAATTTAGAATTAAAACTGTCTTCACAGAGTTTGAGCAAGAAGGAATTATCTTCTTGGTTCTACCAAGAGAATGAGCTCTTACCACTGCTTCAAATTCACAAAACACAGAAATTATTGTGCAATTCTGAGATAGTCTCTGTTAATAAGACCCCTTGGCTGATATTTTGGGAAAAAATTATTACAGTAAGACTGAATATGACAATGGCCATGGTAACAAGGCTCTAGATAAAGTTGAACTTAATTTTTTCATTGAAATCAGTTGTTCAACCTCCTTGCAACATGGACAAACAGACCCCTAACTATATTCTCAGTAGAAAAATTGATTCATATGCTCTCTGAATACATCCCCTTGACTGCAAGGAGACCTTAAGGATGATGTCTGAGCACGTTTGAGGTAAGATGCATATCAAAGCTAGGAGCTCTGATAGCTTACTCTTGTTACACAAAATAATAATAATAGGAATCAAGAGACAAAAAAGCCATTTTACTTTCAATCTCTGGTCCATATTCTTGCAGTTAATGGAAGGAAAAAAGGGAGTGTGTGGGACCAGTGTTGAATCCTCCTGAAAACTAACCTGGGAACCAGGATATGAGGACAGAGGACAGGGTGTCTCATCTCCTGTGCTGCAAGGACTCATCACAGAAAAACTAAATGCTCCCTGACTCTCTGAAGCACGGATTGCAATGGAGGAAGCTTCCAGGACTGATAATGAAGAATTGTTCTTTTTAATGGTATTGGCTCAAATCGAAGGCTGTGATGCCAGCAATGTTGAGTTGCTTGTGCCAGCACTGAAGTGTTTTTGCCTGATCTTCCCAGAAAGGGTTAAACAGTGAGCACAGGAGGATCTTTTTGTGCCTAAAGACTGTGTTTCATCAGTGGCTAAGAGCAGAAGTAGAGAGAGAAAATCTCAGTTCCTTTCCAATTTTGTGATAAAACTAATTTTATCCTTACACCTGCTAGTTGTCCCCCCTACCAGGTCTTCGCTCCCTAGGCAGAGAGCTAGCAGTGCTCGTAAATGCCTCTTAAAATAAAAATTTCTGTTCCATTAAACATATGAAAAATATGTTGCATTGAATACAGTTGGTTTGGGAAATCTGTTTTTATCCATTCTAACCAATCATCCATACGAACTGCAGCTGCCACAAGTGGCATGGAATCTATTTTCTAACTCAAAGTTTAGGAACAGTGATTTTCTTCCAGAACAGGCAGGCTGGAGATGTCCAGTATGCTGCTCCTGGATCATCAGCAGACACAAGGGAAACTTAGAGCCTTCCCTGGTGATCCTCCCCTTCCCTGGGAAATGGCTTTAGGTGACCAAAACTGCAGGATCTCACCAACCTTTTAAATTAATGGTTTCAAAGAATAACAGGAAATCTGGGGAGACAGCTGGCAGAAGTCCCAGGACTGAAAGATCATATCAGTCTTGGAGACACCAGCCTGAGATGTCTTCAGCCATGTCTCTCTGTCAAGGATGGAAAACTGAATTTCGGTACCTGAGTCCAGAGTGGCAAGGCACAACTTTCTGAGCTATTCTAATCTGGCTTTAGAAAAACTTTTCCTTATGTGATCTTCCCAAATGTTTTCAACACTTTGGATAACTTTGGAAAAAAAAACATCTGTAATGTTGGGTTTTTTTCAGACATGGAAATCGTGCCCAAACACAAAGTAGCTATAACATGGCAAAGGCAGTGAAGTTACCCTTTTTTTTTTTTTGTTTTATTTTCTTTTTATTTTTTTTCCCCAAAGGAATATTCAGCTTGGTTCAATATTTGCAGAGTGCTTTGAAGACAAAAAGAGGGCTAGGTTTCTGTAACAGATGCGTGCTCTGCGTAAATCCAATGCGACACTCAGGTTCCTGGTAAATTACCAGCTCTAGTTCTGGGCAGCGTTTCTCTAATCCTTACAAACAGAGTGCAGCAGATTTGCTGTGTTTTGTCAGAACAGCAAGGATCAATGGAGAACTAGCTACAGTGCATGTTTCTCTAACAGTGAGGCTGAACAATGACATACAAGACTATCATTTAATATTTCTAAATAACAATGAAAGGAGAATGTCAGTGCAATCTTATCTCTGAGAAGATATTGAAAATGTTTTCAGAAATATTTCTATTCAAATGGAGATTTTAATAAAAATATTTCCAATGTAGAACTTTTCCTGAGCTGCTGAGGATCCCCTCTGGCCCGCTGACTGGAAAGGAATAAAGAGCCTTAGGCAGTTCAAACGTCATCCAGAGTCACCAAGGTCCATTCAGATTAAAAAGGAAAGAGTCTAATCCTTTAGTCTCTCTTCTTCTCAAGTAAAAAGTAATAATTACAAATCTGTATATCTTTAAAATTCAGATTAAGAAGTTTTCAATTGCATGCCTGACTGTCTTCCCATGGAAGACAAGGTTTAAGCCATGAGTGCTTTCTCAGCACTTTAGCTCTCTCCACTGGCACCTGAATAACTAAAATGACTCTTTCCTCAGTCTCATGCTTTTGTGACAGGTATATCTGCAAATGTGTTTAGAACTGGGACTAGTTTGTCTCATTTTAGCTACGGCTGCCATAAACAGGATCCTCTTCCTGAAAGACCATTTTTAGAGTTGCAAACTTAAGCACTTTTCTGTCCATAGATAATAAATTTTGTAATTTGAGGTAGTAACAGCTGACATAATGCTGTATCCATCATCATATGCTTTACCATGCAAAATTGTGGGGAAAGAATCAAAAGAAGTTGGCCACTAACAGCTTCAAAAAGAGGTGCTTTTATAAGCATCTAATCGTTAGAAATATTTACTCGAGGGTATTATGGATATTAAATTTTTTCAAGGTTTCAAAATGTTCCTGGAAAAGCTTAATTTTTCCACTAAGTGTTGGAAATACCTGTCAGAGTTCAAGGAGCATGTGGTTGCCACTAGCCATAGGGTTTAATTTTAGGTAGTCCTCTGAGGAGCAGGGAGTTGGACTTGATGTTCCTTATGGGTTCCTTCCAGCTTGAGATATTCTATGATTCTCTGAGCAGATTTAACAGGAAACTCCAGGAGCCGAGGGAGGTGCACTGAGGAAGTGGCACTATGTGTTTGCTGTATTTCTTTATGTTTTCCTGGGCATCTTCAGCTATCCCATATGCCCCCATTATCCTATCCCATGATCCTCTGCCTTCTGATACAGAGCCAGATGGATTTTTGGTCTGACCCAGAACAGCCAGTTTTTCTGTTCTTGTTATCAGAAAGCGAGTATATGGAAAGGCAAGATATGTGCTAGTTTCTTACTCTGGGGCAGCTTGAGACAGGAGGCTCCAGAGAAGTTTCAGAGCAAATAAAAAGTAGTAATATATTCTTGTACAATAAATGCATTTATTTTTGTACCATCTTGGTGATCAACTCCTAGCCATTTTTTCTGCAGTCTTCTCCAGGCTTGGAGGGATGAGCTGATCTCTGAACCAAGCTTTTCACAGTGGGGTCCAGAGCAGCAGGAACAGTTGGAATTTTTGAAAAAAACACGTGCATATTACTGAATGCCTCTGTAACTCTTATGCAGGGCAAGAAAATTTTTCCTCCAAGCTCTCTGAACAGTTACAAAGAGATCTGATCACCTCTGGAATTTTTTTCAGAGCCTGGCTTCCCTTCCTCTCTCCCTGCAGAGCCACACACTTTTCTCCTTGGTGCTGGAAGTGCAGGAAATTTATGTTTTTACCAGCAGCAGATTACAGCATCACCTGCACCTGCTCTGTGCCCTTGGCTGATGTCTTGCAAGGCAGAAGCCAAGGCCATTGTTTCCCCACCTGCTCAAGGGACAAGGGGAATAGTGGAGTGCAATATCTCCTTGCTCCCAGTAGCTCCTAACGTTGATTCAGGTCTGGGTCACGCAAGGGTAGGGATGGTAGCTCCTTCCCAGCATGAATCTGGGCAGGGATGTGGTGTAATCAAAGCTCAACTTGCCGAAAGCAGCTAGTCGATCCTGTTTTAAAAGGACAATAATTCAGTTATAGGGGGTTTATTGTGTCTTTTTTTGGGGGGGGGAAAGACAAAACAAAACAAAACAACAGCAACCAAAAAAAAAAAATCAAAAAACCAAGCCAAACCAAACCAAAACAAGCAAAAACCAAGTAACCCACCAAAAAAACCAAAGAAACCCATGAAACAAAACAAAACAAAACAAAACCCCAAAAAACAAAAAACCCCAAGAACAAAAACGAAAAAAAAACCAAACCAACCAAACACACCCCCCAAAAAACCCACAAAAATCAAAACCAGCCAAAAATTTTAAAAAAAGGAAAAAAAAACCCCAACCCACCCCCCCCAAAAACGCCCCATCAAAACACTACAAAAATCCCCAAACTACCTCCCCCCTCAAAAAAAAAAAAACAAACTAACTAACAAAAACCTACAGCATTGAGTGATATCTATACCCCTGGAATTTNCCAAGTAACCCACCAAAAAAACCAAAGAAACCCATGAAACAAAACAAAACAAAACAAAACCCCAAAAAACAAAAAACCCCAAGAACAAAAACGAAAAAAAAACCAAACCAACCAAACACACCCCCCAAAAAACCCACAAAAATCAAAACCAGCCAAAAATTTTAAAAAAAGGAAAAAAAAACCCCAACCCACCCCCCCCAAAAACGCCCCATCAAAACACTACAAAAATCCCCAAACTACCTCCCCCCTCAAAAAAAAAAAAACAAACTAACTAACAAAAACCTACAGCATTGAGTGATATCTATACCACTGGAATTTTTAGGGAAGCTGAGACACAAACATTGACTTGTACTGAAAATTGCAGCCATCTGAAAAGGCAGTCTTGGACCATCCTTTACAATTCTTTAACCTAAATAGAGAAAAGCTGATAACTTGCTATGAAAAATGCAGCTTTTTCTCTTCTCTGCTAGAGGATTTTCCTCTCACAATATCTTGTCAAACATGCTTTCTGTTTCTGAAAAAGGGGTTAAAGTTTTCTGCTATCCATTCAATCACAGGGCTTTATGAAATAGGAGAATCACACGAAGAAAAGATGGGAGAGATCTATTGGGTTATTTTGTGCATCCCTTTGCCAAGAGAGGATTGCTCCCTGGAGTATATTCCAGAGTGCTTTGTCTAGTCCAGTTTTAAATGACTCAAGAAACTGAGCTTTCACCACTTCCCTTGGGAGACCATCCTGCAGTCTAATAGTCCTCACTGCTAGGAAAGGCTTTTTTTCCCTAACTGTCAGCCTTTTCTTTCCTTAAATTCATCCCATTTGTCCTAGTTATAGTCTCTTTAAGTAGCCTAAAATTTCTTTTCATGTTTAAAGTTTAAATTCTTTCAATGCTAGACCACAGGACCGTGTTCCTTCCCTGTTTATGTTAAAAGTCCCTTAAAGCTAGAAAGACAATTGTGGAGATGGCAAAGAGCTAGCTTCTAATCTTCACACAGTAAAGAATCCTCACACTGTGCATGGTGTGACTTTCAGCAATTTCCCTAGACCATAATTTTATTCCAGTTGAAGTTAGTAGATTTTTCTCATTGATTTTAACTATTACAAGATAGTTCTAATTTTTAAATGAAGATAAGGCACTGAATGAGCACAAAGTATTCCTAGCAGAGATCCATCTTGGTCCTCAGTTTCCTTGTCTGGAAAATGACCCCAAACCCAAACAGAAAACCAGAGCACAATTTTTATCTACTCTTTTCCAATTTTATTATTAGAATTTTTCTTTTGTGAAAGAGCTTGCAAAAAGAATTGAATGCAGTGCCTTATAAAAGTCTATAAATGCTTTTTTAAGAACTTCAAAATTGACTGAGATCCTGAAAGAGACACTCATGTGGAAGGAGAAAGTATTATCCTTATTAACCTTTCCTCCTGAGGAAAGCTAGTGAAGAAAGAAGCCATGCAGGGAAAACTATTTTAAATATGCTTTAGGGTGGAATTCACGCACCATGTAATTCCCTTTTAAGCTCGATATTGCTGGCCCTCTGCACAGGGGTGAATATTGCCCCAAGGCCTTGGCAATCAGGTGATGTCACACTGGTTTAACCAGAGTAATTCTAAACCAGACACATTGAAACCTGCAGAAAGCCTTATGCTGATATATGTAGACTTAACAGTCTCAAGTTACTTCAAACTGACTTTAAGCACTCATTTAAACTGAAAATAAGAATGTCATGCAGCATTTTGCAGCACTTTTAATCTAAGCCTTAAGTTACATGGCATGACTTGTCCCTACAGATGTTGTTTTAGTTGGCAATTCCGTAAAAAGGAGATATTTCTTATTTCACCTCACCTGAAAGCAAATGTCATATGTGGTTTTAATAAAAAGAAGTTTTATGAAAGATTTTATAACCAGAATCTTTGCCTTCATCATCCTGAGCCTTCTTTTACAGCATTTGGTTTTTTGCTTTTTCAAAAAAATGAGCGAGTCATCTGATTTCAGGTTTACAGGAAGCTCTTGACTCTCATTTTGGTTACCCTGCGTATATCCGAAGTCATTTCACAGGCTTCAATCACAGATATAGAGACCAAAAAACATCATTAGGTCATTTATTCTGTAAATGAAACTACAGTTTTTCCTAGTTTTCTTTCAGTTTCATTTTCCATGGAGTAGTCAAGGATTTATTCAAAATCATGTGATCCCTAAAATAATCATTATTCCCTATATTATGGCTAGCATTAGATCCCATGCACTTTCACTTACAGGCATGTCTGTCAAAGGGACCATTTTTCAGCCTCACAGTTCCCATGGCTCTGTCACTTTCTTACTTACAGAGGCCCAAAATGGAAACTATTTTTCTTTTCATTATGAGCTGTCACTTTTTGATCTTGGCACTGCGATGATAGACTTCCATTCATCTTCTATATTACCTTTCCTGAAGCCTCTGACATAGACTGACACAATGCAAAATACAAGAGATCTCGGAGCATACATTGGCAATTTCTGGGAGAGGCACTTTCTTGTCTTGGTTTGTTGTTTTAAATATATATTGAAAACGCCAAGCTGCATGGTGCGTTGGAAGTGTTAGCGGGGGATTCTCTGTTTATTGTGATCATTACAAAGCAATGCTCTCACATCCTGAGTAAGAGCAGTCAGATTCGGCATGGGATGCTGTTGACTTCACCTTTTCTAAGGGCAATGGGGAAAAAAGTTTGCTGCAAATCAATGTTGGTGTAAGGAGATAAAAGCAAGCCTTCTTGGAGCTCTGCACGTTGTGACAACCAAGCCACTGCCACATGGTGAGTCCAGTGGAAACGCTGGGAAGTGCCTGCTTAAACTGCTGTGAAGTGACTGAATCATTCTGAGAAAAGGGAATGATTTCAATCGACCTTAGAGTGGAAAAATCAGGCACCCATTCACATGCAGGGAGACCACGTGAAACTGTCGGACAAACTTTGCCGGCTGAATTCATCATTGCGTTTTCTGCACAGCCAGGGTAGAATAGAGCACAGGGACCCATAGTGGTGATGCTGTAAGGCATGAATTCCCTCTGCACTGTTTGTGCATGGCAGCCTTGAAATCCATCCAAATGGAATGGAATCCAAGCAGCTCTTACTCTCACACCCTGCAGTAAAGCTAATGTATGAGACGCAGGAAGGGAGGGAGGTGTGGATGTGAATTTCTGCATCCCAGAGATCCTGAACTCTCATGGATTGAAAAACCATTTTGCTAGGAATCAAAATAAGTTTTCTGTAGTTAATGGGGATATATTAGCCATGTACAAAAGCCATCCAAGGCAGAATTGAAGTAAAAAACCATTACCTGTCTATCACGGCAAAGTGGGATCAAAGCACCAAGTTAGGTTCATAACACACAATCTATCCCACTAAGCAAAGACTCATGAAAAATGAAGTTGGTGGGGCTCTTGTGGAACTCATGTGATCTGCAGACCTCTTTGTATGTTTCTGTGATTTTTCAGCAGTCCACACAAATCAGTAAAGGCTATCTCCCCAGCAGGATACAAAAAAGCTCATAGCACAGCTCTTCAGAGACAATCCTCATCCACAGAGCATCATCCACCTCATCACACAGTTGCTGTTGTCTGGGTGTGTGTTGGAGTACCACTGCTCACTCCCTCAGAGATGAAACCAAATGGTGACCTGGGAGGAGAAAGATTCTGAGACCAGGTCTCTTGGCAAGGCAGTCTGTACTGGTTTGATCTTTCTGCCCCTTACAGTTCTGCTTTGTATCCTCAGGCAGCGCCATGTGTGTTCCTGCTGTTCTCTAAGGCCCATAATACCTGGTCCCAATTTCATTCTGTAAAGAGACATACTATAAGGGGCTGTAAAAGTATTTTAGATACTTTAAATGTGAAATAAACCAGAAACACACAAACACAAGTTATCTTATAGCTGTATAGGGGCACAGGTAGGGCCCAGAGAAGACTTACAGGTAGCATGGATGTGGAATTTACTGCAGAAGGAGGGCTGCTTTTGCTCAGTGTAGATATAAGTCACCCTGAAGCACTTGAACCAGAAGCCAGAGAGCACCCTGAGGTGCAAAACTTTTGCAAAGTAGATGAAACCTCTGAAAAGCCACATTGCTGGCTGGTCCAAGAATATTGAGATGTAATAATACAACGTTTGCATCTCTTCAGATGAAATATAGTTTCCCATCAGATATTTATCTAAGCCTTCTTAAAAGTCCATTTTGGTGGAGGGTCCATAACTTTACTAAGTAATCAACAGCAGTGATCCTGTGTACCTTCTATTCAAAAATTTAATCAAACTGAAATGAAGACAATTTTTTTTTCTAGTCCATTGCTATGGCGAACGAAGATTGCCTTTACTTTTCTTGTACTTGGAGACCTTTACCATGCTCCTCTCAGACATCTCCCTTTTTAAAATCTAACAACTCCAGATATTCTGATTTTTCTTTGTAGGACATGTTTTCTAGATCTCTAATCCTTCTCGTTGCTATTTCTTGGACTCATTCTAATTATCTTACAGTTTTCTTGAACACCCTATTTCATCACTGGATATAATGACAATAAATAGAGTAGAACAGTGACTTTGTATATCTTTCAAATTATATTGATGTCTAATATTCTTTCATTTGCATGAATGCATAAGTGCATGATTCTGTTCATACTTAGCAGTATCAAGGTCTTGTAAGGCCAAGGATACTTATGTGTGAAAGGGTGTTTTGCCCTTCAAGGACTGAAATTCTAAATTTACATTTGTTGAACATTCTGATTATTGTGAGGGTTTGATGGGTTGGCAAATAAAGTTATATATACAAGTTCCTGCCTCTCACAAGACCCTCCCAAGGTTAACAGGCTGACACTTGTTATATTTTACAATTTGCATGATTTTATTTGGAGTTGTTAGTGTTGATTGTTGGTTGTTCTGTATTAATTTCCACATAAACCCCCTACATTTTACATAGAATAGAGTTACAGACAGATAATTGCATCTAGAAAATAGGAACTAAAAAATGTAGGTGTATAGATGACAAAAAATAGCAGCTACAACTGGAAATTTAATTGAATATTCTACACATGGATGAAGAAATGTAAGTACCTCTCATAAAGGACTAAAGAAATTTGAAGACTTTTTTATCTTGGAAAAAATTTAACTTTTGAAAGAGCTTGGTTTCACAGAAGACTTTGGAGAGAAACTTTGGATCCCTTGGAACAGAACTGAGGGAAAAATCATGAGTGGTTGGAATAATTTCAGAAAGTTCAATGAATCTCCGATGGGAGAGCAGATTACAGTAGAAATCAAAGACTGAAAAGTGATACAAGAGTCCTAGAGCACTCTGCCCTAAACTTAGAAAATGTCATTAAAATTTATCAAGTTAAAGATAATAGGAAGACAAAAAATCAAGTTTTGGCAATAAGAAAATAACATAAACTGTTGCCAATACTTGAAATACACAGAGAAAAGACTGAGATATCTGCATAAGAGTCTGAAAACTGTGATGTGACTTTGTAAGAAGTATCATGAAGGACTTCAGAGACCAGAAATCATGTGAGTGCAGCCTTTTGGAAGTAGTTGTTTTATTTATAAAGATCAAAATTGTTTTGCCTAAGTACTCAAAGACTGAAAATATCCGAAAGGAAGGCAGAGTTTTATGTTGTGCAAGGAGCTCTTGGGAATGTAGGGCTCTGAACAGGAAATTAACTCTTCTTGTTTATATGATTTTTAAGTTAATAGATCTAGTGAAATAGTGATGAAGGATTTAGTAAGAAAATGGTCACATTGAGTATTGATAAGTAGAAATTATATTTTCTCTGGAGAATCATATTTTCTGGGATGATGTTAAGTGGAATAGATGTGAAAATTTGGCAGTATTTCAGAAATAAATATCTTTGGTAATGATGTGGCTTGATGCATCTGGCCTGAGAGCATAAAGAAGACAACAGCACCTCCACGTGTGTGTATGTGTGGAGGATGACTACAGTGCAGTTCAAAGTATGGCTGTGGTTTTAACAGGTAGCAGAACATGCATATGCTTGATAGCAGAAACAGTCTGAAGATGCAAGGGCTTCCTCCAATTCCCAGCCATGTTTTTTGTGACCTATTTCAAAAACTCTGACAAGACAAAACCTGCTGATCAGGGTCAGTCATGGTCATTTGAAGCCACTAAGGGATTTCCACAGTGGTTCCAGGCACTCTGTTGCAATCATGTACAGATAATTTACCCTATCCTATTAGACTGCTGGCTTAGGCTGCTCAAGGTCGTGTTTTGGTCTTTGAAAGAGGCTGTTGTGAGAAAGATTTTCTTGGTTTTGGCCCCTTTCAAAAAGAAACTTGCAATTAAATAATTGAGCACAGAAATGTAGAAAGATTGGATATGGACTTCCTGAAAATGTAGAACATCCTTGGAATGCAGACATGAAATTCTACTTTGACTTATATAGCTCACTTTTATTACAGTTGATTTCATTTTGATTAAATATGAATACAACTTCCCTATATTGTTGCAGTAATATATGAACTGGCAATTGTGTCCTCCTTTGACATGTACCTTAAAAATCGATTAAAACTTGAAAAAGAAAAGGCATTATATGCCATTACTGAACTTCCTTTCCACATGGACTGAATATTTGCTAAGTTTAGGAATGATGAAACTTAAAGTCAGCCTGAACTTGGTCAGTGACTTCAAACAGAAAAAGAATATGACCTTTGTCTTTCTGTACCATACCTCCTCAGGACTTCTTTTCTTAATTTTTATGGTATATAGATGCAATTTCTATCACCTGTCTCATCATCTGTCTTCTCCAAATATGATTTTTCCTAGTTGCTGAGGCATCACTCAGTGATTGCTTACATCACAGTAATTTAATTTACAGAGTGTTTGAGAAGTCCCAAATTTCTATTACCCAACTTGTTTCCAACAACTGCTGAGCTCAGTGATGTTCTCAACAGACCTGGTGCTCTGATTATGCAGGTCAAGAACTTGGATGAATCATTCTGTGGCGTATTTCCATCTCTCTACACGTGTTTTCTTTTATAGGGGATTCAAAGGAAATAAAAGGTTGTCAAGGTATGGCTGGGATATACCCCAAGCTATAATCGGAACCACTTGTGTAGCTCAGTCTGTCTTGTCCTCTATTGCCAAATTCTCTCCTAGTCTAATTTAAAAGAAACCTAGAAAACATAGTAATAATAATAATTTTTAAAAAAAATGTGTTATGTAAATAACTGATGAAAAATATGGGAGGCTGTTTTTAGGATGTCTATTGAAGTTGGCATAGCTGTTTATGACACTGTCAGAGTTTGACTCTGACTAAACGCTGACTCTCTCTCTTGCTCTCTTGCTCTCTCTTGCTGCACACGTGCAGGAGAGGGGAAAGGAAAAAAACTGTAAAAACACACACCAATCTCGTGAGTTAAGTGAGATAGGACACTGGTAGGAGGACGCACGAAAGAAAGGGTAGATAAAGCTTCTAAAGATTTTAAATTTTTCTTAAATGTTAAAGGTACCTTTCTGATGTTTTAAACTAATCAAAATCATCACAGACACACATGCATAGTCGCTGCAGACAAGACCTAAAAATTATTTTGTTTTGTGTAGATCAAAGACCTCACACTGCAAAATAAAACAAAGTAATTTTTCCCGACTTTTAGTTCAGAAAAACATTGACTTGGCTGGCACTGATACAGGCTCAGCACTCAGGTCACAGACAGCTCTGCTGTGTATGGAAGGAGACAAAGCAGAGTTTAGGCACAGTAAAGCCTTTACTATGGGTCATTCATCCACACTGTTAAATATGTTCCTGCTTAGAGAACTAAAAGTGAATTTCTCCCATCTCTTTGTTGTAAAGACAATATCTGTTTTTCTTAGATTCCGTGGTTAAATATGCCATTGAACAGGGAATGGTCCAAAGAGATGGACACATATACACACAGATGTACGTATAAAAAATATATGTATGTACGTTAATTACATGCTTTATTTTCCCATTAATCAACCATGGAGGGACCCTAGGAGGAATTACTTCGAAAATTAGATGTTTTTTAAACTTCAGCTGCTGGAAATTATCCCCAAAGCATGTCCAAACTTCTTGTAAGGTTAGAGCAGCTTGTGATTTTGTGGAAAATGAAGAAAGTGCTCTATGGCTAAGAAGTCCGTATTTTTCTTTTTCTAGTACCAAACCTAAAAGAATAATTTTCTCATACTTTATCACTTACTTTTTTAGCATGTCTTCTATTTAGCACTTCTATTGCCAGAGCCTGCATCTGAACTCTACTTTAATAATTTTATATCACCTTGGTACCCTACACGGTGCACTAGTGTAATTGGAAGAAGGAACCAGAGCATATTCCTTGATTGGGGAGTTTTCATGGTCATTGCAAGCTACAAAACATTTCCAGGCTGGCCTTGTTTAACCTGCATCAGAGTAAGGCAAGGGAATATGGCAGAAGTTGTCCAGACTCCATAGAAACAGGGAAATTCTCATTTCTCCTGATTTAGGAAAGAGAATAGTCCTAAGAGCTTATGTCTTCCTACAACTAGAAAATCTATCCATTATTCCAGAATAGAGATAAACGAATGTGAATTTATTCCTCTTGACCTTCACTCTGCTTTGCCCAGTGTTCAGTAATTAAGTGAGGCAACAGAAAATTAGATTTCTCCTCCTTTTGTAAAGAAAATTCATGTATTCGTCTATATTGTGTTGAAACTATAAAAAATGAATTGCTATTTACTATTGACATGACTTCAAGCAGAGCTACAGTGATGCACATTGTAATGGAAGAGCTGATTTCCCCTTCGCCTATGATCGTAGGAGTCTGTAAAATAATACATGTGAAAGTGTACTTGTTTTCTTTCAAGGCACAAAGGAAGGAGGTGGGGGAAGGAGTCCTGCAGCAAATCACAGGCCCAAGGGGTAAAGCAGGAAACCAAACACAGAGCAAGATCAAAGGATACCTTGGAAGGACCAACAGAACCTGCACTCCAAGCAGTCAAGAAATTGAAGCTGACACAAAGTCAGTTAAATAAAGTGCAGAGCTCATCTGATGTCGGCAGCAAAGGGTAGTCACTGCTGTATTTCCACTTGTAAATAAATCTGTGTGCGTAACACAGAAATAGAAAAAAGCACAAAGAGCATCCTGTCACTATAAATAAAGCTCACTGCTTCACACAAGGGGCTGTGTTTATATAATGGAAACTCTCAGGTCAGCTTCAGCCAATACACTAGTGTAATATTATAAAAACAGGAGAAAGAGGACGTATTAACATGGCAGGGAAGGTACGTATTCCATTGACGTGAATATCTCCAGCAAATTTAAATAAAACTCTTCTTTATTTCTCAAATTTGTCAAATTTTCCTATGGACTCCACTCTAGTAGAAGTTATCAGGAGCAGTTGAAAGGGGATGTTAATCAATGTTTTTATATTTCAGAACTCTTGATAATTGCATTGAAGCTCACATCTGTTCTTTTCTCTACTTGCAAGGTGTGAGGGAAGGAGAAATCTCTGTCTTGCTGAAAACATGACATTTTGGGGGAAAGATTCCAAGTTTGACTAGAAAAGGAAGTGACAACAAATTACAAGGAGACTTGGGAAATGTGGAAACACACAGGGTCTAAAGTTCACTTCAAGAATTATTTTAGTGTCAATTGCTGTTGAAAATCAAAATTCCCTGAGTTGTTAATGATGGAACATCCATCCCACCTTAATTTTCCATGTACTTTATATCAAAAATCCAGGCTTATGGTTCTAATGATTTTTTTTTTTGGTTGCCTTGCTCTGTAAGAAGATCCATCTCACTTAAAGTTGATTCTTTATGCATAGAATGGGCTTAGTAAATACAGCTGGTAAAGATTACAGTGCAGCCCAGGTGACAAAATGCAGATTTTCAGTTTAAGATGAAATGAAGGACTCTGCAAACTACCTATCAGACATGTTGGTTAGTCTTATAAAAATAATCTATAAAAGTTTCTTCAGATATAGGCACAAATATTTAATGAGATAATTCCTTTTCTTTCTTGCTCAGAGTTGGTCACTGAGGATTCTTCTGTACAGAGGGAGAGTCATTCTCTGGAGCTGAATAGATTCACATCTGCTCACTACAAAAAATTGCCTCAGTGGAGGTTAAGGCTTAGAATCATCATGGAATCGTTTGAGTTGGAAGGGAACCTAGAGATCACCTTGTCCCAAACCCCCTGCTATGGACAGGAACACCTTCCACCAGACCAGGTTGTTTCAAGTCCCATCCTTCCTGCCCTTGAACACTCCAAGGGAGGGGACCACTCATAGGTCAATATCCTAAATTAAACTGAGGTGAAATATCCCCAGTTTCTTTGACCCAAGCCAGAGTGTCAAAGTTTTAAGGAAGTTTGTCAAAGTTTTTCTCTAGCTTCACGCAAGTTTGAACTCAACTTGGTCAAGACTATGAGACAAAGAGGTCTTGTACTGACTATGTAAGCCAGATGTACTACTCAGGTTATCTGGAATGAAATAGATCAGTTGCCATTGGTCACAATCAAAGATAAAGGCATATGCCAAAGTATCCAGTGAAGACAGGTTTCTTTTGTGAGTTTTTGTTTGGTTTGCTTATTTTCCTTCTTCCATAAAGTGAGTGAAGAGTTCTGGGAGTAAACAGATTTCTTTGCTTGGCTGCAGACCAAAAGAGAGTATACAAAACAGGGCTTACAGGCTATTAAGATGATAATTGCTTATAGAACTGCTAAAGCATGACATCACTTCAGACTAGTTCACCTGAGAAATTCAACTTCAGTAAGCCTGAAGAGTGACTGAAATAAATTAGGAGATCTGAAAGATTCAGAATTGCATCAAGCCTAGACGAGCAAGAGGAAGTGAATCAGATAAATACATTAATACACACATGGTGACGGATGAGGCAGGTGACATTTTATGCTCCTTTAAACTGACTGATGAAGATGAGACAAATGAGAAATAGCTGTGGACAAGTTCAAGAATGTCTTCCAGCACACACTAAAAGGGAATCTTAAGGAGAGGCTATCAAGCATATGCATGGTAAGAAGAAAAGTGTCCCTACAGAAAAAAAAAATACTGTGGTGCCTTTGAAAGGTTTAGTGGGACATATGAGGCTCTGCAAGGTGAAGTGAGACCCAGGAATAACATGGAAGATCTAACAAGAAGAATAAAGATAAAGACTTTTCAGAAAAGGGAATGACATTTTCACTTTAACAAAACTATTTGCAACAAAGAGTTTTTGAGAAGTTGTCAGAGAAAAACTGGCTGTGTGGGAAAATGGCAAGACAGTTCAATTAAAGTCCTTGGTCCAATCTGAAAAAAAAACCCCAAATGAAGCTGCATTATGAGAGGAAATATGATATTATTTGTCCTAATATCTAAGAGAGGTTTAGAAATATTGCATGGGGAAAAAAATCCAAACAAAAAACCTTATTGGAAGGTCATTTTTATTACCATTTGGCTAGCTTTAGAGATGAGTATGGAGGCATGGAGTGTTCTAGTTACTTTGTCGATCAGCCTAAATGTGGAATCCAGATGGCATTTCATTCATAATCAAGTTGTGGCATTTTGGCTCTATTCCTGAATTATCCGAAGTTATGACTTTCTGCTCCATATCAGCTAGGGGGAAAAATATCTCCCAAAAAAGAGAGCAAATATGAAAGGATGATAAAATTTACTTTGTTCGAAATGTTTGCTGCACTGGAATTCCTTTTTAAGGAATGTACAGGAACTGTGCTCACATCCATTGTTGTGTTAGCTTCAGTATAGTGGCAGTCTATCCAGCAGACTTTGAATAAGTCCCTGTAATGTTTTCCATCTAAAACATTTCGATTATTTCTAATAAAATTCTGATATGTCTTTTCTTCGGCTTTTCCATGAACAGCTTAATGGGTTGGTTTCTGTATGTTTGGAATACAGGCATTCAGGTGAATCAGTACCTATCCATGTCTGTAGAGGTGGATTAATAGAATTCAGTGCTGTCCACAAAGATTAAACCAGATCATGTGTAGTGACAGCAAAATAAATACCATACAACAGCAGTTGCAGCAGACGACACATGGCCTATCTGTCTAGTGAAGCAGGAGAAAAGACACTGCAGCATCATGTCAAGGAAGCAAGCTCAAGGCATCAATTTAGGTAAAAAAAAAGGACCCAACAACTATTGGGTGTCTTTTGAAATGTTGTGTCATTTTGTCTTCATTTTGCTTTTTGAATTAAGATGCTTATTCTAAAGGCTCACCTGTTCTAAGATGAGTTCTGGAAACAACCTGCCCCACAGTCTAAAATTGTATTTTCTCTGTTCTGCAGATATTTTTTTAAATATATTTTATATTCATTCTATAGATTTCCCTGAGTAGTATCCAAAGAATGACACTGAAACAAATCTTCATCTGCATTTTATGAAATTATGACAGCTTGATATTACTGCAATGGGACATTTCACAGGGTACTGTGGGGGCACCGTTTATACCACTGACACAAAATAATATAGTGGTGTTAGCTGTGCAGATCATCAAATTCAGGTAATTATCACTGCCACATGCTTTTCTGAAGATAAAAATATTAAACAGCATCATTTAAAATGCTGGCATGCTTCTGAATATGTCTTTTTAAAACAGCATCTGATTTTCAGATTAATTACATGAGATTTATGAAAGTAAGAAAAAGTTCAGTTTCTGGGTAAGCTAAAAAAAATAAAGCACAATAAATTATGAGCAGAGAAATAATTTTTAAGTTAAAAAAAAAAAAGGAAAAAAAAGAAAATAAGGAGAACCTATTCTTCCCAACCATATGGTGTGCAAGAGCATTAGTTATGGTAAATCATTACTTATATTTAGTGACTTTTCTCTTTGACTTAATAGTGAGTCAGTAGTGAAGTTCAAAAGCCATTAAAAAAGCAAAAAAAGTGAACTGTGTAAAAAATGGTTTAACCTTTTAGTTCTTTATTTTCTGCTCCCTTTTTGGATGAGCACTCGTCCCTAAATTTTTCTCAACTTTTTAAATAACTTCAGGCTGTATTTTTTTAAGAATTTTATTATTCACCAGAAATAAACACACACTACCCTATCCAAAATTCTGCAGAAAAAATGAGGGAAATGGTGCACTGTGAACTCTTAAAACAGATATATTTTAGCTACATAAATACTGATTTAAATGTCTAAATTTATGCATGAATACATGGAAATCCTGAATGTAGTCTAAAGTTTTAGTCTGTTAATATTTAAATCCAGATTAAAGAAGTTTGCTGGTCTAAATATAACTGGAGTTGCCATATGTCATGTAAGGTATGCATATTTCATATTTTGTTTATCTTTTACATTAACTTTGGAACCTATTCTAGATAGAGTAGGGATGACAAGAAGACATACTGGAAAGTTCCCATGTGTTTTTAATAATAATTTTGTCAACTTTTATGATCAAATCTAAATTTGCTGTGCTATGTAGCTGTTCATAGATGTTTTTTCATGTCTATATTTGTGCATGCATATTGCTATTATGGATTCTCTCTCTGACTGACAGTGAGATGTAACAAAATGAAATTATTTGCTTAACAAAGATATCTTAGAATTTAACAATTGCAATTACAAAAAAAAAAAAATTCCGCTCAGAGTACTTGACCGTACTCTGATCTGGATGCATAGAGAATGTATGAATTTCTGTCAGGGGAGGTTTAGGTTGGATATCAGGAAAGGCTCTTCCCCCAGAGGCTGGCTGGGCACTGGAACAGCTCCCCAGGGAATGGGCACAGCACCAACCTGACGATCTCAAGGAATACTTGGCCAACACTCTCAGGCACATGGCGGGATTGTTGCGGTTGTCCTCTGCACAGCCAGGACTTTGATGATTCTTCTTGGTCTCTTCTAACTCAGAATATACTATGATTCTATGACAAAAAAAGCTTGCCAAAAGGAAAGCAAAAGATTTTGTTGACATGAGGAGTCAGCTGGTCTGGATGGGTAGGAGAAAACCAATTTATATGGGCTTTGGTGTGATGGAGAATTTTGATCTATTGGAACACAAAGCCATCCTGGAAGATATCATGAACACAAAGGGGATGTTGCAACTGGGCATGAAATCTGACTCTGTGGGCCTCTGAGACAGATGCCTGTGACGGACAGATTTTAAAAGTGACAAGGAACAGAGAAACAGGGTGAAACTCATTATGTAAAAGGTGTTTGAAAAGAAGAAAGGATCTGGAGGTATGGTTACAACTTGGTTTTGACCCCTGTGGATAATTATGGGCTTTCATGGCCCAGACCAGCTCCAGCCAGGATCCTCATCTAACGCCTGCCCATCAATCCAGAGCCACATTTCAGCTCATCTTTGGCCCCAGGTACCTATGCTGGTTTACCTACACCTCCTGGCTCATCTTCCTTCTAGGGGCAGCTGAGGTAAAGCTGTATAAGAAGCTCTCAGAAATGGTTGTGACCAACAGTCACAACCATTAAAGGACTTAGAGGAAAAACAGGGTCGCATTATTCTCGTAAAAAATCCCCACACCATTGAAATTAGGTAGCATTTTTCAACTTAGTGCTTTGTGCCTCAATATCCCCACCTACAGAGTACATTTTTAGTCTTGTTGTGAAGTTAAATATATTCATGCCTACAAAGCAGACAGATAGTATATTGTTGAGAACTGCTGAAAAGCTTGGAAAGAAATAAATGAATCTGTCTTCAAAATAAAAGTTGAATAATATGTAATAAACATATGAGACTGTTTTTCCGTTATGAATTAAAAAGAGAGCATTTAATAAGTGCTTGCTAAGCAGGTACTCTCCTTTTGGAAATGAAAAATGCAGTGGAAAATAATTAATGACATACTAAAATGGACAGAATTAAAGAAGTGTGTTGCCTTAATTCATTTTCTTGTGTGTATATCACATATTTAAAAGCAGTCTGACATACCAGCATACATTTTTATTCATACCTTTGCCCTTAAAATATGGGTAAGGAGATGTTTGCATATTATCCCCAATTGATGGGACTGAAGTATGATGCTATATAATTTGGCAGCTGCGAAAATTTTTGTGATCTATCAAAGGCAATGAGAACTGTCCCTCTCCTACAATATAATGAAAACATTACTCCCTAGAGAAACCCCATCTATAAGAAAATAATATTTGAATGATTGGCAAAGTGTTCTGTTGAGTTGATTAAAAAAGAAAATGCCACCTTCTTGGTCACAGTTTCACGTTTTCATTGGATCTGGGTTTCCCCATAGCCCTTGAGAAGCTCACTCCTCAGATCTATATGTTATTAAATTAAAGTAATGGAATAGCTTGGGTTGGAAGAGACCTCTAAGATCTCCAAGTCTATAGCCTAAACCAGCATTGCCAAGCCCACCACTAACCCATGTACCCAAGCACCACACCTTTAAAATCTTTTAAATCCCTGCAGGAATTTTGAGTCCACCAACTGCCTGTGCCAGGGCTGGGCAACACTTCCAGTGAAGACATTTGTCCTAATATCCCATCTAGACCTCCCCTGGTGCAACTTGAGTCTGTTTCCTCTCATCCTAGCTCTAAATTTGCATGGCACATTTGCACCAAGGTTTGAGCTGCCCAGCAGATCATCTGGGCAGCTCTAACAATTGCTGATGTAAAAAAAAGTATTCTCACCTTAGACTGACACAGAAAGGAATGCAGTGAATTGCCTTAGATCTCTACAGCTCATGTTTAAGAAATCTGCTTTTCCTCAGGAGTCTTCTGACCTTAACTGAAATGGCTGCAATTGCTCAGGCATTTTGTGTTTCATACACTAGCTGCTGTCAGCTGTTCAGTACATGTTCCTGAGCCGTTTTAAATGGTCAGGAAAATCACCTCAGCTTTCTATACCCTCAGCCTTTTCGAACAATTGCTACATTATGAAACTTGTCTGGTCAAGGAAGCAGCAGCTGAGTCACATAAAGACCAAATTATCCTTTGGGCTAATTTTTTATACCACAAACACTCAATCTAACACTTACTTGGATATTTTGGGTGTGATATATACTGCTCATATATGGATAAAATTGACTGTTGTCATTGCTGAAAGTGGCTGTTCAATTCACTGTGAAGAAAGGGAATGAGGGTAAAGGCTGTTTCTCTGTGCATGTCTTCAAATTAATGCCATGTAATAAATTCTAAATTTGATAAGTAGTCACGATTAATCCCAAATGAAAGTAAGTGAACAGGGAAAACAGCAGAACCTTTCATTTCTCATCTCTCTCCTTCGAGGTGCTTGACATCTTGCCTTCTTTTCATTTCTGAACTGCCTTTGTTGATGCACAGCTTTCTTCTTTTCCTCTTTGTGTCTTTGTGTGTTTGTTTTATTTTTTATTTTTGTTTTTCCTCCTTGAAATTAAACTGTTTGTCAAATGTGATAATGGGTAGAGTCACGATGTAAATAGTTAATGACGCTGTTGTCTTCTGAGGATTTCTCTGGGTGTAATATCCCCAATCTTTATGCAACCATACACTTGACTTGCACATTCCAAAGCCCTTCACAAAGGGCAATGCTGCTGCTTGTCTAAATAGTACATGATTACCTCGGTTAGTTTTGTGGCTGTGGTAATGTTCATTTTATGAGCTCAATCTGGTTCTGAGCCATCTGAACTTGATATTCCAGATGCCTTATCCCTAGTAGCACCAGCTCATATACTGTGTACACATGTGTACAATGCAGGCTGCATTAGAAAGGCTCGGGTTCATTCTCAAAGTCACACCATGCTTCCCTTCAAGCCTTGCAGGGAAAGGTGTGTGAACATGGGGAGCAAAGGGGCTGTTAGTAGAAGCCCTAGATATTCAAAAATCCTGCCTTCATTATAACAGGAAGCTTCTTGGTTTTAACAATCCTTATTTTCACCACTGGAAAAAGTGACTTTGTACATTATTGTTGCATTGCCACGTGACACACAGAAAACAACAAAGATAATGGGACATGGAAGTAAAGCTGCCTTGAACTATTGCCTGTTTACCTAGTAGAACAAAGGAGTAGGCATTAGAGTTTCTTCATTTACCATAAGTGTGTCTTTGAGGTAGTCATCTCTACCTGCCTGCTAACATGGGGATAATAAAATACATACCTAACCCACAGGGATGCTGGGATGCTTAATGAACTAATTAGTACTGTTCAGTGCTCTGATGGGAGGTGTTACCTGTACTTTTGTTTAGAGCAGGTGTAGCTAGCATTTTATCTATTGCCTGAGAAAAAAAAAGGGAATTTGTTCCTCGTTCAGGAGTTTTTGCATTACTTATATCAGCATAAATGCTCTCAAGCCAAGCATCAAAGTGATCGCAGTAAGAGTCAGTGACTATAAACGGGAATGGAATTTGCCTGAAGAGTGTGTGAGTAATCACAGATTTCCATGGCCACGTTTGTGTATGCATTTAGCATCAAAGTCTTGAAAAGTTGCTGCTTTCTATACAGCACACAAGAACTGCTTTTTCAGTGGATTGTGCTAATTCCTAACTGTGGGGGATATGAAAAGAATGTCTGTCCTGGAAGCTGCAAAAGAAATTTAAGTAAGTTTTTGCAAAAGAAATTTAAGTGAAATTTATGATTTCACTTTGTCTTGTGGAATAGACCCTGAGGTCAACCCTTATTTCTTATAAAATTACAAGAGTCCGTAATGGCAAGGTAAGGTCTCAGATTTATCCCTCCTCCAAAAAAACAATGGCTCTGTTGACACTTAATGCCAGGCACAAGCTGGAAGATTCATTCAGCATTCAGGCCCCTACTGAATCATCAGGACCATCAAAAAACTTTTCAATTTCTTTTCAGTTGTTGTGATTATCGCTATTACTATGATTATTGTTATTACCATGATAACTATTATGCTAGTACCAAGTTTGTGATAAATTCACTTGATTTCAGGTTTCTAATCTAAGCCATGGGCAGTGAAGACTTAATCACTATAGAGAATGGAGTTTAGGGCATTATTCTGTTCTACAAATACAACTGTGTGTTTTAAGACAAAATGAATGGTATTCTAGACTTCATTGGCTGTTTTGACTAGTATTCTATTGATAATACAACAAATCTGTGTCACTTGCTATAATGTAGATTTGTAAAACAGATATCTAAAGTCCTCCTCCAAAACTGCTTTTCTTCCAGGTGGGAGCACATTGCAATAATATTATGTGAACTTTTCTTTCAGTGTAGCCTGATGAATTAAAAATCTGAAGATGAACACACCAGAGATGCTGAATGTAAGATTGATTCTGTTTCCATCCCAGACTGCGAAGCTGGGGCAAAACCTGGATATAGAAAATCCCTTCTGAGGCGAAAATGCACTCTGTCAAGTAATGTGTTTAGGTAGATATTCACATCTTCACAGTTCACATCTTCTGTGCTGCTGTGAGACATTGAGTTTTGATTCAAGACCTGAGAATAATCTATGTCATTAACTAACATCAAATCCTATGTAAAGTGCAGGAAAAAAATGCAAGTCCTCTCAATTCTTCTGTCATTTAGATCATAATTAGTGAGATAACAGCTGAAGATGTGTTTGCCTCAGTTTTTACCTCACACTCTTATATGAGTGTTTGAGCTCAAATGGTTTTGTAATGGGTCAGAGGAATGTAGTTGTTCCACATAGGGATCTCTGTTATGTTAAGAGCAGAAACCAGAAAATCTTGAAACTGGGACAAGACTGGACTAGAATTTGGATCTCTAGAGCACAAATCTACTTTAATAATCATAAAACCCATATGTTCTTGGAAAGACACATAGGCCTTGCTGCATTTATCATAAATATTGGTAATTAACTGAGACAGGGGCACAGGACCCTTGCCAGTCCCTTGGGGAGAGCAAAAGCACTGCCAGGAGAGGTGGAGCTCACCCAGTGTTTCTATCAGACATTAAAGGGAGGTGGATATCTCCCTCCAGTGACAGCACAGAAAGTCAGGGAGACTGTGGATCTGACTCTGTTCGATGTTCTGAGCCAGTAGAGTCAAAACCACATATAATACGTGTGTGTATATATATATGTATGTATGTATGTATGTATGTATGTATGTATGTATACGTATGCACTAACTTAGAGCTCCACAAGTTCACTTTGTAGTACAAATTCATATGTCATGGCAGAGGATGACAACCATGAATGTTCTTAAAGACTCTCTTGTATATTTTGACTTGCACAGAAATCTTTTTGAGTTTGTCCAAGCAGAGTTAATCTCCTGTACCTCTCAGATATTCTGGGGTATGATTGAAAGCACTTTTATAGACATGGACTTGTACAGATAAAGAAATGTATTGATTCCTGTGCCTTCTCCATGGCATGGTAGGCTTTGTACCTGAGACCATTATCCAAAGTACTGTCTGCAATTAATCTTCTGGGCAGTGTGTAATCACCCAAGGTGTACAGGGCTGAGTTTCAACTAGATAATGACACAGAAACGTGGTGTGGAGGGGGAAGAGAAAGGAACACCAGCTCACCATTTGTTTGCTATGCCTATCAGGAAAGAGGCACTGGCAAAGATTGTCTGGTGTCCAATGACGTTAGGGTTTCAGACAGGGTAAAGAAAAAGCAGAAGCCCTCCAGACTGAGTATTAAAAATGAATCTGTGTCTTTTCAATGTATTTGTTCAGGAGGGAAGAGGGAGGGAAAAAAAAAAGGTGAAACATTCCAGATGCTTGCCTGCAGTAAAGCATTTCTGGCTGTTAGTTCCAGTAGGTCATTACTGCATTAATTTGGTGTTTAATTAAATGCCTGTGCAACAGACCATTTATTTGTTATCTAATATTAGCTTTAGTTCTTATCAATTAAATGCTAGCTGAGGGCTTGATTCACTTACGTTTTATGTCCCCTTACACTCTATTTTCTATAAACAAAAAACAAGGACTCTACACAGGGAGAAGATTTACACCCCCAAATTTCACAGTGTGTATAATGCAATATGCTGAAGTGCTTAGGCAGAAGGTGCTGAAACAAAGGGAGGGCTTTTTTATGAAAAGGAAACAGGCATCCTGTTTTCAAACAAGTGGAAAACTAATTGAGCTACACAAAAAAATGCCCCTTACAGCATATTTCCAATGATGGTCTAAGCTAGATCATGATTTTCTTTATGAATTTTTTTTAATTCTAGGAAGTCATACTTAGAACACTATGACTTTCCACTGGGGCTTCTTTCAGAATACCCATTTTCCTTTCCTCAAAGAAGAGGAGTCCCTGCTGCTTGTACAAAAGCTGTGCTCCATCTAAACCTCAGCATCTGCCTTTCATGGATACTTATTGACTTGCAGAACTTGGAAAAATTGTTGATGTTGAAAAGTCACTAATGTTGGAGTTTTTGGTGCTATTTATTGCTCGTAACAGTTGCACAAAATTGTCAGATTGGAGTGTTGTCCAGGTTATCGAAATGTTTGGCTGTTACCTCAGAGGTTAAATTTTCAGAGCTCCAAGTCCAGCTGCTCCTACTGGAAAGAGCTGGCTAAAAGAGTTCCTGACTAATGGCTTTAAACTGGAAAAAGGCAGATTTATATAAGCTATTAGAAAGAAATTCTTCCCTGTGAGGATGGTGAGGCTCTGGAACAGGTTGCCCAGAGAAGCTGTGGCTGCCTCATCCTTGGGAGAGTCCAAGGCCAGTTTGGATGGGGCTTGGAGCAACTTGGGATAGTGGAAGGTGTCCCTGCCATGGCAGGGGATGGGACTGGATCATCATTAAGCATCTCTTCCAACCCAAACCCTCCTGTGATGGCTAGTTCAGATGTGTGCTCTTGGTTGGAAGAGTCACTGGAAATCCTTCTCTCTAAGAATTAAAAATGGAGCTGTCATACCTGTCCTTGTGAAATGGACATCTTCCCAAAAAGGAGTGTCTGTGAGTCCTATCAGATTGTCTTTGCATGCAACATCAAATCTCTCTGAGCACGTCTGGTCCATTTGGTTTGGGGGCTTGACTCTTTTCATCCTGCATCTGGATTTTAGGGTCAAGTATCCCAGAATAAGTGCCACGATAGTAGAGGTACAGGGCACCACTGATCATACAAAATCAGGCTGCACACAAAAGTCCTTGAACCCCATTTCTTACTCAGTGTGCTATACTATGGTACATAACCTGTTAAGTCCTGAGTGTTTGACAGTAATGGCCTGTTAATTGGGTGAGAAAGACACTTTAGAAAAGTAATTATTAAATTTTATTATCAGAGTGTGCCTTCTTGTAGCAGGAGCATTTTTTTTACACCCAGTTTGGAAGGTATGCTTTGATCAGTAATGCAATCTAAATGAATAGTCAGATCTATCTAGCTATCTCGGAGTCTCAAGAGTGGTGGCCTCTATTTTGGCTGTCTTTCTTCTGTGATAAATGCTGAACACTATTTTAGAATTGAGCCTTTTCTGCTTTTCTACAAGTAACTATTTGAATAATTTCAAATATATGTTAAATTATACATCTAAAATAAATTTCCTATGGATTTTATGAAATTCATTCTTTTTGTGAATTTGAAAGTCACTTTCTGAACAGGTGTGGTGAAGCCTAGTAAAATCAGATTGACTCTCACTGTCTGAGTCCTATTAAAGGCTGCATTCAAAAGTCAATCATTGTAAAATTGTTGCAGTTTTTGAAGCAGTCACCTAAGAGTCACATTTAAAAAAACCCAATAGCTGAAATTCAGGATGCATTCTAAACATGACCACATACTTTACATAAAGCTTTGCAATGGCTTCGTTAAGTTCAAAATCATTTATTACAATCCAAGCAATGGAGAAATGTGGATATGGCAAAACCTTTTGGCTGTAAGATGATAGATTTATCTTCAGTATGGTCATAATATTATAATTTTGTTTTCATAAAACTGAATTCTTAAACTGTTTGTAAGAAAGCAAGAGGAAAAAAATAGCCTATTACTAGGGGCACTTGGGTTTTTTTTGCCTACAGTTTGCAGGCAGATAAGGTTTCAGAGAAGTCAAAGTGTAGAGATCATAATTGAGCACAGGATTTGACAGAAAAAAACACACTTTCTATTGACAGCAGTGATGCTGAGAAGCAGAATCACCCCTAAGAGGTAGACACTTGTTGGTCTCTGTGGAATTGGAAGGCATTAAATACTGTGATGCAGTGGGAATTGTAATGCTCTACATATAGTCGAATTGGATCAAATCGAATTGAATCAAATCAGCTAGAATAGCAGTCTTGCAGAAAACAACAGATGTTTACATGATTTGCTCAGCTGAGATCCAAAATCTGAGCCACATCAGTGACTGAGAAACACCCAGCAAGGTCAAATCTTCTGGTTCCTAATAACATTTGTATGAGTACAGCCAACACAGTTATCAGACCGATAGGGACCATTCTGCCTACTGAAAGACGTCTTTGTGTGGCATTTAACAAGAGGAAAAAGAAAGAACGGGAACAAAGGGTGCAGGGAAAAGAAGGAGTACTCACCGAAAAGGACTTACAAAGCAAAAGTGATAAGGCAAGTGGGACTGAAGTAGAGAGATTTGGGGTAATAAAAAAAGTGTTTCTCTAGGTCTAAAAAATGTGGGGAACAGAGATGAAGGTTCCTGAATAGATGAGAGCAGGCTAAAAGATGAAAGATGACAATCTCCCACATTGCACAATACTGATGGAAAATACATTCATAAATGTAGAAAGCCAGAATGAAATGCAAAGCCAGCCTGAGCCCTCACTCTCCCCTCCAATGCAGACTCCATAGATAGATCCATGCACAAGAAGAAGTTAATACAGAGGACAGACTACACAAAGACAACATTTCAATAGTAGAATGAGTAGGAGACCTCAAAAACAGGAGTGAAAAAATGAAGACACTTTGTAGAAGGAGCTGAATACTCTGTATTAAAGGGGGCTGAGAGAGTGAAAAAGCCCTTTACTCTGTCTGATGAAAGTCCCTAGTGAAACAGATGCAGTGAGGAAGGGAATGAATGCTCCAATTAAGGTCTGACTTGAAAGGACCAACACATGTCCCTTGTGAGCACAACCAAAAGGCAAGGTGAAAACATTCTGGGGATGGAAGTTCAAGGGGGTCTACTGTGTCGAATCTCATTAGGTCCAGATGGATATCAAACTGGTGGATGTTTTCAGAATTATCTCTGTCAAAACTGTTGACAATTCTGTGAACTAGTGGCCCTTTTTGCTTCTGTGTACTGAGTATAATATCAACTTCCTATCCCATTCTCTGTTTTTGCTTTGGTCTTTCTTGCAAATGCTTACCTTGTTACTTAAGTTACTTAAAATATCTTGAAACTAAAATCCCTGTGTATTTCAGACATTAAATTATCACTCTGAGGTAAAGTATAGGAATATATCGTTCACCTCACATGCCTACTTCCCAACAAAACTTCTGCTTTTTCTTTACATAGATGAGCTGAGCTAATTAGCTTGTTTCCAGTGAAACAAATAAATAAATATATGCCCCACTTCTATGAAAGATGTCAATGAGGAGAGTGAACTGAAACCTTATGTGCACTGGAGTACTGGAGCTCTCCACACAGAAATGGTTTTTAACTTCCTTCATCTTTTAACAACTTTAGCTTTTTAAGACTGGTGGATGTTTTGCCATTAGTGTCAACTAGTAGATGTAAGAAAATAGGCTTTATTCCAAAAATCAGGGACATGAGTGGCATATAAAGTATTGCTAGTGCAAGGGCTGTCATTTAAACATCACATAAACTGAAGGAATGAAACATTAATGACTTTTATATCACATGTGATTTGCACAAAATTATGTTACATAAAATTTGGAGGGCTCTGCTGGTTTTAACAGGTCAGTCTTCAGTAAAGTGTGATTCAATATTTGTGTCTTCAATAGAGGGAATTGTGAGTGGAAGGTCTCATCCCCACTCCATGTTCCTGGATCCCTAAATGCCCTAGTCTGAAAAGCCTGAAAGCTGAGGTATGATGTAACTAAAACACAGATTATCTGCGTTGCCCTTTTTTACCTCCACTGCTTTCCCTTTCCTGATGTGGGGGAGGGTGGAGCTAGTAGCAGGAGAGGAGCTATATGGATAATGACATCAAAAACTGAGATATTCAGATATCAGTATTCATAGAAAACATGTTAATATATTTTAAAGAAAAAGAAAACACAGCACGCCTCCAACATTTCCCTGGAAATGTGTCTCAAAACTTCTCACTTCTCCTCTAACTGGTTTTAAATCGAAGTAAGTTCACATCACTCTGAATTAGATCAACATCAAAATGAATGAGTAAATAAGAAATTATTTATGTGACGTTTTATTTGACAAGGACTACTTCCACCAGTGAAGAAATTGTTATTCTTCACCAGAAACATTAATAGCACTTTAGTCTCTCGTCCTCACATTCTGTGTGTTGTGTGGCTCTGTTGTCCATTTCTCCTTCCCAACTGACTCACCACCAGCTCTCTATCAGCACTGTTATTCCGAGAGCAGTGGCCCATAAAACGAAGATAACAAGTCCCAACTCCCAGCAAGCTTTTCCTTGTCAATGAGAGATTAAAAATAATGGTCAGGGGCTATGCAATGATATTTGCTGCTAACTTTACAAATTTTCATCTAGAGCATCTGAGAATTTTTACCCCTTTCTAATCTTCTGCAATAGCTTGAATTTCTCCTCATTAGGTTTCATTGCACGGGACAAAAAGGTGGCATATGGCTTTTCTGCTCAGAAAATATATCATTAAAATAGGTACGTAGGTTATCATGTTGGTGTAGCTCCCTATGTAGGCAAATTGAAAGGATTTTAGGTAAGCTCTAAAGTTACATATGAAATATCCACTCTGTCACTTTATGATTCTTTGTATAAACCACCAGGCAGACTCACAGGGAAAGTGAGGAAAATGAAAGTCCACATCCTTTTGCTGTAGGTTTCTACGAATGCAAACAGATAAACATATGTTACTGGGATAGCAGTGTTGCAAAATCTCATCAGCTTTGTCCACCTCTTAAGAAAGCAATGTGTTTTCTGATATCCTTCTTTGAAGTAATTTCTTTAAATCCTGTTCAGATCAGACACAAGTTTTTCAAGAGTCTTGTAACGTTCCGCCTGCTAAAAGCTCTTAAAATCCTCATAGATGGAAAGACTAAATTCAGGCCAAACCCCAGGCTGTTACTCAGTCTCCTCTAAAACCTAGTGTAAGCATCACATTAACCTCAGGGCTCTCCAGATAAGACTATTCTTTGGTAGATTTGCCAGGGCATGTTCAGATTGACCTGACATTTGACTGCAAAGTGTTTGTATCTCAGTACAAGCATTGAATCATTTTGATAGAGCTATTTAGCACACTGTTTCTAAGCTAGTTTTCTGCTTAAATCCTGGCTATCCCAGGTTTCCACAGTCAACTGCCCTCCTCTCCTAATAAATTAAGAAAAATGGCAGGAAAAAGAACAAGGAGAAGGAGAGGAAGATGGAGAAGGAGGAGGAGGAGGAGGAGGAGGAAGAGGAGGAGGCGAAGGCGAAGGAGAAGGTGAAGGCGAAGGTGAAGGAGAAGACGGAGAAGGAGAAGGAGAAGGAGAAGGGGAAGGAGAAGGAGAAGGAGAAGGAGAAGGAGAAGGAGAAGGAGAAGGAGAAGGAGAAGGATATTGGTTGCTGGTTGCTCTGGGGCATTATAGATCATTAGGGAAATAACCTAACTAGTTCAGTAAGCACTATTTCTTCATTTTTAATAGATGTCCATTTTACTGTGAGAATTACAAACATTTGACTGAGTTCAGAGCACTGACAGAAGGTCAGAGGTGGATCCTGGCTCTTACTGACTGCAAGAACTGTAAGCAAAATCTTAAGCTACACCTTCCTGTAAGTGCTGGCATGTAATGGCTAACTATATATGCCTCTTTGTTGTTTGATGTTTTGTTTTATTTTGTTTTGTTTTGTTTTATTTCGTTTTGTTTTTAAGGAAAAAGCTCTTAAATGTTTCACTAACGATCTTGCAGCTTTGGATGAAACATCAGTCATTTACTAATCACAAGCTGAGCTACTTTTTTCTGGTCCAAGTAGCTGATGTGTGGCTCAGAATATCTTCATCTACATCATAGAAACTCTTTTTACCCAACAGACTTTTACCAACAAAAATTAGGGATCAATTCAATAGGTCAGTAATCTGTATCAGTTACTGGAGAGGCCAACTTGTGTTTATGACCATTCAATAACCACATTATTTCGAAAAGGTATAATGAAATATAGTAGTATGTTTCTTTTTTGGATTTTTTTTAAGAATCAGAACCATAAAATCTAATTTTTATTTCTGTTCTCTCTGTACAGAATTGGATTTGTGCGAGTCAGAATGAAGATGAACACTAGCTAGATATTTCAGTCAACCCCTACGTAACACTATAGAATAAAGACATGCCATTGCTTTGCCATTGTTACTGGGTGCACAGTATCCGTCCTTAAACTCGAGCTGTACTAATCCAAAAATTCTCTTCTGGATTTTCAGCCCATATTTTATGCCTGGATGCTTTATACTAGACTAAACTTGAAGCAGAAATCCATGAAGAACAATTTTGTTGAGGCATTGGTATAAGATGAGGATTTTTGATATGGTCAATTAATTGCAAACAAATTCTATGACTTAAAGAGCAAAATACTTTTTGCACCACCACATTGAGATATCACCCTGGTTCCCCCAAATATGGTTTTTCCACATGGCCAGTGTATACAGGCTACCAAAGCAACAACTACATATGTCCAGAGCTTCCAGTGACACTGAATTTACTCAAAATTATTCTGATAGGGCAAGAGAACCCTCAGTGATTGACTGACACTGAATTTTCATCCTATCTTCCCAAGGGGAAAATAAGGATGAACAGATACAAAAAACAGAGAATCAGAAATGCAGAAGAATGACAGACATTCAGCTTTCAAACTGTGTCTTGAGTTTGTCAGAGCCAAGGATGCAGCCCTAGGGTTGGGTTAGCTTCATGGTCCACATCAAATATCTCTGCTGTTATGGAGGCACATGTTTTTGGCTGTCATGAATGGTGCACAGTGATGATGCTCAGGTGAAGTGACTTGTAAACACTTATCTGTGACTGAGCACTGATGGATGGTAAAAAGAATAACAATAGAGGCTATTCTGTTTTATCTGGGATTGAATGGAATCACTGCAAGGATATACATTTCCAAAATACACTTGGAAAAATCCCACTGCAGGTACAATTAACAGACTCCTACATTTCCATCATATTTGAGAAAAAAAAAAAATCAGGGCCAGTTGCAAGGACAGCAGGAAGAAACAATGTGAGGACTTAATCTCAAGCTGTGGTTGCATTTAAGAAGGAGTGAAATCAGACTCGTTTGAGAAAGTTAATCAGAATTAAGACCAAAACCGAACCAGACCAACCAACACCCATCCACCAGAAACACTGCTATACAACCTGAAAGAACCTGATAATCAGAGTAGTTGCTTGAATCTTAGACTTAGCCTCAGATTCTTGCACATTATTAAATCCCTGTGCTACTTGTTATGGAATAAATAACTTGAATGTTCTGTAATATATCAAGTTACAGAAATGGTCATAATGCCATCTGTGATTTTTGATGTACATACTACTTGAACATGAACCATATTTACAATGTGGATCTTTAAAATCCTATTGTCTTTCTTTCTCTCTTTCCTCTCTCTTTCTTCTTTTCTTTTATCAGATCAGCATTCTGTTTGGTCAAATTCTTTTGACCTGCTTGGTGTGAGATACATAGATCAGGGAACAGATGCTCCTAGATTATTTGTTAAAATAATATGAACCGATATCCAGGCAACTGGAAACCTTGAAACATGATAATTCAGTAGAAAACATACTCAGCACATGTGAAAACATGTATTCATGTGTGGTTGCTAAACAATGATGTAAAAGAAGAACCTAAACCCATTACTTAAACCTTCATTCACCGTTTAGGTTGAACTCAGATGACCACTGCTTTTGGAGTATAGTCAGAACATATAAATTAAAGACACTTCCGCCCAATACCCAGCTGCTTCTTAGAGTGACAGAGCTCTGGGGCTTTGCCATGTTGAACACTGGCAGCTGAAAACGCTCAAGAGAAGGAGCCAGGTTTCCAAAATTCTATTAAGTACTTTTGCTGCAGACTTACATGTGAATTTGAGTAACCCCTTCTAAAGTTTGATATTTAGCAAGCTAAATGGTTTCTGAGGCAGTGAAGTGATGTTCCAAGCAGATATTTAAGTCCAGATTAAACTCACTCCATTTTTGTGACTAAAACAAGCTCCTGTGCCCACGGACGGTTTGAAGATACAAGTCTTTGACCTAAGTGTCATCGCCTCATGACATTCTGAGCTCATCACCCCCTGCTTCCCCCAGGCTCCTGGTGCCTCTCCAGAAGGGCATCAATCTCCTGTAGATCTTCTGTCACTGGTGAATGTCCCAGAGACAAAAGGAGGTGAGAAGTTGCTCTGGGTGACTATGCATAGACAACTAAATGTTCTCCCCAGTGTTTAGCCAGCCTGACCTACATTCAATTATTCTGAGCTAGACTGTGGCCAGAAAGCTCATGTAAGGCTTAAAAGAATGTACATTCGCTATTATTTGACAGATGTAAGGACAGAAGAGCCAAGGTTATTACCGTGCTTGAATAATTTAGGTTTTTGAAAATTTTTAAGGTCCTAAAATTGGATTTTGTGGTGAAACCAAGACTTACAGGCAGGTCTTCATGTTGGTGTCTGATCATGTTCCATGTGAAGCAACACTTGTGCACATAGCACCGAAGTAAACAGATATTTACACCTGGGCACATTGCTGGCTCTTGTTGATTATTTTTATTATAGCATTATTTGAGGCCAACTAGTCTCCCTCCCCTCAAAAAAAGAGAAAAAAAAGGGAAAAAACAAGGTAGAGCAAAATGTTATCTCTTTATTGCTAAGACTCTTTGAAAATGAAAAATATTGATTATTTTATCATTTTTGCTGGTAGATAAGAAGAGTCTGGACAGTCACTAATTCAAAATGTTACCATTTTTGTGCAGAAATTTATTGCATTTCTGACAATGAGATACTTAGAGATCTACAGGGATTTGTTGGGAGTTTATTAAAAAACCTTGGGATGCAGATTGGTGCAGAAGCTTGTTGTTTTTTTCCAGGCAATCCCAGAAGAGAAAGTCATAAAGTGCTAGGCTGAAAAATGTTTAAGAAGGAACACCATACACTCAGAAACACCCCATATTGGTGAAATCTGAAATATAGGGTGTGGAAGTAGCACTAGTGCCAAAGTACAGAACAGTAAATTTCTGAGCTGGGTTTTGAGTTCGGCTGTTCACCCCTTGGGGCTTTTGGAAAACCAGCTTCATGTCCAGGGCTTTGAGGAACCTGGTCTAGTGGGTGGCATTCCTTGAATGGCAAGGGGGTTGCAACTACCTTAGGTCCCTTCCAGCCCAAACCATTCTACGATCCTGTGATTCTTTCTTTAATGGATTACTTTCTCAAGGAGGAAATGCTGTTTTGGGTTTTTTTAAGATAATGTTAGGAACAGAGTTGCAATCTTTGACTGCAGTCCTATAAGTATTTATTTTCTATATCTGGACTAGTGTTCTTCAAGAACAGGAAGGGCTGAATATGTATGTAAGGAGATAATGTAATGTTTCTTACTCTGTGTATGTAAGGGAGAGAAAGGAAGGAGACAATCTGAGAGATCACCTCAGGATCAGACATCCAATTTTAGGCTAAATGTTCTTAACCATAGTTTGTTCCATAGAGAAATAGGTCCAAAAAGAGATGTGTGAGCGTCCACTTCAGATACCTTCTAGTTATGAGCTAAGATAGTGAAGTCTTTCATCAGAACTTGCTTACCACCATCTCAAGATGGTGAGACCCTTGGTAATAAAAGCTATCAAGGACCAAGAACCTGCCCAAAATGTTATAAAACAAACATAAAAATATAGAACATGCTTTCTAACATGCAGTATTTTGCAGCCAAATATTCCACTGCAGATTTCAGCAGCACAATATAATTTAAGTACATGAGCATCTGTCTAGCCCATACTTATATATTCAGTATCCTGTCTTCTTTCAGATTCCTCTCCCTTTCCAGTTTTTAATATTTGGAATAATTTTTATGTTTGGCAGCAGCAGATGGATCCTAAATACCTGTGAAGTCATTAGTTTAATAACACAATTGGTAAGTACAGTCATCCTCAATGAAGGGCAACTGTTGCAATTATCCCACTGATTTCACTGTGTAAATGCATCATGTCAGGGACAGCATCTGAAAATCATTTAATACACTTGAACCTCCTATTCATTATCGATAATATGTATGCCCTTATTCTTTGGCTTACAGCAGAAGAAAAGAACAAATAAGAAAGACAGAAAAAAAAAAGCAAGGAGAAAAAGAAAAAATAAAAAGCAAGAAAAAACCCCAAAACACAGACTCCCAGAAAGTCTTGACTTTTAAAAATAAACTATAAAATTAGTTGAACAAAATTAATCCAAACTGACTTGAATTTGAATTCTGTCAGATGAGTAAAAAGTGCCCTAGGTATATAAACAAGCTTTGGTAATAAATAACAATGCAGCAAGCCAAGGGGAAAGTGTTTATAAAAGGGATTTGTGTTTGGTGCGTTCTCATTTGGCAGTCTCATTAATGATTTAGAAGAAGGTGTAAACACCACATTCACGATTTTAGGGAATGCTGGTGTGCTACAAATGCCAATGAGTTAAAAAAAAGAAAGGAAAAGAAAGCAAGAGAAGTAATTCTGTAAAAAGTCTTCTGAATCTCTGTGTCTTGGGCTAAAAAGGAATACTTTCTCTTCTCCCGTGTCCCTAGCTCTTCTGTCTTAATTTTCTCAGAATCTGCACAGCACCCCAGAGCCACTGTTGTGTTTCTTAAGCTGTTCTCCTTTAATAACCCAAGTTCCTCCATTTTTCTCACTTACTTTTTTGTTAGAGTTTTTCAGAGAGATAAAGAACATGTAAAATAAAAACGTGGAGACATGAACTTAACTACAACTGTGGTTTGTGTGAACAGTGAAACTCTGCCTTTTGGTGCACAGAGGTATAAAGCCATGAGAGGAAACACTTCTCTGGCAATGAGGTTGTTGTCAACAGCAAATTATCTCCTGTAGTCATCAAAAGGTTTGTTCAGCGCTTAAAATTAATCTTTGAAAGTGTTGCAATGGAAACTGGAGTCTAGGCTGGAATGTGTAGGGGGTACACCTTTGACAATCTTGAGATATGACCCAGTAATCATATGGGGCCATTTCAACCCCATTTAGACCCAAAATGTGGTCAATGGATTCAACCCAAGTCTTGCTGACTTTTACATAACAGTTGTTATTTAATTGTTAATTGCAATTTTTTGGAGGAAAACTTTCACTGATTACATGTCAGCTGTTTCTCTAAGGTCTACAGCTATCTGATTTAAAAGCTATGTAAAGCTTCTATTTAAAAAACAAAAACAAAAAAAACCAACAAAAAAAACCCCAAAAAACAAACCCAAAACCAAAAAACCAACCAACCAAAAAAACCCCCACCAAAACCAAACCCAAACAGCAATAACAGAGTTATTCCCTTGAACTCCTTTCTTTGCCCTTTCCCCTATCCTATCCTAATGATGTTTAGAGTTATCTTATTCTCTGAAGGAGTCATCTGGATCTCACTAGTAAAATTGTTCATTGAATAACAGAACTGATACAGACCAATGTATCTTGGACCACGTCACTTTACCAGGTGTACTCTTTCCTGGCTGTTTGTGAGATGGTACAAAATACTGGTTATAGTAATCCATCCTCAGAAACAAGAATAGAAATTGATCCTTAAACAAAAGAACTTAGAAAGGGGTATTGATCAGATTACAAATGAGGTCTGAGAGGCAGGACTAGGGTAGGAAAACTTGATCCTTCTGTCAAGGCTCTCTAATGGCACTGCAGATCTGTACTCCTCTATCAAGGCCTGCTCAAAAGCACACTGAAGTCAATGAAAAGAGTCCTATTAATATTGATAATTGATTTTAGATGTGACTGAAGTGTTGGGAAAGGATAGAAATAGTTCCTGGTTTCTGCTGCAATCTATCTGCTGTTTCTAGATGCTGATGGGTCCCGTTTAATCTAATTCTTATCTCAAACCAGCAAAATTCCTGCCCAGCCAGCAGCTTTCTCTCAGAATCTGTTTCTAGTCTAACTGCATTCCTGTACAAGCATTAAACTCATCTCAAAACCCTCCTGCTTCTCTCTCTTACCTTACTGACCAAAAATCGTTTTCTGTCTGTGCTGATTTATTTTCCACTTTTAGCCAGAGAACTTATCTTCCTGTCTGCTTCTGTGCTAGTACTTCTCCTTGCTGGCTCCTTTTAATTATTTTCCAGTCTTTCTGCATGAATCTTTATTTCTCTTCTGCAAAATTTTCTCACCATTTCTGCCCACATTCTTCCACTCTCTCCCAGATATTTACACTACAATGTTTTCTGTGTTAGGGTGTGACTCTAGCACTGCTGTTTTTCTCATTCCCCAAACACTGCAAAAGTACTTTTCTTCAAATGTAAACCTCCTGGGTATTTGTGTATTTTCCTATGTATATTTTCCTACCTCATATGTATATATATATAGATATATACATATACATTCTCAAACAAACCCACATATTTTGAATCCTGAGTGGATATTTTAAAGTGGTGGAGAAAATTTAGGTATTTTATTAGAAGAGTTTTTTAGTGAAATATTTATAGTCAAACTGGAGAACCATTAGGAAATATACTATAAGTCTGGACCGTGATTTTGGGAAGGCGTGTGAATCAAGGAATAGAATAAAGGACTTCCGGCATCTTTCAATTTACAAACGTATGGTTACGCTACCAGTTATGTCCATCTAATCACATCTATAGAGAACTAATGCTAAAAAGTACTTTGTGACTTTTTTTCCCTGGACAAGGAACTAATTTTGTTTATCAAAATTCAACAATATATATTTGCCTTGAACCTTGTATGCCCTTCCATTTGATATTTTCAGGATGTACTAAGTATTCAGCATAGATTTTACTGCATCAAAATTAAAAACTCATTTTACTTGAGCTAAGGAACAGCCAAATCCTAAGCCTTTTAATAAAGGGATTAAAAAGACTACTGAATAGCTCTTGTTTAGCTTGTGTAGAAATGTGTTATCTGATCTTTTTCCCTAGGTTGCTGTGAAGTTTAGAATTTAGTCATGTGTTTCTTTGCCTGCTGTTTTATATTTCATGTTGCGTATGAAAAGTCATAGAGGTTCATGGCAAGATTTGGAAGATCAGTGGGAATTACTTGGCTGGCTGGTGACAACCACAGTCTCCAGGCTTAGGTTTGTAGATTCTGCTGTCTGGATGCCCCAGATAAGTGTCACTGAACAGTGCTCTCAGGATTGGGGATTGCTGGTCTGCTTGGTCGTCGTCAGAATCCTAGGATCACAGAATGTCCTGGCTTGGAAGGAGCCTTAAAGGCCAGGTTGCTCAGAGTTCTACCCAAACTGGCCTTGAAGATTCCCAGGAATGGGTCAAGAGCAGCAGGTTCAAGAGTCAAAACAACTTGATCAGCCTGTAAATCTGCCCAGGACGGTTGTCAAGAAGTACAACTCTCCCCATCAGGCCAAAGAACAGACACAGATAGCTTGCAGGTCAAAATCCAGGCAATCCTCTTGGAAAAGCTGAAGAAAGATGAATCTTCCCCTATCAGCTAGCAGTGACACCTGGATGACCACTGTTTTTCTAGCACCAGAGTATTAATTTAGCTGTGTTGTGCCAGCTAAATTAAAGTTGACTGTGTTTGTGTCTTTATTTTTATTGTCAGAATAAGCACTTAGATTTGCACAAGTTTTTGCTGAGGATCTCTGTAGTCATCATAAACATCTTCCAGTGAAATAAAGAAGCCTAATTACTGACTGGGAAAATGAATCACTGAGAGTTTAAGAAGCCTTACAAAGAAAATGTGGCAAGACAAGGACAGAGGCAATAGGAGGACCTGGGAGTGCTAGGGTTGTGGTCACCTTTCTTAATAATTACAAACAGTCCAGGAAATGTGAAAGATTGTATTTTATTTAACAAGTTAAGACTGAGCTTTATATATTTAGGAAGAGCATTTCAGGATGTGGTGCCTGACGCAGCAGGAAATTGCATTCAGTAGTTTTGGAGGCCTCCACCAAATTTTCCCTGTGACAGGTCATTCCGTTATTGCCCACTATAGATTTCCTTACACCTTTTTTTGGAGCATCCTACACTTAATTCAGAAGTAGGATATTAAACTGAATGGATCACTAGTTTGATCTATTACGTCAATTATTGTGTTCTTAGAGATGCAAACGGTATGTGGGACATATAGGTTTACCTTGTTGTACACAAAGTCAAATATAAGTGTAGTACCAACAGTGGAAAGGCAGAACTGGCTCAGGGAGGTGGGGGCTGCCAATCCTCACACCATTTTGTGGCTGCTCAAGAACTGAGACAGAAGTTTACTTTGAAGAAGAAAGCCCCATGTACCCTGTAAATGCTGCTGGCCATGTGACAGCACCATATTCGTCGATGGGCAGAAGTCATTTTCTTCTCTGACTGTATTTGATTTCAATTAAAAGAAGACAGCTTGCTTAATCTTTCCTAAAAGTTGATATGGCATATACCTGAGTGAACTGGCCAATTTCCCTTATAAATTATGTATAAAATCCACAAGTGCATTCTCTCTCAGAAAGTCAGAGGAAAATTCAATTTCTCTCTTAGCTTATATTTTTTCATGGTTCTTGGGATATTCATTTCATATTTTCTGCTCATTTTTATAAATGTCTTATTTATTCAAGCTCTTCATAGAGGAAAGTAATGCCATGCATTGCTGATTTTATTACTTCGGACAGTTTACAATATCTCTTCAGAACTTAACATGTTAATTAATTTAAAAATTTCTATAAATTTCAGCCATGGTTTAGGATCACACATACTGATGCCAGGGAGACTTGAAATGTCTTCTGTGGCCCTGCTGGAATTTATCTAGATGTGCATGGTTCTTTCCCTTCTCTAATCCTAGCAGAGATGTGAGGGGAATAAAATGTCCAGGCTCATGCCAAGGAAGAATAGCTAGGGCCAAAATTAGGTGTGTGATTCCAGTCCTACATTCTGCCTTTTAAAAGTGGGGACATCTACCCAGTACTATGACCTGTCATGATACTACATACTCTTCTTGTTGTTATGGTTAACTCCCTGTTCCAAACACGGGATTCTGCTTCACTTCAAACTATAGATCCTATGAATTGCACTTACAGGATTTTTTTATTACAGTTATTGTATACTTTATAGTAAAATACATGACTGTGAGCTTTTTTGATTCTGTTTGCAGTACACAGATGCCAACAAAACACTGAACTCTCAGTGTCCCTTTCCATCCTGCAGGGGTCTTGAAAGAAAACCTGGAAATACTTCAGTGAACAGAGGTAGATTTCTCTGGAATATTACAGATACATCAAGTTCTGTTTGAGTGGAAGAGAAACTGGCTTGATATAGGACTAGAGGTCTGCAAAGAAGTGGGAAACCACCAAACACCCTATATTTCCCATGCCACACTCACAGTCTGTAATAACATGGATATCATGGCTATCGTGATATCATGGATATCATGATATCATGGATATCATGGATAACATATACACAGTCTCTAATATCATGGATAATTTCAGCATTAAGTTGCAGTGCAGAATGTTATCTATGACCACAGTGATATGTATGTGTGCATACATACATGAATATACCTCATACCTATGTTTACACGGAGTCTATATTGGACAATAAAACCACTTAAAAGGAAAAAGCTAGTTCTAAATATTGTTACAAAACCATCTGGTTGCTGTAATCAAGTTTTGAGCCTCGACATGGCTAAAGCAAATAAAGTAAGTCTTAACTGTATAAGCCTTGTTGTTTTGTTAAAAAAACTAAAATCAAACAAAAAGAAAACCAACCCCAAAAGCAAATAAAACTAAAGTCCCAAGAAATTTAGGCTGCCACAGTGTATACAAATAGTATCTATACCTAATCACCATTCTTCTGTGCTCTTTTCACGTATTTTTACATAGTTTTAGAATAAGTTTTATTTATTTGGCCTTTGAGAACTGGGATCGCAGTAAAATATTTACTGAAGGAAAAAGTGAATAAAAAAGAAAACAACTACATCTAAGCCGAGAGAGTTGTCATAAAGTGGCAAGGGCTCTGCTGTTAGCTAAAGGCCTGGGTGGATTCCAGGTCATGAGTCCACACAAGTCCAAGAGGAGATGTCAGGTGGATCTTTTTAGCCTCTGACCTGTGCTTAAACTTCTGAGTTTCTACTGTCTGCTTCTCCAGATTTCCTCAATGAACTGGTTGTGTCTGCCTGGGATTCAGACCTGAATCCATTTGCACTAGCGGGCTCTTCCACCTTTAGAAAAAAATAGGTTTTTGTCCCTGTCCTGTGTAGTATTTCTAGAGCATGCAAACACATGGCTTCCATCCTCCCAGTTAGCTCACTTTTCCAGTCAGATATCTAGCAGGACTAAATATCTGTGTGGGTTCTAATTGCATTATATGACTTAGTATTCCTCTTCCCTCCCCCACTTTCCCCAGGAGAGAAGAAGCTGAAGGAACAGTAGATACGTGCTTGCAATACCAAAATGTGCTTTTCAAGTGGCAGGAGAGGGAGCCAATTTCAAGATATAGCTTCCACACATTCTCTTAAGAGTATTTTCAATTTAATTAAGACTCTATTTTATCCATGAGTAACGCATTAGCTCTAACATCTACCTGATAATGTTAAGTCACAGAATGGCCTTTCCTTTTCTTATTTCATGGATTTGCCTTCTCCACTTTTTCCTTGTTGACCACGAAAATTGCTGAATATAGGGCTTCTGACTGACCATAAATGTCATTGGTCATGCAGTATGATTGGGGAGTCTTTATTGTCTTGGCTCTGCCTCCCTTTTAATATCACAGTGCAGATTTCAAAGGTGAGGGTGGTACATTTTTTGATTTTGTTTGGTTTTTTTTTTAGTTTGTTTTTTGTGGTTTTTTTTTGGTTTTGTTTTTGGTCGGTTTTTGTTTTTACTTTTTTTGTCTGTTTGATTTTGTTGGGTTTTTTGTTTGTTTGTTTTTAAATTGGTTTTGTCTGGTTTTTTTTTTTTTTTTTAAATTCTTTCTGTGTTACCACTGCCAAATGATGTATATGTAAAAAGATGTGAGATTTTTGAGGCATCTCATTTGTACTGGCCATGGTAGCTCAGAACTAGGTGTTAGCTGCCCAGCTTTGCTTTACACAGCATGATGCCTAATTCTGTGTAGCTTATTCTCATTTTGCAAAGGTTGCCAAACACTTGTATCGTGATCTGTGTTCAACTCAGCATTTACCCTTCTTTTTACACATAAGCAGTTAGCAGAAAACCCTCCTTCTGGACGTGTGACACCATTCCCCTCTGAAATTTTAAGTGAAAATGATAGAAAGACAGAGTCCCTGGTGAACTTACTGAAGATTCACTGAATTTTGATCTTTATGTGATGATACATAGTTTTGCTGAAATAAATGTTATTTTTTGGTGATGGGGGAAGAAAAGGACATGGGAATAAGCATGGTGTGCATGTTTGATTCCCAGAAGTACGGCAAGAAAACAAAGACACAGATAAACCCACCCTGTAAAATATCAAACTAAAAATAATTTCATCTTAAAGCTAACCCTCTGGAGAAGAATGTGTGCATCCTCTCTTTAGGTCTCATTTATTTAATTCTTGCTCGTGGTTGTGTTTCATGGAGGACAGGAATTCTTAAGCAAGGAAAACTTCAGCTATGGCTGAAGACCAGGATAATTTTTAAATTTACAGGCTAAAAACCTGTGGAGAATCCGGGAAAAAGATGAGTTGTGCCGGCAGCTATCTGAAGTACAGGGTTTTAAATTATTACTCTGATTGTTGACAAAGGGCTAATCCAGCATGAAAAAATATTAGGAGTTTTAGTTTTTATAATTTTTACAAAACTCTGTAATAGTAATATCAGAATCATTTGGTTTTGAATAAATACAGTAACAACAAATATTTTCACCAAGGCATTGAGAAATGTGCTTGGATTTTATTTACTTGCTTGGTGTTTGTTTTCCAAACAGTTATGAGAGAAGAAAGGAAAGTTTATTTTTCTTTATTTTTCTGTCGTTTCAGGTCTGTAAGCACATACATACATGTAAACTAGATATACTTTTGAACCTTGACAATATCACAGTGTTTTTTGAAAGATCAACTTTACAGTAAAATTACTGTATTGTTAGCATGTTGTATCTTGGGTTACTTGCCCAGGAAACCTGAAAGTATGTCTGAAGCAAGTACATAGAAATCAATTTTAAAATTAATACAATCTCCTGGAAATTACCCCATCTCCTATCTTTAACTGGAGAAATTCAATCTCCATCTTGAAATCCAACTTTGTTCTGTTAAACACTTCCTCTTTCATTTGTATAGTGAATAATCTTAACATAGGATGTTAAGGGACAATAAACAATCCTTATAATTTTGTAAATATGAAAATAGATTATATCCTCCCCATTTTCATAGAAGGATCATTTCCACTCAGGCAAAGAATCATTATCTACACTGTGCAGTTAGGAAGGCAACTAATTCCCAGAAACAGTATCACAAGAGCACACCTACACACACACACACTTCCTCCTGTTTTAGAGATATTTTCCTGTTTTTTGGTTGATCTGCTAAAGTCTAAACACTCAGCAGGTAATATAATAGGCCCTTCTGTGTAGGACATCCATAACACCATAACATTTCAACTTGAGCTGGGCTGTCTGAAGAATTATGCTGCAGCAGGAGGAATTTACAGCCGCACTGGAAATAATGCCACAGCAGTCAGTAACCCTCTAATCTTTGTGTGTGGTGACAGAATAACCGAATTGGATCTCTGCTGTTCTGGAGCTGATGCAACAGCCATTATCTGACACCAGTGCCAATGGATGAGAGTCCTTTCCACAGCCATTCCCAGTCAACCCAGATATATACTCAGTTATATGGGATGGAAAAAAGTGTTCCTAGTGTCATGGGTGCATCACGCTCAGAGGTGTTTTTCATTCATTAGCATTGGAAAAAAAGAGAGGCATGGAAATGAAGGATAAGGATACTTGAACTGCTCCAGGTGAGACAGATTGGCTGTGTTTATGGTAGTAAATTCCAGTATGCCTGGGCTCTGAAACATGATGATATTACAAAATGACTGGACTGTTTCCTGGCACGGATGGGTCTCATTTTACAGTCTCCCAACTGGTTTGGAAAGTGGTAGAGTTTACCAGCATAAAAGCAGTCAGTTCCATGCCAGTTGGCCTTGGAGCCCAGGAAAATTTAATTTACCAGTACGGACATACCCTTTGGGTCCATGAGCTGTCTGGGACTGAACTCAAGTTAATAAGTCTTTCTACTCAGAACTGTGCTTAAGTCCACCTGGTGCCACACTGTGCTGAGGGAAAACAATCCAGGATTTTACTCTTGTAGCCTTCTGCTTCAATCCGTTTTGTCACACACACAACAAAACTTCTCATGCATTTTTCCACAGTGAAACCAGTGCACCATCAGGACAAGTAAAAGTTTCAGTGTACTATTTGCCGCTAAGAGAAAACTGAATTCATTTTCTCCTTTCCTCCGGTGCAGTAGCCCAGAATGGAGTGTAGGCTCATGTCTGCCTCCAGGCAGACTCTGCACTCAGTCTGTAGGAACTTGCCTCTCTTCCTCGTGCCTGTCTCTACCAATGACTAGAAAGAATTAACTTTGGTTAATTCTTTGAGGATGTCTGCTCCTATTTTGCGCCCTCCAAACAAAGTCAGCAGGCAAAAGCTCATTTAATGAATTATGTCCACCCTTAGAGGGATGAGAATGAAGTAAGGAATTGCAAGATGTCTCATTAATTATAAAACACAACTAATTGATATCACAGGCAGAAGTCTCAGATAAGACAGAGTCAGGACCTCTGCAGGCAGAGACGCCTGTGACCTGTGTGTCCAAGCTGGTTGATGGCTGAAGGGCTGCACCAGTTGCACTGGGGATGTTTGCACTGGAAGTCACAATCCTGGCCGTGAGCACGTGAGCTTTTCTCTCCCATCTGCTGAGGGAAGGTCTGGTCAGAGGATTCACATTACCCTGGCTCACTGAAGCTCTCCCTGACAGGCACATCATGCAGGCTAGATTTGATTTTCACAGACAGGCACCCCACCTTTGGCAATAGCTTCTGCTTCTGTCAATTCGGTTGAAACTGAGTTTGTTTCTTCTAATGGAAGAGCGGTAGGGAGGTGCACTGAATAAATATAGAGACACTCATTACAGTAGTACTGACCTTGCTTGACTAGAGTGTACAAACACTGTGAGAGGCTGCTTCCAACTTTTTCTGATCATTGGCAAAGAGCGAAGAGCAGAGGCACCTAAGAGAAGCATCTTGTCTCCCTCATGCAGGTTTCCAGGCCCAAGACTTAAAGTAAAAGGTAAATTCTTCAGGAAAAGTTATCTTGAAACATCAATTTTCTTTTCTTTTTAAAAGGCTTTAGCTAAAGCAACTATCAGATCTTTTGTTTTACAGATCTCATCTGCATCCCCTTCAATTCAGCTGAGAGCATTAAGACTTGTCAGTCCCCATCCTCCTGCACCCAAAGGACTCAGGAGATGCTGCTGCACTGACTTCATGGCCATCTTGGGAGTGAGAGACATTTTAGGAGTAGAATAATGACAAAATGGATGTGAAACAGATGATGAAGGACTGCATTGTGATAAATATAAATCCTCCATTAGACATCATCCTTGTTAAAAGCTGATGGGGAAGACCGACAGATCTCAGCACTACCCTGACTATGCTGTTTTGAAGTGCCAGAGACTTGATTTTTTAATTTTTTTTTTAATGTCAACTTTATGATTTTTATAAGACCTGACTCCTCATATTAAACTCTTAGGGATGGTAATGCTTCTTTCCTGTCAGGAATGAAAAGTCATGCTTAGCTGCCAAGGCAGCTAAGGCTGCTGCTGCTTGCACCACTCAGTGTGAGTAACATTTACCCCTGCAAACAGAACCTTGTGCTAACCTTGTTCAGAGGAAAGAATTTCACACAGCACAGGATTTTACATCTTGTGCACACCTTGCCAGCTAATCTCTATGCGTTGCAGGGTTTTCTCCCTCTCCTCTGCTGTTAATGGGTGTTGCTAAATGGTGCTGGCCAGAAACTTCTGCTAAATGTCCTGTTTATTGAGAAAAGAAATGCTTCTTTATGATTTATCATCATTCCCACTTATTCCCCTGTATAGATGGTAATAAGCAGCACAAAGGAGAAACTGAATGATACAATCAGGCATTGGCACTAGAGTGAGAACAAATTAGGTACCAGATTCATCGTAACTAATAATTTGTACCCTCTGAGAGAATGGTGTAAGTTAACTCATGTCTGCTGAAGAATGCCTTGGGATCCTCATGTATATGCAGCCAGCAGGGAACTTTTGATGCTTTGTAAGTTATTACCCCGCCCTGAGTGGTTTGTATGTCGGAGCCCTTCTTAACCACATTAAGGCAGAATAACTTCCCAAATGGAAGTTACAAAATGTGTTGGAGGCAAAGGTGCTGATATAAAAGTGTAGGAGATTGCTGCCCGAGTTTTCCATTAAAGTGCAAGTCTGATGAAGCTGGGGTGTGCATTGCTTTTGGGCATCTGTCAGAGAGGGAAGTGAAAGCCTCATGGAGCACTGGAGCATGTTATTGGCAGTGTTGTAGGAAATACGGCAGGGAAAGGATTGCGCAAGCTGCTTTGACACTCCTGTAACGTGTGCATCAGGATAGGCTGAGCTTTGTCTTCGTTCAGAGAACAGGGAAAGAAAAGGGATGGGGAGGGAAAGTAAAACTACAGGGAGGGAAAGCAGGGAAAGGAAGTTCAGGGAAGGGAAGGGAATTTAAGAGATGGCAGGGAAGGTAAGTTCTAGCAAGAGAAGTTCAGGGAAGTTCAAGCAAGGGAAGTGAAAGGAAGGGAAAGTGAAAGGAATAGGAAGGAAAGCAAAATGATTGGTAGGGGGAAGGGGAAGGGGAAGGGGAAGGGGAAGGGGAAGGACAACTTCTATAGGAAAGTAATTCAGAGTTTATGTTTTTTTTTTTCCCACAAGGCTTTCCATTAAAAAGGGATAATCCTATCAATACATAATTTTATCAAAAGTCAGAGTATCTGAGTTTGAACTTTCCATTCTCTCTTTTTGAGCTGTTATATTCCTTATACTGCAAGAGGACAAGTCTCTACTTGAAGTCAACCTGGCAGCATTTAGTGTAACATGACAGATGATCAGAAATACTGTAATCACCAGTCCAATGTCAAAAAACTTCAGTGAAGACAGGTTGAATGAGATGCAAAGTAAACTTTGGAAATGTTGATCAGTCTAAAAAGATTTTAATAAATATGCATCTGAACTACTTCTTTTGTGTCCCTAAACCTAAATAGCGCTACTTTGTAGAAAATAAATGCAAACTCAGGAAGTTCTGTTAAACTGACAATGATTTATCTGACTGATGCTCATTTATGTTCTCTTTATCAAAAAATGTGATCCATACACTTCTAGAGTGTCACTACTTTTCCTTCCATTTCACACTGAGATTTTCTGTGCTCAGTAAATAAGTCAAACAAGGATCATTAAAACTAAAAAATTACCTACAGTCAAAAGGTGTAAATCTGTGAATTTAATAGGTATTATCATCTCTTAAGTGCTGTCAAGGATGTTTAAAATTTTGGATGAAAGAGAATCAGGCACAGTTAATTCTTGGAAACGATGCTGTTAAAATATTTTAGCAGTCTGTAATCTTAACGTTGTTCTGGGTACACAGTGATGCCTTTCACACTCTAAAGTGCAGTTGTGCTCCTGGATATACTCTCATTTATCTGTAACATAAAATTGAGGTGTTGATCAAACGTGGTTGTGGTGATACTAGGATGATTAAGAAGTACTATGTGTGTTCAAGTTGTCTTGGACCATCAATTAAATGGCATTAATTACTCTGCTTCTGAAAAGCTATTTGTAATTAAGAACTTTTTTCTCTCATATGTTTTTCTAAAGCAGAGATGATGCTTCCACTGTACTTTGAGCAAATATTTCCTGTAAAAAACTGATAGTTACAAAGAGAGATTAAATGGTTGGTGTTAACCTGGAGGCATAAATGTAAAGAACGTCTGTGATTTTGTTATAAAATTTACATGTGACTTTCATAAAAAAGCACATAGAGCCAGTTTTAAGATATAGTTTTATATTTCTAAAAAGCCTTATTCTTTGCATAGCAAAAGGGTGGGGACAATGGACAGCAAGCAGTGCAGGCAAATTGCTGTGATATACAAGGACAAAATTCTTCGCTGTGAGAGTGACCAAATGCGGGAGTGAAATCCCAAAGGCTTTAGGGAATTTCCATCCTTGAAGATATTAAAAATCATCCAGACATGATGAACAACTCATACATGAAAATTGAAGGGATGCTGTTTGATCATGGTATAAAGTGATGATAAAAGGCAGATAATTTTTGAGATTATGAGAAGGAATGACTGCATTCAGAATATCTAGGAAAGATGTACTATTTAAGGTTATTTTTTTCATTTACTTAATCTTTTTCCTCCTCAACCCCCTTGAAAACATCTCCCCCCACTCTCTGTTCCTGGTGTGTATGAGTACTACCTTGCTGTCTACCTTTGTTAGATCTCTGTAACAAAACACAAAAACCAAAACAAATCAATATTTTAAGAGACCTCCTTTTTAAATAAAGGCTAATTCAAGAAACAAAAACCAAAAACCAACAAACCCAAGATGAATAAATTATGAATTCTGATCTTGTTCTGGAAATGCTAGTGCCATGTAAATTTAGAGCCAGCGTTGCAGCATTTTCAAGTTGCATTTTAGAAGTTACAAGGTGTAGACCTAACTGCCTTGTCTTTTCAGTGGAGGGAAATTTTGTTCTTTCAAAAAAAGTTGTTAATATTCCTCTATTTTTAATCTCATTACTGTTGTGATTATTGCTAATAACAGTTTTCTCTTGTACTGTGGGTGTTCCTTCAACACAAGTTTGATGCAGAAGGTAAAGGAATGATGTAAATTAAAGAATTAATTTTGAACCAGCACCTTAAGAACCATTGCTAAGAACAAAAGTGTTCATTTACTAAATATATGTGTCCATACCTAAATTTGGGCAAATATATTTGAAAATGGTGACTCCTTTTTAAATAAACTGAAGAAAGAAAGGAATGTATTATTATTTTTTTCATTAACCAAATCATCACAATACTCAGTAGCTAAAAAATAAAATTTTCAAAAGGTTCAATCCACAGCAACCTTATGCTAATAAATTCCTTATAAATATTAATTCACAAAAGTTAAAGAAAAAAAGCACAGATGTTTTCACCTTTTGGGAATAGTTTTTAATGATCCTCAAGTAAATTCATTTGGCCAAAAAATAATCTTGCACTTATTCCCTATTTTGAGAGCAAACATGAAGAGGATGTGCAAATATTATCTAATACATGAAAAATATTCTCTTAATTTAATTTTATTTTAATTTAATTTTAATTAAATCTCAGCTGTAATGAGGAAAGGGCAAGGATGTTCTAACTGTACAGAAATACTATGAAGTGCACCATTCCTTTAATTCATTCTTACACTGAAGTAGAAGGCTTGTTTCCCAGGCTGAATACAAAGTTGATGGTTTTATATTAAACATGACTGTGGTGTAATTGGAATTACACATGCATATGTTTGGCCCAATGACTTTATTCACTTTCATCCATAGGCAGTTATTGAAAAGAATATTGCCAGCTCTGCTTACTTAAAATGAAGTGTGTTTCCTGTTTTGAATCCTTCTTGGATGAGAGGAAAAAAAAAAAAAGAATAATTTGGTCTCTGCCCAGGTTCTGAACACTGTGTAATTCAATTTCAATTAAAAGTAATAGAAAAAAAGGTATATATTTTTTTGTTGCTTAGCAAAACATGAAATAAGCTCTGGGCTTGGTTTCTGCATCTTCACTTTCAGATGTGTATTTTTTTGTATTTTGAAATACGAATCAAGACTTGCTGTCACATTGAACCTTGATGTCATTTGGAATAGTATCTTTTTATCCCATTTTACCATTTTTTATCAACATGACTATGACAAAAGTCACTCTTGGTATTTGAATGATGGTGAAGGAAAACTCAGCCTGGCCCCATCTTGTGTGTTTTCAGATCTCTGTGACAGAGATCCCCATTTCTCAGCGGTCAACCACCATGGTACTCACACCTCTCTTTCTCTCCATGATGAAAAGTAGGCATTCTCAAGATGCAATTCATCTGAGCCATCACAGATATCTATGTTAAAAAAGATATGGACCTCTTTACTAAAATGTTTGTTCTTTCCGTTGCTTCTGGAAAGCAGGAGCACAGATGAGATGCAGATGTTGGTCCCCTGAACACCTACATTTAGTTAGGCAAACCCCAAGGTGCTTTCCTGATTTTACACTTGCTGTAGTACATTCATACCCTAATTGAGGTCAGGGCTCCATTTTGTGGGAGCAGTTCCTAAGAATAATGAGATTCCATTTGTGTTGAAAAAAAAGAGCGTTGTAATACAGAAGACAAACAAAGAAAAATTGAGATTAAGTTACCTGCCCCAGATTAGTGGCAGAACCTTGGAGAAAGCTAATGTTTTGGTTCAGTGCCCAAACTATAGAAATATATCACCATTTGGGACACAAATCACTGATTATAGTGTCACTGAAATAACTGAAATGCCTTGCACTACACCAACTCAGAGCTGTTGCATGATGTCTTTATCATTAATAATCCTCCTGATTAATGAGATTTTATTGCTGCTGAGTGATACTAACCCCCACTAGGATTCTTTTTTCGAAGCATTTTGCATACATATTGAGATTATAACCCCTGTGGATTAGTTTTTGCCCATACCATCATCCTGTGAAACTCTTTGTTCAGCTGCATGTTCAGCAAGATGTGACTTCTGACCAAAAAATTTGTGGGAGTTGGGACAAAGGGAAATCATGGACTGAACTAATGAACAGGCAGGTCCAGCTGCATGGTGATCTGAAAATAAAAGGGTCTGGAAGGGAATAAGCACTGGGAGAAGATGGAGTTCCCTCAAGGTGGAAGGCAGGGGACACTGAGTTTAGAAACCAGGGACATTGCAGTGAGGAGAGAGGAGGGCTGATGTATGAAATTGCTGCCTTTGATTGATGGTTTAATAGGCAAGCATAACTGCTGATTATATTGGCAGAGTAGATATATGGTAAAGCATTAAGAATAGCCAAATTCTGGTGATTTACTAGTCACAACTACTTGCTATAAATATAAAGAAAAAAAGAAAACCTGCATAGATGATGCAAAGGGTATAAAACCATTGCTCTAGGAAATTTCACACCAATTTTCCACTCAGCTTTCAAAAACAACAAAAAAAAATTGTGCCTAGAATGATAATTACAGAGGTGCATTCAGAATCTTCCAGAATTATTGGTAAATGATGATAGAATACACAAGAAGAAAAAAAAAAAGAAAGAAAGTAGAACATAAAAATCCACTGTCAGTTACTTGATAATTACAAATCTACAAAAAGAATGGGAGGGGAGTGGAAGGAAAAATCCCAGACTTGTATCTTTATTAGGAGCTCAAAATGTCACATATAAGCAAGGAATACTACATAAAATATTAAGCGACTCCAATGCTGACTGGGAAAATTTATGGAGTTGGAGCTGTCTGTCTTAAATCATGCCCTCTAGTTATCTGTGCTTCATCTTGCCTAACTTGCATTCTCTGAGGACTGTGCAAGTTTTTAATTCTGTGTATTTATAAAAAATTTACAATGGATTAATTTAAGCACTACATTAAGATAATAGTAATAATAATGATAATAGTCTGAGATGCACACAGAGGGAGGGAGAGAGATGTTGCAGGCAGGAAGGTTTACCAAACAGTAGTTACAAAGATATAGCTTTATTTTTTCTCTTGTTTGTTTGCTTGGTTTTTAATGAAAACTGATGTTTTCACATCTAGAAAAGTAATTATATGGCAGTTTGGCAGTTTGTTGCTCTGTTATGAAGAATTGCTGCTGTATATCATTATGGTTGAAACTAGCCTTTCATTACAGTTTTAATAATGATTCTTTACCTGCCACTGTCAGTAAAATCAACTTCAGTGAAGTATCTTACTAATTTACACCTGGCTAAAATGTACGCTCTTGTGTTTGGCTTTGGTTCTGGGTTTTCTTGGTTTTTTCTAAGTTTTGTTTTGTTTTGTTTTGTTTTGTTTTGTTTTGTTTTGACAAAACTGATGCAAAATAAGTACCATATCCCGGATATGGGAGTGCTGTGTAATAAACTCACTTTTTGTGTGTATATTCTGAATGTTCATCTTATCCAGCATCCAAAAACATTGAAGTCTCCATATAAACCCAAGATTTGGTGATATTTGGCATGTCTTGGCCTAACTAATGAGAGCACTAAATGGCTGCCTGTGGGTTTACTTTTGTCCCAGACTGTGTAAACCCACACTTGGGATCCTAATCTCCAGCACTTCAGCTCAACAAGCACCATGGGCATAAAAGGGCCAAGCAGGGGAAATCACACCATTGACTTGACATTTCATGAGGTAGTAGTAAGGGGAATGCACAGTTTTACATGAGAGAGGAAATTACATCTAGAACTGGAGCATGAGCAGAAAGATCAAAGACCCTATTCTTTGCTTATAGAAAATTTATTCTGAGAAAAGAAACCCAAATCCCCAAACTCTTACATGTCCTTTCCTGCAAGGGCATGTTACAAGGAGCAGCAGGATAGGAGTCAAATGGAAGACCTGAGTGTGCTGACAGTAATGGGAACTTTTAACTTCAGTGAATTCTGTGTGCCTTGAAACAAGCAAGAACTAATTTTAGCTAGTGATCTTTTGAGGGAAAGATATTGTTAAACTGGGAATCACAACTTCAGGTGTCTTAATCAGATGAAATAAAAATTCTGTACATAGAGGATTGACTTGCAAAGTTACCCTTGTCCCATATATTTGGAGCAGGAAAACTGAGACTTAGAGGCAGAAGATATGCAGGGATCATGTGAAACAACCCTCCACAGACTGCTTTGGAAGATACATTCCTCTTACAAGCTTCCACATGATATCTCCAGGCTGTAACTCTCAGGAAGTGTTCAAAATAGTCAGTTCAGACGAGAATGATAGTTACAGAGTTGCATTCAGAATCATCACAGACACAGGGAAAACATTTTCAAATCTATCTTAATTTTCTTTATTAAGAAAGATATTCTGGTCTTTCAGGTTTTCAGATTCTTGTTTTGGGATGAAAGTGAATGTGAAAACATTGGACTTGAAAATTCAGGTCTTCAACGTCTCATTTTTCTTATTGTTCTTTCATTATCATTCTTACTTAACTATGTTATGGAAAGATGAAGTTCTGAACCATTGTACAGGCAGACAAGGAGACAGCCTTTTCATGAAATTTTTTTAAGCTGAGTGTTACGATGAAGTTGGAAAAAAGGGAAATATGATTATTATTATTATTATAGTGATAAGGATATTAGATTAAAGGAGTTAATTTAAAGAAAGCAATCCAAAAGCACGACTGTGGTAGAAGTAGGAACTGTTTGTCACAAATTATCCTCGGTACTCTTGTCTTCAAACAATTCCTTTTTATTTTCTGAGACCCAAGCTAACATTAGTGGCTCATAGCCAAGCCTGAGAAGATCGCTCCATTACCAGTGGGACCTGAGTGTGCTGTCAGCTCCAAGAGCCCTGTGCCATAAATCACACAGGGATGGGAATCACCTTTCCCATGCACCCTATAACGCACCTGTCTGGAGTATTTCCCTGTTTCCCTTAAATACAAAATGGTGCTACTGAATAACAGGGGTTCATGGAAGAGAGAGAAGGAAACGAGAAAAAAAAAAGAGACAAGGTACCACCCCATTTTGTAAACTGAAAGGACTTCAGCTAATGCTTCATAAAAACTGGCTTAATATACAGTTATTACAAAGCTTCAGTTTTTTGACAGATTAAGTGCTATTAAATCACTTTGCTCTGAAGGCACTAAAAGGTCACAAGATGAATTAGTTCAGGCCGTCTTAGCCTACTCCTCAAACATTGCTCCACTCAGACGAGAGAGGAGTGAAAAAAAGAAAACTGAACTGCAAATTATGACCCTCTAAATGTCTACAGGATGCGAAGCTGTGAAGAATGACAGTGCCTTGTCAAAAGCAGGCAGATGGGCTTTTATCAGCTTGCAGGGCAATTTTCTTTCCTTTTTTCTTTCTTTTTTTCTTTTCCTTAT
>VZRM01004884.1:499243-512370 GCA_013397955.1 Grantiella picta
CCCTTTTTTTTTTTTTTTTTTTTTTTTGGTAGACTATGATCCATAATGTTGCATTCTGCCCTTTAGGAAGAATTTTCCAGTTGAAAAGATCAGCAGGCATAACCTAGCCTACTGCTCGGGACATGTACTCAGGTTGGATGAAATAATTTTTTTAACAGTACAGTGGGAGCATTTTTTCTTTTAAAATTTTATTTTTTGAGTGCCTGTTTAAATAGGAAAAAATTCCCTTCCAATGGGAGTTTCACATGTGTTTTGGTAAAGCTGGCATCTCATGCCCAGTGGCGTTTTATTTTTCTGTTTTTCTTGGGGTGTTTATACACTGAAAACTGACAAAGACTGCAGTTGTGTTTTACCAGTACTGTCTTCTCTGTACTGATTGATCACCCTGCCCTCAGTGAAGTTATTCCAGTTTTGCAAGGTCAGTGTAAATAGGATCAAAACCGAATCCTTGATGAAGCTTTCAATAAGTTACTGATACATTTTGGGCTTCAGCCTCAGCAGGAATGGCCCCTGCCTTTGGGAATTGTATACTGACTCTGCTAGGGGTTTAATTTCACCCCAGAAAGCAGAAAAAATCAGTACTTGAGAAGACTTTGTCCTTAGTTCACCCCACTGGGGCCTAAAAGTTGTCGATGGCACATTGTATTTCTCTACCTCGCGTTTGAGAACAGCAGGGGATCTTTACATTCAATAGGCCATGAGCTGCATTACTTCAGCACAATTGATGAAGAAAGGATGGATCAGTGACCTTCGCTTTTTGGATTTCTTTACATTTTTATGGATGAATGTCATGACTGTCACATCTTTTCAAGGCTGTTTTTTCCATTATCTTTCCTCTTTTTTTTTTGCCTTTCTTTCCATTTTGTGGATCTAAGCCTTACTTCCTACTCGCTAATGACTTGCTCTCAGCAGGTTGGAGGGCACTGATGTGCTTTGTGCTAACCACCTTGTTTTATAGCTCAGAACAATCTTGACTCAGCAAAGTTCTTAAATATGTCCCCAACTTTACATATACAAAGAGTGAGGGTAAAGTCAATGGAAGTCATTTTGGCATGTGCTTAAGTACTTTGCTGTATTGGGTGTTCCTGTGTATTAAAAACCTGTTGGTGTGACAGCACCTCTCCCTCAAAGCCCTTATTGATTGTCTGAATCAATCTTTTTCACAGATAGAGGAGTAAACATGTAAATAAAGAAACACTGGGTCCTTGGTCTGAAAAATTAAAAACACTGTTTAAATGAAGCAGTTCCCTCTTTAAAAAAAACAACCCAAGTGATCAAGCAAGTGAGCATACAACAACTTTAGGTGAGAACATTTGCAACAGCAGTGTAGGAGCAAGATGAGATCAAGGACAATCCAAGGCACAACTGAAACATTGGCATGTGAAAACTTAGCTTCTAAATCCAGCTGTCCTACTAAAGCTACTTTCTGATCCCAGTTTCCAATAACAGCAATTCACATTGAGAGACATTTTTTCCCTGATGGAAACAACTCCAACATTAAACATATTTCCTAAAAGCAGAGCTTTGCTCATGCACAAAAAAATGTGCAGAAGAGTTATAAAAATTACGCTGAATGAGGAATAAATTACACGAAAACTTTTAATTTTAGTTACTTATTAAAAGGAGAATTCATGAACAATAACAACTTGGGGAATAGATTATTTCCAACTGGATTATAACTTCTGATAATAATAACATTCACAATTTATTTATTTTCTCACAAAAAGACTAACAGTATTGAGCTCTGTTTCTTTGAAAATAATTTCTTATACGTGGAGTCTTGTCCGCTAGCAGACTTTCCTAATCATAAACTAGACATGTAAAAGTAAAGGCTGACCTTCTCTGGACGATCATTGCCATAGACAAGAAAATGAAATTATAGTTTAACACCACTTCAAAAAGGACAGATACTTTGCCTAATCATGAGACTAATTTTTTCAATCTTCTTCCCTAAAGGCTTCTCTTTTCCCATTAATTTCAATGCTGTTTAACTCTTGGCCTGACCAATAATATAGAATTTGTTACACATTTTATAAAATTAATTGATTGCAAGTTAAAATACTGTCAAGAAAATGCATGCACTTAGTTTTCCTCCTTTAAAAAAAGGAGAGAAATAGAGAGAGAAAAAGAGGGAGAAAGAGGGAATGAAAGAGAGAAAGAAGGAAGGAAGGAAGGAAGGAAGGAAGGAAGGAAGGAAGGAAGAGAGAAAGAAAGAGAAAGAGAAAGAGAAAGAGAAAGAGAAAGAGAAAGAGAAAGAGAAAGAGAAAGAGAAAGAGAAAGAGAAAGAGAAAGAGAGAGAAAGAGAAGCCATTTTCCAGTAGAAATAAAGGTTTTTGGGGAGACGCTGACCACTTTTTTCAAGAGAACAGTTGATTCTCCTGCGAAAACTGAGGATTCATACTGTAAAATTTCAAATTTTAATTGAAAACCATAGGTTTGGTTGCAGCTTTCACCTAAAAGGAAAATCTGTGTTTAGATTTGAAGCATGAAGATTATCTGTGTTTAAACCACAAAGAGGATGTATTTTGAATCACAATGCTGATTCGGAAACAGGGTCAGCCATAGCACCTGTTCTTAAATGAGATCCATCAAGACCTTGTACAGTTCTGATGAGACTTATATGAAAGAATCTGGGGTAGAACAAGATAAACAACAAAAGCTGGGCAGTCCAGTAGGACTGAAGCAGCTTGGCTGGGTTGATATAATCTGTCTGTCAATGTAGTTAACTTGCACTGCTGATGTGCTAATATGGTCATATTGGCCCTTGCTCCCATTCTGAGACATTGGACATTCGTGTATGGGTTGGTCTGGTTTACACAGACTGTTTCTGAGGTGAAGATGCTCCCATGGATGCATTGAAAACACTGTTAATGTCAATATTAGTTGTTTTCTCTGCTCATCTCTTCAGCGGATGAAAGCTGAGAGAGGGGAAAGAAACGAAAATTGCTGAAAAGTAGGGGAATGCCAGGAGGAAAATAAAGTATTATAGTGAGACAGAGAAACAGGTAAGAAGCAGAGGAAAGGGAGACAGGGAAAGAAAAGGACATTTCTTGTGGCAGTAAAAGGTTAATAAATGCCTGGAATCAAAGAGGACTCTGACAATATTCCAGACTTGACCTTTGTGCACTGCTATCAGCCGATCTTTTCTTATAGTTGGGAGTGATATTACTGTCTCCAGTTTGTAATCCTATCCACAGACGTCTATAAAGTAGTTTGACTCCTCTGTCCAGAAAGTTTGATAGCTATGGTCTGCAAGAATCAAGAAGCACAAGCTGGGGTAGCCAGTGGTTGTCATTTACACATGGTTGTCATTGCACAAGGTAAGCAAAGTGCAAAAGAGAAAAGAGGAAACTCAAACTCCTGAACTTATAAGGAAAACCAAGCCCTCCTAAAAAGTTTTTGTGACATTTTTTCAATGACGTTTTCATCACTGAAGATTACAACAGGACCTAAAATCCGTACCAAAACACACGTTTTTCTCTGGTTTATGAAAAACAGTTTGAGTAGAGGATACACCATAGAAACATGAAATTGACATTATTTACCATATGAAGAATTTCCTGTGATCTTACTGTTTTAGAGTCAACAAACAATGTGAAAACAAAATATAAATATATTTTGCTCCACCATTTGAGGTGGAAATTTTACCTTGCTATTATGCATTTCAAAGTCTGCATGCATTCTATTTAATTTTGTATTTCTCCTTATAAACACAACTGCAAAAATTTTGAATTTTGACAAATATCCAGTTGCTGTTTTAATTCACCTTAGGGGAAAATAAAAAAGATTTTAGCAAGTAAAATTAAGCTTATTTAAACATTTTTGCTCTTTACATGAATTCCACTGCTTAAGAATGGGCCAAAGTTCACTGACTACAAGAGAGATGGATTTTCTCATTAACACTTTAACAATGAATATTTGATGTAGTATTTTTGAACACAGACCTCTGAGCTAGGTAAATGTTAGTCAATAAAGAAGCTTTCTGAAAGATTACTTGCAGGCTTGTATGCAAACTTCCCATTGTCTTTAAAATAAAAGGTCTATATGATATTCTAGCAGTGATTAAAATACTGCAAAGTAACATACGCAAGGCTGTGACAACCATGGCAAATCATGGAACTAAGGACATGCAAAGCAGAAAAGAAAAAGAGAGAAAAATGGTTTCTTATAGAATAAAGTGGCTAATTTTTTCAGGTGAGAGCTACACAGAAAGCTGGTGACAAAACCACTTTGACTTCCAGCATCATTTAATAGACACTGAATATGGAATTACAATGGTATTCTCCTAACTGGGATACATTGGAATAATCTGACCTCAAGGCAGAATTTTACCACCGCAGAGTTAAACACAAAAGCTCATCTAGGAATGACTCTTTGGTGCATCACACGTGTCTTACATGGCTATATACGAAAAATAACCTTAGCCTGTAGCCAGTGGACAACAGAGACACTGTTCCAGGTGTGTTTCTGAGCACCTAAAGAGGTGGCAGCTTTGAATGACCTCCAGTGGGGAGCCTATCTCTCTCTTGATGGGGATGTGGGCTCAGAAATTCTGCTGGATTTAGCCTTTGTCAATAGCAAATAGGTCTGATAGCAACAGGAAGGCATCAGTACCTTCATCTGCAGAAGACACTTAATACCCAATGAAGAACATTACCAGCTAAGACTGGAGCAGTTTAAGGCCAATCTGTTTTCTCTGACATGTTCATGGAGACCATGTGAACAAGGAAAAGAAAAAAACTACATTTCTGCTTAGATTACATTTTCTGGGGATTTCACATTTAGTTCAACAATCTTGTTTCTTTATGTTTCTAGACTTATTTATCTTTTTCCTCCCTCTCACTCATATCCCTGTCTCTAAGGGTTTATATCCTAATTGTTCTTTCTTTTTTTTTTTCTTTAGATTTCCCATGCTTTCATCCCTTTTGTTTGCCTCATATTTTTATCAATGCATTACTTTCCATTCCCCGCTACATAAGAAAAATAAAAAAATAACCAATAAGATTATTTTGGGATGCTGAGGTCATTTGCTATGCAAATATCATTCCTGATTAGATGGCAAGTTCTCTGAGGACTCATGAATTTGAAGAGTACATGATTTAGCGCCAGTCCTGATTCAGCCCTCCAGGCATAACTGTAAACAGAAATTCCTGGGTGCTAATCCTATCACCCAGGAATGATATTTCTGCTACCAAAAAGGAATTGTGTACATGCAAAAAGAGCAAAGGGTGGCAAAATCTCTTTATAGTCAGCCTCTCGAGCTACTTCTTCAGACACATATAAAATCAGGCAAATAGATTGCTTAGCACTGTTATCAAAAAAATATGTACTTGTGAAGAAATAAATATATTTTTACTTCAGTAGAGTGTCAAAATAAAGTTTTCTTTGTTTCTTTATGATAGAGATAAGCATGAACAAATCTTTGCTTTCTGCACAATCCTAGACACTACTGAAGTCAATGGGAACTGAGAGAAACCAGTACCTGATGGCTATTACAATTTTTCTTGTTATTTTATCTTGCCCTCCTGGTCTGGTCTTTTGATTCTGTCTATATTTTGCAGCTGTCAGTGGGATGTTAATGTGTTATGACATACTCATCATATCACAAAGGAAGAAATTATTCATCTTGGAGATCAGACCTGTCACATAATTATACATCGACTATAGCAAATCAAAATAAATTATTCCTTAGAATATACATACACATTATACATTGACTACACATGAGCACCTGTGGGCATATGTGTGTGCTGGGAACAATAAAATAAATAAAATTAGAATTGCAAGGAATTTGTAGTTGACATATTTCAAAGGTAAACTATTTGAAATATTTTTTGACAAGGCAGGTCCTACATCTCCCTTCTTCCCTTCGTGTCAGGTTTGCCTGTGTCTAAAATTTCTGGGTCTACCATAGCTCACATGTACACACACATGCACATACACGCATATCTCCTGAGGAAAGACTTCAACTTTTGTGGCAAAAGTGAAGAAAGCGTGTCAGGAGGCTGTTGGGGAAAGAAAAAATGGTAGAAAAAGCAGCTTCTTTCCTACAACTGCATTTGGATTCTGTCCAAAATTCACCCTCACTGCCTTTTACTCTTGACACATTTTCCCTATGGAGCCAAATTTTTTATTATTATTTTTTAAACAACTGGCAGATTTTAGGTTGTGCACCTCGATTGCTAGTCTGGGATTCCAAGACTCAGAGAGCAGTGACTCTATATTCATGTCGATATTAAATAAGCATGGCATTTAAAGACAACTGTGGGCAACTTTTTCTTTTGATGCTATCTTGGGATTTTTTTTAAGGGTTTTATATAAGACATCAAATAGTTACGAGGAATGTGGCTGTGCTTTTTATAACACAAGAAAGGTTAAGAGCAGAAATCTTTATAGACGTTGTAAGAAGTTCCAGGGGAACAGAAAGCTCTGTGGACTCAGAAGATGGATTTCACCTTCAAGACTAGGATTCAAGTTCACCAGAGGAATCTCAAACTAGCAAGTGTTTTGATCTCAGCTCAGTTCTTCAGGGTTTTGTGTGTATGTGTGTGTGTGTGTGTGTATGTGTATGTTGGTTTCTCAGAAAGGACTATGTTTTGCATCTAATCTAAAGAGGTTAGTTCCCTATAGATTAAAATTCAAATGGCAGGGAAAATACTTAAAGCTTCTCTGTAGCCTGAACCCATTCAAATTTTCTGGGAGAACTCACCTGCTTCCAGACATCTCATGTGCATGAACTGTCATTAATTGGCTTTGGTGCTGCTTCTCTTTCCTGGGTGTTTGGTTGTTCATGCTGCTCTTACCTCTCCTTTGTTGCATGGATACATATCTATCAAGAATGTATCATGAGATGGGTTTGAGTTTTTCACATCAGGAAGAAAAAAAATGAAAGAAAGCTTGGAGTAGGCATGCAAAGGAAAGTCACAATCCTGGACTTAAGAGGACCTTTGGAGAAGAAAATTATGGTGCAGTGAGTTGGATCCATTAAAAGAGACACAGAGTTCAGGACTAGTTCATGCAAGCAGAACAGTCTTGAAAGCAGGCTGTGGACTAGGTAAGATGGGAAAGAGAAGCACTGCATGTAGTATCTGTTTGCAGTATATAGAAAAAAAGAGTCTTTGAAAGAAAGATCAGGTCTGGAGGAGAATATAAAGAGTACTTGAGTCAACCTGTGAAACAGGCATGCAGCAAGTACAGACTTAAAAAAAAAAGAAAAGAAAAAAAAAGAAAATGTCCCTAATGGTTAAAATGCCACTGAACAATTCTGCAGTGAGCAGAAAGGAAAGTTAGGGATGGTACAAGGGGAAGGTCTTTAATTAGCTGTTTTTCAGACTAGGAGATTTTTAACTATATACACAAACACATGAAAAAATTATAAAAGCATAAATCCTACATCTTGGCCATCTCAGTCTTTCATCGAATGTCTTTTTTTTTTTTTTTAATTCCAATTTATAAATATATTTGCTAAGTCTTTATTTTCATGTGAAAAAAAATTAGGGAAGTCCAGATTAATAGAATGGTTTAATATTTCTGGGTCTTCCCCTCTGTTTTCCTCTGATGTTCTTCAACTCAAACTGTTTCTGGTGGTCAGAGCAAAACCATACCAAGTATGGTTTTTCTCCTTTTCTTATTTCTAACTTTCACTAGACTTTTCAGCGGTTCAAAAGAGTTACAAGCAGTGGAAGAAACAGAGACAATGGAAACCAGCTGACTGCAAATCAACCCTGGCTCTCACAAACCAAAACATGAAATATTTTGCCTGATTTAGATGAGCATCTGGAGACCAGTGCACTAGAAACTGATTCTATATGATGATGCAACTGTGTTCAGCTAAGTTTAGCGTATGACATGCAGCAGGAACAAGTACACCATGATGAAGGTCTCAATTCAGTTGCCAACATTTAGGCCTCTGATATCACTGGACATGCCCCAGGTTATCCTGTCCAGTGTTCAACAGCCCCTCTACCAGCTGCAGATATCCCATGAAGGCTGTGCCATGTATTCTAGCAATATTTAAATATTTAGATATTTCAAGCTATCACCAATAGATACACGCCTAAGCTGCCTAGTGAGACCCATCTCTTAGACTGATATCTGACATGCCAGTATCCAGGTATTGACTAAATTTCAGCTGTCATCATGGATATCTAATGAGGTACTTAAATAACAGAAAGTACATTCTGTTATGGGATAAACCGGATTATTTTCTAGGCCCTGCTGACTGCATTGTCTACATCTTCAAATCTAAGAGGACTTTGGAGAAACAAAGTGCATGTAAGGAGACTCCTACACTAACAACACCTAAAATTGGCTGCTCTAACCTACAAACTGAACCCCAGCACTTTATAGTCTGACCTGTGAGACCCTGGGCTAAATTAATTTCTTTAAGCATAGGCGTCTAGTTCTGTTTGATAAGCCCTGGGCTATCTGAAATATTCTCCCAACTATGTGTGACAGACATGACAAAAAACTTTGCAAAAGACTTTTTTGGGAGGTGGCTGATGGCCAGGTGGGTTTCTGAGGACAGTTTACATGGTGCAATTTATCTCTATAAATAATGAATCAAGCTTCAAATGTCTGAGCTGTAGTCAACAAAAGGTTGACTACAAGTATATGAAAGGAAGGGAAAAACCACCATGAAACAAAGAAAATTGTTAAGGAATGATGCCTGGTTGTTGTTTCAGAAAATTACCACTATTTTTATTAGCAAAATAATCATTAGTCCCTGATTATGAATATGAGCTGCATTTGATAATGAAAACACGATCTTTTAAACATGTGCTGTGTCAGAGCAAATATTAAGTTGAAAAGAAAGATGGTCTGGGGCAATCATTCTCACCCTGGGACTTAGAAAATACAGGTTTAATTGCCAGTTCTGCCACAGATTCCTCATACCACTCTTTTATTATTTGTATTACTGTAGACTAAAGTATACCAAGTCATGTTGTGTTTTAAAGTCTTTGCCCTTTAGTTTTACAAACCCAGAAATTAGAACAGCAATTATTTTTTTAATTGTTCTGTGTTTATCATATCTATTTTGCTTGCAATGGCCTTCGCGTGGTCTCTTTCTTAAGTCCTAGATACACAGAGAGCACTGCTGTGTTTTAATGTCACCAGTCTCCCTGCCTTGTACACGGCAGGACAAATAAATAAAAAAGGAATAAATAAAATTTATTCCTTTTACACTGGAATAAATTGTTCCTATGGAGAAAGGGTTGAGGGCAGCCTTGAGGAGCAGGAATTGATTGTGTTGGTGATTGAGAAGTTCAGTATAACCCAGCAATGTACACTGGGAGCACAGAAAGACCCCAGCTGGGTCCTGGACTGATCCCACAGCATGGGCAGAAGGTCAAAGAGAGGAATTCTGCCCCTCTCCTCTGCTCTGGTTGAGACCTACCTGCAGTGCTGCATCCAGCTTTGAAATCTCCAACATAGGAACTGCATGGACCTTTTGGAGCAAGACCCAGAAAAGGACACAAAAATGCTCAGAGTGCTAGAGAACCTCTGCTGAGGGAACAGGCTGAGAGAGTTGGGTTTGCCCATCCTGGAGAAGAGAAGGCTTCTGGAAGACCTTAAAGCACCTTTCAGAACCTAAATGGGATCCAAGACCTCTGGAGAGGGACTTTTCAGAGGAGCCTGGAGTGATGGGAAAAGGAAGAATAGCCTTAAGCTGAAGGAGGGTAAGTTTAAAAGAGGTATTAAGAAGAAAATCTTGTCTGTGAGGATGCTGTGACAAGGGAAGAGGTTGCCCAAAGCAGCTTGGTCAAGGCCAGATTGGATGAGGCTTGGAGCCCCCTGGTCTAGTGGAAGGTGTTCATTGCAAGGTACTGATAACCTTTACAGGTTCCTCCCTACCCAACCGTTCTCTCATTCTGTGATGTGTGATAGCAGAGATTTTGTGATTTGGCAGTTTGCTTCCAGTGTGAGAGAAAAACTACCTGATATATCCCCTCTTCCACCAAACTGGTGGATCTGTTTGAGGTACTGTACAGTTTGCATCAGCTATCAGACTCTCTGCACATACACAGAATGACCTCACTGTGTAATTACACCTCTCAAAAAAACACCCCCCAGGCCCACCAGATGCAGCAGGCTTACTTTACAATCTAGAATTGTATGTACAGCCTTGCCGTGATCTTCCCACTTGTTCTGAGAGAAAACCCCACCTTATCACAAGATATAATAATAATAATGAGCATTCTTGGGACAGTATGTGTGTGTCCCAGCAACTTTCTCCTGGGAGGACACACTAATGAGAAATGTGCAGTCTTTCAACCCACTGGAAGATGGTGTGCCTGTCCTGGCATGGTGAGTTACTCTGCTGTAGCCCTGTGGGAGAAGCTGCTATGTTTCAAAGCTGTGCATTTTAAATCCCCCAGAAAGAACTTATTAGCAGAAAAATTATAAATTTTAACCTTCCGGGACAGTTGAGGATGGGTCTGCAAAAGAAAAAAGGCTATTAGAAATAGCTGCACTCTGTTATATATATTCTGACCCAGGAACAATTAAACTGATGGATTCAGGAGATAAAAAGAAAGCAGCAAGTTTATAATACTGTAATTGTTGACACAATATAATGCAGATGTTGGCAAAACATCATGTTCACAGGGAGAAGTGAGTCAGTCCACACACCATCTGACCATTGGTTACACCATGCAAGCCTTTGGAGTGCATTCAGTACGGCAAGCACAACACTGTTCTAGCTGATTAAGTTGCACTCTGTATTTCAGGCTCTCAACGCCATGAGACAGAGATGCCAATTTTAACAAAAACGTTTTTCTGCAGGAAGGAAGCAGGGTATTATTATACATTGCATTTCTTGACAAGGCAACAGGAAAAGGTGCCTACATTTTCTCTGACGCAGTGCCAGCTTGTTGGCTGGCCATGAAATAAAGGGATGTTGAGGATTTTCTCTGTTTTCACAGTATCTGGTAACAATAGGACACTTTCTCCTGTGTAATGAAGACTTTTTCATCATGGTCCAGAAAACCTTTGGGTGGTACCATGAAGTAAAGAGGAAATATGGGAAAACCCAGGGATGCCACTGGGGTTAGTCCATCAGAAAGCTTTGGCAGTTTGGTGTGTTTGAATCAAGTCTGTTCATGTTTTAGACTGAGAGAATGCCTTAGTCTATGGGGTAGGCACAGACGGAGGGAAATGACAACCATTTCAGACTTTCGACTTCTCTAGAAAAATTTTAAAAAGATCTGTGGTTTTTTATGCAAAATGAGACTGATAACTTTGGCCTTATTTAAAGACAGAGGGCACCTCCTTATGTAAATGGTTACTTACATGGGAGGAGCTGCAATAGGAAAGGTAACTGAGGATTTCCTTCCGCCCTTCAGAAAACCTCCATAACCTACTGGACAGGGAACTCTTCCCATAGAAAACCAAATTTGACCCTGTTTTTTTCTTTGGTGGGCGATGACTCCCAGAAACAAGACAGCAATTCATGCTTATCTTCCAGCTGGGTGAAAATCTTGCCTTCTTATTTCTAAATCTAAAAGGTGTGCTCCAGACATTTTTTCAAGGGATTATTCTCAATTCTTAGGGCTAAGAGAATGCCTTGAAAAGCAAATTAGATATCTTTGCTAACTCATAGAATTCAAATAGCTAAAATGTATCCCCTCCAAAAAAATCTGCCCAGTAACATGAGCTACATAAAAACATTGCTGTACCAGCGTATACATTTTCAAAGATTTTTAATGGGTCCAAGTAAAAGTAATCTTAAAATTATCAAAAGCTGAAGAAGGAAATTCTAACTATAATTTTAATTTTTTTTCTTTTAAATTCGAACTTGAAATTTTAATTTTGAAAATTGTTTCAGTTATTTGATGAATGATCTTGATGGTGTATTAGTAATCATATACTGTAAAGACTTTTTTTTTAATAACTTATAAAATATTCTTTCTCAATGCAGATTTGTACAGCCCCCCGTCTGTAGTAACCATAAAATAAATAAAGAAAACTCCCAACAAATAAATAATAATAAATATCATTCATGGTGTTCTCTGAACCTCTAAAGCACTTTGGCCTCTAACAATCCTTTTTCCTCTAGCATCTGTTGCTCTAGTGATGCATTTCAACACACTGAAAGAACAGATTACTCTTTTGACAAGTTTTTTGTAATATCCAAGATTGCTACTGCTTCAGTGGTGCATTATTGTAATACTTTATCAAAACAATGCCTGCCAGGAATTTGTCCGAAGAGAATTTTATATAGTTCTTTTAAATGACAAGAAAGAGAGCCCAGTTTATGGAATTTCTTGGCGATCCTCACATAGTCATGGACGCCATGGAGTCACTGTGTCTAGAAGCCTTTCAATAAGTTATTTTGTCACTTGATTCTAAAGAGGTTGTGGTGGTTTTGATTGGCCCAAAACATCAGTAAAGTATTTTTTGACATCTGGGAGAAATTTGGACCCCTCAGAAACTGTTGTGGTAGGCCTGGGGAGGTGTCTGAGGGGTAGCGAATGGCGCAAAGATGGCTTCTGTGTGTCCTGAGTGTAAGTTCTGGAAGTTTTTTCATCAAGTCAAGCAGAGCCAATCTCTGTTGGCTCTGAGAGTGATGGACATGCTGCCGGCAAAGTTTGGGCCGATTAGAGGTGCTGGTTATGCCTCTAAGAAAACACATTAAAGAAAATATCAAAACAAGGTAGGCACGCACTTCTTTGTAGTTAGAGGAGGAGGAGGTGGACGTAAAAATATGTGAATGGAGAACAGCATGGAGATGCCAAGGTCAGTGAAGAAGGTGGGGGAGGAGGTGCTCCAGGTGCCAGAGCTGAAAATCCTCTGCTAGCCATGGTGAAGACCATGGGGGGAGCAGGAGGTTCCCCCTGCAGCCCATGGAGTCCACAAGGATGCAGAAATTCACCCATAGTCCACACCAGAGGAGCAGGTATGTGCCTGGAGAAAGCTGTAATCCAGTTTGGAGTCTCATCGAAAGAGTTAAAGCTGCAAAGGCCTTGCAAGGGAGAGAAAGGCCTTGCTCCTGGGATGGAAGCAGCCTTGCCTCGGCTCAGGAGAGTCTGCACCTTATGGACAAGAGGACTCACATTGCAGCAGAATTCAGGCGGGATGTTGCTCTTGAGATTGGACCCATGCCAAAGAGGTTCCCAGAGGACTGT
>VZRM01004884.1:512895-531490 GCA_013397955.1 Grantiella picta
TGTGGTGGTTTTGATTGGCCCAAAACATCAGTAAAGTATTTTTTGACATCTGGGAGAAATTTGGACCCCTCAGAAACTGTTGTGGTAGGCCTGGGGAGGTGTCTGAGGGGTGGCGAGTGGCGCAGAGATGGCTCCTGTGTGTCCTGAGTGTAAGTTCTGGAAGTTTTTTCATCAAGTCAAGCAGAACCAATCTCTGTTGGCTCTGAGAGTGATGGACATGCTGCCGGCCAAGTTTGGGCCGATTAGAGGTGCTAGTTACACCTTTGTGAAAATATATTTAAGAAAAAATCAAGACAAAGTAGGCACACACTTCTTTGTAGTTAGAGGAGGAGGAGGTGGACGTAAAAATATGTGAATGGAGAACAGCATGGAGACGCCAAGGTCAGTGAAGAAGGTGGGGGAGGAGGTGCTCCAGTGCTCCAGGCGCCGGAGCTGAAAACCCTCAAATCAAAATTTTATCAAATCCACCAAATTTGAAGCCAATCAAAACCACCACAAGAGGAAACTAAATTTTATGGAAAAGTCCCTGCAGAAAAGAGATTAAATCCTTGAAGTCAGGGGATCTTTCTGAGACTTCAGATCCCTTAGGCTATCTAACAAGATGGGGCAAATGAGAACAGGCACTCTGTTTCTCACCCTGTTGTCAAACCAATTTCTTCAGGAAGACCAAGAAGGATTTGCCCCAGAACTCTTCCAAATTCAGATGCTTTTGGCATTGAGACTTCCCAACCTGGGCATGGTTCCTGCTAATCAGTAGATTTTTCTTCCATACACTTGAACATTGTCTCTTTGAACAAGTTGAAACTTTGATCATCCATAACCTCCTTAGAAACAGTTACATAGGTCTCACAGCTGTTCTCATTAAGTGGAGACAGAAATACTGTTATATTATTTGAATTCTGGTCTTGCAAGCTGACTTCAATTCCATTGCTTTTGTGAGGTTTTTTGCAAGAGTCAATGACAAACAAAAATTTTTTTCTCATCGCTAAAACTTTCATGATTTTGTAGGGTTCTGTCACAGCCCTTCTACATCAAGCCTTTTCCGAAGTGAAAAATAACAGTGGAAAATATACTATAACTTTAACCACATGTTATCATTTTATGAATCTTTTAACCAGTTTTTCCCATTATTATGATGAGGGCAGTAAAGATATAAACACACACAATACTACAGGAATGGTTGAACCATCTCTGTTTCCAAATGTCTAAATCAATTTTCTGTTTCATTCTCCATTATTTCATAATGATTTCTAACATTAGATTTGCTTTTTTTTTGACCACTGCTGAACACAGAGCTGACATTTTCATAAAACTTTCTATCATAACCCCTAGGTCTCATACCTGAATGGTAATGCTCATCTCGGAAGAGTGGCATTTAAGAACTCACATTTAACCTACATTTAAATGGCAAAATACATAACCCATATAAAAAAGCAAGGGAGGTTTTCACTGGTAAAAACTCTAAAGGTGTCACCAGCACCTGAGGTTGCTCCACAGCACATGTCAAGAGGTATCAGCATTTTGGGTGGACCAAGAAATTTAGGAACCTAAATTAGTTTGGATCCTGGATGTTAGGCAAATCTACCATTTTCTTGGCCATCCTAGTATTTAATGTCATCTAACATAATGTAAAGGAGTCACAAAGAAAAAGTTGCTCCATAGGATGAGTCAGGGAGCAGATGTTAGAATATGACCCATATCTGTTTAAGACCAATGTACCACAAAATAAGGTTAAACAGGGCATTTTATGCCTGGAAACTGAAAAAACCTGAGATTCTACATAGTCCTGTGGACTATACAAGCCTCTGTTCCTGTCTAGTATGAGCACCAGCACTTAAGCAAGCTGCTTCAGAGAAATCTGTGAGGAGGATGAATTTCTTTAAAAGTGTTCGACGCAATTGTCTCTTCAGAGCAATTGACGCAAAGACGGAAAGAACTTCAGAAACATGGTCAGACGGCGTGATTCTTCCTCCAAAAGAAATCTGCAGAACTCCTGAGAGTGCTCATCACTGCTAACAATGTACTTGAACCCAATCTTCTGTGATTGCCTTGATTACCGTGGGAGTACTGGTAAGGAGAACTGTCTGACGGAGTCAGTTGTCCAGTTCATGGTTAAAAGAGGCAGATAAAGCTTGGTAAAACAACCCTACATTAGACCAAATCACTGAAGCCGCCAAAGCAAACTAAGAGAGACAAAACAAAGGGCACATCAACATAATGTACATATTGTGAGGATTCTTGAAGGTCAGAGCATGCTCTTTTACTTCTTAGTGACATATAATGCCAATATTTGTCAGACCTTGATGAAGACCAAAGCTCAGTCAGACAAAAAAGCACTGCATGACATTTGTTCTCAGACCTCTACCTCTGAACAGCCTTTATTGTAGGCACCTGGCTATGAACATAGTTTATAGCTAAAAAGAAAAATGTAGTCTGGGCTTGGCCCCAGGAGGCAGGAAGAGGGCTTCAACTGTGATGGTGAGCACTGATGAAAGAAGCAATCACACAAAGAATAAAAGTATTTTCCTTCCACAGGCAACAAATTAATGGCAGGATTTATCACAATTAATATTAATTCTGAAAATTAGCTAGAGAGTAAACATAAAAGCCATATGAATTTATTTGGACTTCATATTGATAGAATATAATGAAAAAAATGAGGAATTTCATTTTGATAAGTTATCTAAAACCAATAGATTTTCCAAGTCTTTGTCTATCTGCAAATCTTCAAGATGCAGATCATCATATAGATGTTGATCTATTCAAAGATGCATTCTTTTTATTGGGCTGATTAAATTTAAATTTAATCAAACCAGCATGGAGGGCTTTTGCTTTTCCTCTTCATTTTGTTTTGTTTGGTTTTCCGCTTTGGTTTTAATAGAGCTGAGAACAACCTAAACCACTTTTAGGTAATACACAAATCTCTGTATCTAGAACCAAATATTTCCACAGGTTGTGAGTATTTGCATGCAGTTCTACCTTTTGAACCTCTTGCTTGTAAATGAGTGCATTTCAGAAAAGTTTTTTATTACCACTTACTTTTTTTAGTAATTTCTGTTTATGGAAACTGGTTGCAAATGATAATTTCTAATCTGATGACATTATAATACAAGGAAAGCAATGAAAAAGTTGTTTAAAATCTTTAGTTATTATTCACGGAATGCCATTGATGATTTAGGTTTTGGGAATTTTAATATTTTATTTTTTTCACTTTTTTTGTTAACTTTGTCAGCTCTGCTGAGAAAGAAAAAGAGTATAAAATGACATGAAATGGAATAAGATTAAAATAAAATAAATAAAATAAAATAAAATAAAATAAAATAAAATAAAATAAAAAATGTGACACTAAATAAAATCTTTCCTCTATCCAGATCGAGGACAACACAGAGGCTTGATTCTATTGGAGAAATACTCCAAAATTTTTGTAAGAAACTTTTGATCTGAACCATGTTCTCAGATTTCTAGTGATCTCGACACAAAGATGAGTCTCCAAATCATTTAAGTAAAATCAACACAAGGAGCCCCTCAACAACCGTAGACAGAATGCATTATTTTCTGAAAATTGTAGAAATCCCTTAGTACAAATCGATGAAGAAGCCATTTTACTTACTTTTTACTGAAGAAGCATTTAGCAGGAAGGCCACTTAGGGATATCTCAGAGATGCTGGATGTGTGGGAACTCAATGCTAACCTACTTTTCAGCTCTGTCAGAAAATTTTGTGAAGGGTTTAGCTCAGAGGCAGACACCTAAATCTACATTTCAGCTCCTCTACAATAATGAATAAACACAGAATATCTTTCTTGGCTGTAAAAATAAATATTAAAAGTACTACTTCCTTGTCAGGCTGATCTAGCATGGCTTTATTTCCCTGTCTAACTTGCCTATGAAATAGTGCTGACTATATGTAACACAGTTGGGGGAGGAGGGGTAGAAACAGGCTTCTGCGTTTACCGAAAGTGTCTCTAAGGCTACTGAGAGATCACTCCAGCCAGCACTGCTCTGGTGCTGTACAGAAAGACCCTTCTGTAATCTGTGCCGGTGTAAGGCACAGATTCTCACTCACCCAGAGAGCTGAATAGCTCATGCGTTTCCAGAGACAAAGAATCCAGAGGCTCAATCAGCTGGATGTTCCAGATGTTTATTCCGGAGGGTTCCAGGGTGAAAGAGAAAGATGAGCCCTAGGTGTCCCTAGATATAGGGATCACCTGGGGTCAGGGGAGAGGAGGCGGGGGGAACACCACAACCAATGGGGAGAAGGGAGGGATGGAGTCAGGGGTTAGGTTACAGCCAGGGGGATTTACATAATTTGGGGAGGGACTTATCGTGTTACTTCGACTGGGATGTTTTGCCACCAGTGAAACCCTGCTGTACTGGAACCACTTGGCTCCCCAGCAGTTCCTGAGGTGGTATTATCCACCACCACATATATGGCCACAGTTATTTCTCCTTGTGTTCAGATGTGTACCTGTAGCTATCAGACTCACTTTTCCCAATTTTGGAGCCCATTAGTCACTTTCATCAAATCTGATCAGGAGTTTGAAAACTTTAATGAAAATAGTTGGTCTAAAAAGGAGCAGGAAAATATTAATTTCCTCAGTACAGATAAGAATGCAGAGTTTTGTAGACCTTTCCAGAATGAGAGAGCCCACAGAGATAAGATGAATACACATCTTAAACAAATGTGGTTTCAACAAGAAGATGCATTAATCCTTCAATCCAAAAGTAAATAAATAAGTTCAGTGTGTGTCAGAGACACTCTGACATCAAAAATGGTTTGAAGATTAGGTCTTCAGGGTCTGATGTTGTAAGTTTCCTGGTATTTACGAGTGTTCAGCATTTCACAGTATTTGGGTGTTTCATTAGAATTTTGCTGCGAAAATGAAGTACAAGTCACTTGAAGATGTAATTTATTCTACGTTTATTGTCTAGTGAGTAATAGGTACCTTTTTATCATGAATGGTTAATTAAGAAGCAAGTGTACACCTTATCTCCAGATTCATTATTGGTAAGTGCATTAAATTGCCTGTGACACACGAGACAACATGTATGATGGTGATAACAAATTTTCCAGGTTAATCTCATTTCATCATGAGCCATGATCATAGTTTTACTATTTCAGCTAAAAAATTACTCACAAGCTTGGCAACAAGTACTGACTGATGTCTCTCACCATTTTGTTTGTCTCCTGTTTCCTCTGCCTAGCACTAAAATTTTCTTATCCACCATTGAAGCCAAGCAGAGTCGTTCATTACCTTTTGGATGCCACACCAGTTTAATCACATTGATAGAGGGCTATGCAATCAAAGTGACAGTGCAACGATGATTTGCATCATGCCTGACTCATTACTTTGTGAAGGATTTGGCATGCCAATCAATGGAAAATGATGTGCAGTCCCTTGAAAAATGACAGTAATCCATTTTCCACCAATTGGCAAGAGAAGTCCTTGACAGACTTACAAGTTAGGGCCAAAGCCAAAAATTATTTGGCACATTTCTCACTTTCCTGCCATTTTGCAAATCCTGAGGGTATTGATCAAAGCAGCAACTTTTTTTCTTTAATGTTAAAATTCTTACACCCTTCAGGATTTTCTTTTGTTTTTCAAGAAAGACTCTGAACATACAGATGTTCTGTGTGTTCATGTTGAATTCTATTATGACATCAAATGCTTCTGAATGAGCACTGCCAGTTGTTAACATGCTAATAATGCTAATAACATCCTGTGACAGAATTGATAGCATCCTTCAATAGCATCCTTGTCCAGTTCCCAGGGCAGTTGTACTTACCTTCTGCAGAAAGCTTTCCACCAGTACTTAACACTTCCTTAGGAAGGGGTTGGATAGAATTTTCACAGGATATCTGCATTCAGGAGACACTTCCATGGGCCTGAAGTAGGTCTGCCCCATTCAACAGCTGTTTTTAGTTAAGGAGGAGTATTCAATTGGGGTTTAAGAGAAAACAGTGCTGCTACCACTGTGAGCACCTGGAAAGTGATGGACATTTCTCTGAACATCTCAGGAGTTGTGAAGACAGGGTTAAACATTCTGGAGTGTTGATGGATGGATATGGATCCTGGTTGACCTCTGAGTGCAGGCATCAGTGCTGGTTTGGACTGCGTCACTCTGGGCCTCCAACCCCTACACTATGAGACCATGTGGGCTGTCAAAAAAGGGGAATATATCTCCATTATTCATTTTAGGATGGGGTAAATGCCTTCTGAAATGTCTGTCTTTGTTCATTGATTCTAGAAATATCAAAAGGGATCAGGTTAACCTTTGACTACATTCTTTTAAGCTCATACTAGAAGGGAAAATGTTTCCTCTGCTTCCTCTTTGGTGGTCTTAAATATTTGCTTCTCCTTCTCTAATGATAGTTTGGCCCTGTGCATTTCAGGGAATTGATCTAAAAAAAATGTGAAACACCCTCCGCCCCCCAAAAAAAAAGACTAAAGTGGAAAGCATTATTTTTTTCTGATTTTTTTTTCTGATTTTTTCAGATGCAGCAGCATTTTACTTGAATTGGTTTTTACCTTGACAGATAGTCCAGACAGTATAATTAATACAGAAATTCATTGCAATGTTGGGCCAGAAAAATAGATAATAGTACAGTGTATCTGAAAACAATATTAATGTTCAACTGAAATTTATGTTTAGATGAGACACCTAAGTATATATGCTAAGATATTGCTAAGAATTCCTTTCTTTCATCTTTTTTAATGAATATTCTCATACCGTGAGCAAACATAGTTTTTATTTATGTGTATGTTAAGTCTAAAATGGAAAACTCTATTCTGTCATTTATATGGGAAAATGATCTGGTGAAATCTGTCTATTACTGGGAAAACTCTTTGTGTATATGCATATACAGTCAGAAAATGGAGCTATATGTACTCTAAATGTGATATTTATTATATTCTCTTATTGTTAAAGCAGAGAGATGTTATTCTTTACTTATATTCACTTGCTGTCATTGGTTTACGCGTCTAGTTTTGAGATGTGGTATTTTTAGGATGTTGCTTTTCAGTGATGATTTTAAAATAAAATACTATCAGGCAGCTTTGCAAAACAAATGAGTGAGAGAAAAACATACTTTTTTCAATCGTAGACAGTTATTGCCACATTACTTTCTGACATAAATAATAGAAAACAGACTGAGTTTGGCATTTCAGTTTTAGTATATATAAATATTATGAAGGAGAACATCTGTGACATTTTTTTCCCAAGAAACTTGGAAAAATACAAAAAATGTTTTGAAAATTAAGCATTTAAAGACAACAAAAGGGGCAAAAAGGACAGAATATTGAGCAGCTTAATAATTTTTTACTGGAAACATGGGTAGCTGAGTAAAACTTGAAGTTGAATCTCTTGTAAGAAGGAATATAGAGTTTCAAAAATAAAGCTTTCAAGGCTCGCAGAAGCTTTTTCTCCAATTCTTTCCCCTTTGCTTTTCCAGTTAGATCAAGAGTTCCATTCTCAAAGGCAACACAGAACCAACCATTTGTAACACAGTTGTGAAAATGCACATACCACTCTAATGTTGACAGTTCTGGTTCAAGTGCCTGTTTTGTCTGGTTCAAGTCCAGATCCTGAATGTCCATTTCCCACATTCCAGATAACTGCAGGGTTAGTGAGAATTTAAGATATGTAAGCTTTTCACATGCTGTGGTTTGTATTCTTCTCCACCAAAAAAAAAAAAAAAAAAAAAAAAGAAAAAAAAAAAAAGGAGAAAAAAAGCTTCAAGACAGCTTGTATTTTCCTGTTAAAAATGTTGAAAATGTCTTTAGGGCAAAAAGCTGTTTCTTGCCTAGATCTTCATATTGATTTATTAAAATACATAGGTCCATTCTGCACAGGCTGAACTTATACATCATTGGAGATAAATAATACTGCAAAGAGCTTATAGTATAAACAAGCCAGATGAATGGAAAAAGAAAATATTATCCCTACATAATAAATGGGAGTTTGAAAACAAGCAGCCTGCCTAAGGAAGTGTGGCTGAGTGCTGAACTGGAATCTTTTTATCCAGAATTCTAATGTCTCCAACACAAACCTGTCATCTCCTGTGCAAAGCCTGTAACCCTAGGTTTGATATACAGCTCGAGCTGAACTTTTTTGAAGAGAAAATAAAATCAATCTATTCTACTCAGTCAGTCTCTATGGCATTATACAGCAGAATTCTGTTTTTGCATATTGGATGTATCACATTGTCACAAATGCAACTTGAGCATTTTTGTTATCTAGCCTCTTTACTGGATGATCAAAACTTAGCTCAGAAATCAGAGGCAATATGTATTGCTTGAATCGTAATATTCATTAAACCTGACCAACTTCCCAAAATCTGTGACGGTTCTTTATTTCATGGGATTGACAAATAGTCATAATGCTAATTTGATACTATGATGTGAATTTTTTGCTCAAGCATAACAGAGGACTTATGAATAAAACAGAAAAGAGTAAAATTAAAAAAATATATATTTGCATAGTCCAACAAGTCTTTACATAGTCCAATACTCTTTAAGAGTTTTGTTTTTTGTCTTCATATTTTTGGATATGTTTCAGTTTGCCAGTATTTTTTTTTTTCAAGATCTGGAGTGAAAAGACAAAGGCAGAAATGGAACAGTCAAGGATGGAATGTGGCAAATCTTCTTTCCCTATTAGAGAAAAAGGGATATTATTATAAATTGTTTCATATGCTTAGCCAGAATATTTTTGTATTGCCTTGCATAAGCGCCCTTTGTAAAAGGACATCAACAAGCCAGAATCCTCTTAATCCAGCACTTTAGGATTCCAGCATTTGTGCAGCTACATCTTGTTTTATACAAAGGAAAATAAATGACGACAAATGAATTACAAGGTTGTAAATCAATGGAGTACTTCTGCTGAGATCCATCTCGGGGAGATTGCAGAACAGCAATGTTACCAGAATGTGGATGAAAACACAGAATATTTGTGTCTGATAATTCACATTTTCTATCATCAGTCAGAGAAATGTTTGGAGTGTAGTGCTTTGTCAGCATAATTATTTGACGCTTGTATTTGAAAGCCATTATCATAAGGGTGGTGTTATTCATATGGAGATTGAATTAAATTTGGATGCTCCTGGAGCACTAAAACAACACAAAACCTGGGCAGGTTTACTTTTACTTTTGTCCCTGAAACAAAAAAGTCTTGTAACTTCCAAGGAAAGGTGGAACTTTCACATTCCTAGCCCAAAATTAGATCTGTACTGTGGGGTAATCTGTGCTCTGACTATGAATCACTACGGCTGCCAGGGGACTCCCAAACCATGGAAGCAGATTCAGAGTCCAGGTTGTTAGTAAGATGTATTTTAATCGTCAACAGTGAATGAACATCCTTGCATCCTCTTTTCTCAGCTGTAGCTGTCTTCATTTACATTCTATATACAGGCAGACATGTTGAAGATATCTATATTTTTTTTCATCTTAGTCTGGGTTTCATTGGATTTTGCTGTAACAAAAGTAATGCTTGAGAGAAGGATTTGGTTATTAACATGTAAGAGGGAAAAGAACAGCAAACCCTCATCAAATGAAAGAAAAAAAGAAGAAAGAGGGTGGTCGTGCACTGAACAGGCACTCTAGGGCAATGGTCACAGTCCCGAACCTGACAGAGCTCAGGAAGAGTTTGTACAATGCTCTTCAGCACATGTTGTGAGTCTTGGGGTGTCCTGTGCAGGGCCAGGAGTTGGGCTTGATGATCCTTGAGGATCCCCTTCAGCTCAGGATATTCTATGATTCTAAGCGGCATCAGCAGCAGATAAGAAATGAAAGTGCAATAATATAACCCTTGTCTTTTCTAAAAGCAATTTGTTCCTGCTGGACCAACAGGGCATGATCTGGCATGTGAAAGAAATTTGGTGTTTCAGTTTGTCTTTGGTGCCTTTTAACGAGTGGCTGCAGAGCTCTCCATGGAGAGAACCAGACCCAGATCTGTGCAAACCCTGTCCAACCTCCCAGCTTGGCATTTTAGCTGTGTGTAAGAGTGGCTCAGCTTCAGCAGGAGAAATGGCTCTGTCTAAAGCCTCACCTCACCTGGGAGAATGCATTCTTAACATCCCACGGCAGTTACTGTGCCCACTGGGGCACGGCCTTAAGCAGTGGGACCAATTTTACTTTATTTGTCAGCATCTGGGCTTTCTGCAATAGGCCTTCCAGGATGGAAAGGCACAGAGGGAAAAGGAGGTGGTAAGATGGTGTTAGCTCAGCACAGTCAAGAACATGAAGAGACATTGACCACATGTGCAAAGTAGCAGAAGATGAGACAGTGAGTAATAACTGTAGTGGTAGCATAAACGAGTGTCTTGGTTACACAGCAGAAAATCAGAGTTTAGTTAGCCTGTGGTCTTGTGATGGGTCTCATTAAAAGCCAAAATCCATTCTACAAATGCAGCATCTTAGCACAAGAGATGTACTGCCCAAGAACGTGATAAATGTGTTTGAAATTATCTCTATACTTTAGCAGTGCTTCCTACCTAGCTATGTAAAATACTTGCAGCCTGGACTTCATTTTGCCTTTTTTTTTCCCCTAGAAATATGAGAATAATGCTCTATTCTTCACTCTGGCCTGCCTGAGACGAGTATTTTAAAGTCAATGATTTCAGGGTGCAAAGTCAGATAAGCTAACCAATGTTATACTAATTCCCGTTATACAAAAGCATACTCAGGTTTTGGGATATGAGAATAGACTGTTGACTTCAGAAAGACTTGGGCACCCCATTGAAATTGAGGCTATAAAATTAAATATATTGTTAACATGACTTTAGCTTGGATTCAGACTAAATTCCCTTTTGTTCTGTCATTGTTATAAATTTCATTCAGTAAAATCAGTCATGCAGCTATTGGTGGGTGAAGAAGAAAATTGTATTTAAAAATGGAGGATTAAATTAGAAAAAAAAAGTTATACCGAGACAGTGTAATAATAAAATAATAATAAAAAGCCCTGCAAATAAATAACAGCCAACCAGAAACAGCATTTTAAAACATAATTGGAATTAAAAGAACAAAACATATTTTGCTCTTATCTAATCTATCACCAGAACAGTAATGTGGTCTTTGAATTAAAACATGTAGTTGGATGAGAACAAATCCATCCTTCCTGTGACTCCATTAACACCAAGTGTTACACTATGTGGGCTTTGACAGGAATATGCATGACTACCTGAGGCAGGAATATGAATTCAGTAATGGGCCAAATCCTGTCAATGACTCTTTTTCATTAGCTGGAGTTGGGTCTAGGCACCAGCAATTTTAGACCTGAAGGAAACTTGGAATAAATTGGTGACATTACTCCTGTGGAAATCCGTGGAATTGCGGAGTGATTAAGTAATGCATTACACAGAAAATCTGAGGCAAAGTTGTGAACTGATCCTAGCTCAAGTACCTGTCATCTGCCTTCTTAAACACAGGAAAACCTGCCTGCTCGGGGTACCCAGGGCAGCTTCTCCCAGCCTCTGTTTGCCTTATCTATCTAGGTTGTTAATCCAACAGTGCTGGGACTGTCCTTTGCCATGTGTTTGTACGGTGTGTGACAAAAAACACCCTGTCCTGGAGGGGCCTTCATGTGCAGTGAAAATAATGTTAATAACATTAATAGTGCTACAAATAATGGCCTGAAAAGTGGCGGTGCAAATATTTGTTTTATGCGCAGGGACAGCGTATATGCTGTGGAGGAACATAAGTATTCATGTCGGACAAAGTAGGTGTTTGAATGGGGATTTTCAGAGCCTAGAAAGGTGCTGTCCCTGCAGTGCCAGGGTGTGACAAACCACTCACAGTTTGTAAATACTTAACGCATTCACCAAATGCTGCTACCTGTGAATCACTACCTCCTTTACAGAATGAAATCTCCCACCAAGTCCCTCTCTGGGATCTTGGGTCATCACCTTTTGGTGTCTCAGTTTCCCCAACTACAGGAAAGCAGCAATCACACTTACCGGATGCAGGTNGAACCAGCTGTTTTGCAAATGACTGCATGAATGTGGCACTGTTAAGTACAAAATTTTATTAACAGGTAGAAAAAAAGAACTTTTAATTTACCATCAGAGTAGACCAATTTCTTTAAATCGCATTCAATTACTTCTTGATGGGTAAAGCTCCTTTTTTTCCATCCCGATTTCTGGATTCTCATCCTTCCCATATCAAAATCCACTCTAATTCTTCTACTGCGGAGCTTTAAAAATAAGCTGGGGAGTCATAAAAACTATCCTTCTCCAGATTCTATAGGCAGCCTAATAGAAAACAATTAGCTTGAACAATAAAAACACCGAATAATGTTTGGGACATAAATATTTTTATCAGAGATGCACCTCATAATTGTAAAGACTTGTGCAAGTCAGCAGACCTGAGTGTTTGTGGAACTTACTTTGCACTCACTTTACACCATCAAAGATCTGAAAGCATCTTGAGACACAAACTTTTTTGTAAGCTAAGCCAGGAACAGAAAAAGGAGAGGCTCACTGACAGCCCTCTGTTGTACTATTGTACCCTAGTTTCCATGATACACTCTTAATAAAACAAAAGGGAACCTTAGGATAAAAATATCTCCCTGTTTTATAATGTAAAATACAAGCAATTTTATCAGCATTAACGCTGATTGGCTTCCATTAGCCTCTTGCCTTCTAATAAAATTTATGATACCTTTCAGAAGCACAATTTGATAGAAAGTGAAGTGATTACACCCTGCTTAGATATCTCTCCAGCATCTATTCCAACAATAATGCGGTAATTTTATGCATGAAATAGCACAATTGGCATAAATAGTTATAATACTGAGTGCTGTCTAAGGAACCTGGCTGCTGGAAAATTAGAAAGAGCTTCACACTTTTGAAACAGGTAATTAGGATTTCTCTCCATGCTCATAGGAGGCAGACTGGAGTTTCGTTTTATATTTCATGTTTCATTAAAATATATGTGTTAAAAATAAATGTTGAATTTAAAGCTGCAGAGATTATGAAAATTAAAGGTACAGCACTACTGCAGAATGTAGAGTAAAATAGGGCATTTTAACTTCTAATTTTGACTCTGCCAAGAGTTTTAACACTTTCTGACAGGTAAATCAGCCTTCCACTGTTTTCAAAGTGTTTAGTTCAGCAATAGCTGCATATGGCTGTGGTCAGCAAGATGGAGTTTTACTGATGTAGAATTATGTCCTTAAAACTAGTCACCATTTTAATTTTTTGCCTGCTCAGAAAAGTGGATGCTTAATGATATAGGAGGGTCTTGCAAATTAGTGGTTCCAGGGCGCTTCTCCCTGACCTCCCTTCTATTTATCATTTTGTAGATCAAGGACTGTCTTCAAAGTGCTTCACTTCCCATCCTAACCATCAGCATCTCCCCCTTTTTTTTTAAACTCCGTGATTTCCTTATTTTCTTTGAACATAGTCAGGGTCAACACCTTAAACTAGATGGATTTTCAAAGAAACTCAGGCTTAAAACAATCAGGAAGACAATTTCAGGCAAACAATTTAATTTGCCATTTTGGCAAACATCAGCTAGCTGCTTCAAGATCTCCTGAAAGAAACAGAAGAGTTTCCCTGAACCACAACAATCCACATTTTTTATCTTAAAGTGCTGAAATGCATTGTTCTGTTTCGAAATAACAATTTATGCTGAAATGTGGCTATATTATCACTTTGCAAAGAAAACAAACAGGGAAACATGCAAAAAGAACCCACACAACAATACTGAAAAAAAGAAAATTCTCAAAAACCCAAATCCTCAACCAATCCCCAAACACATACAGAATGCAAACAATTGTGAATGCTTTGTTTAACTAAGCCAAACCAAATCATACAGTAAATGGACGGTTTGACTAAAAATCATAGATTTACAGAACAGGTTGGGTTAGAAGGGACCTTAAAGCTCATCTCATGCAAACAGACATTTCACTAGAATATGTCCCACCCAACCTGGCCTTGAACACTACCCCTAATTCCCTGTTTATCTTCTCTTCTTGTCCCTAAAATTTAAATATTCTAGGTGTAAACCTTTTCTGGCTGCAGTTTGGCTTTTTTATGGGAACCTGGGTAGTTACAACCCCAATGAAAAACAAGTAAGTTAGGAATGACTGTGGCTCAAATATCACTTAGACCCGTAAAATCAAGGCCTATTCATCATGGTTCAGAAGCTCCTCTTTTGTGAGGGTGCAAGGAGCATTTCAATACACTGATTGTGATGAAATGTTTCTTAGCTGTGATTTTTTTCCCTTGTAGCCAAGGATGGCTTTTTGCTTGGGAAAATTTCAGTGAGGAAGAAAAATAACCCTTTATTGTAATAGGCAGGAAGAAAATACTCCCAAAAGAAACCATCAGCAAGAGGGAAACTTTATTATAATTTCCTTGTTGGCATTCAAAATCTGAAAAATCTGACTGAAATTAAGCACCTGTTGTACAAAAAAATAAAAATCAATACATTTAAATCAATGATAAAATTGCCCCAGTTCTGTTGAAGAGGGAATAGCTCTTCTGCTAGCAACTGCAATCAAGAAGACACTTTCCCAAACTGTCCTTGGTCAGTGGAAACAGAAAGAAATTTATTGCCATAATATTAAACTTGAAGAAAAGGAGAATTTCTCTTTGTTCTTCTATGCACATACTTGAATGTGGTCTGGTAAATAAATTGTATCATTAAGGATACAGTGACTTTAAAAATGACAGCAACATTTCACAATGTTCAAGCAAAATCTAACAAAGTAACCTTGTTTTCAGTGCCTGAGATTTCAAAATTTGATTGCTATTGTTATCCTACCATTTGGAGGGATCTTCATGGAAAGGGGGGAAGATAAGACCTCAAATGCTAATATGAACGGGAACAAACATATGAGCCAACTCTCAGAAAATACCCAACTTTAAAATAATAAGAGGGGAAAGAATAAAACAAAATACTCAGCTGTTCTTCACCATATAGAGCAGGAGAATTTTATTGTTTTTCAATTTGTGTTTTCTACAAAATTCTGTAAATTTATGGCTGGTTTTTGTTGTCTTTTTTTTTTGTTTTATTTTGATTTTGTTTGAGGGTATTTTTTTGTTGTTGTTTTTCCTTCTTTTGTTGTTTAGGAAGTTTATTTTTTGGTGGTTTTTTTATGTTTGGTTGGTTGGTTTTGGTTTTCTGGTTTTTTTTTTGTTTGTTTGATTGTTTTTTGTTTGTTTTTTGTTTTGTTTTTGGTGTGTCAAGGTTTTTTTGGTTTTTCTTTTTTTTTGTTGGTTGAGGGTTTTTTTTTGTATGTTTGTTTTTGTTTGGTTGGTTTATTTAAGGTTTATTTTTTCTTTTTTCTTTTGAAACTTGTCTCCCCATCACATATGCTTCAGCACTGATTTCACCAGGTCACGGTTGTCTGGAACAGCTTGAAATTCTGGAGACTGGCACACGGCACATCTGAGCCTTGGTGTCTGCAGCTCAGCTTGGACGGAGACAAGGTTTTCTCCAGGCACTGCAGGTTGCACTCCAAACACTCACACTCCATCCTGCTTGGGGCACAGCCAAATTCCACTTAATGCACAGTACCTTTTGGTAATCTGCCACAGGGAGAGGCTCCAGAGAATACACGGGAGCGATCTGAATAATTCCTGGGGAATAAATTATTCAGGTTTGGCCTTTGTTCCCAAACCATTCCTGAATTCTATGAATATGATAGTTATGCGTAAGTATTTACCAAATAGTTTATACAAACAATTTGTGGCCTATGGAATGTTCGTGAATTATTCACTTCAGCTGCTCATCCTCTGTTCTTCCGTAAACTGTGCTGTGCCCCTGAAATGATATGATTGGATGAGTGAAAAATTGCATCTCACTGCTCTCCTAGTAGATAACTGAGCTCTCTGAAAGAGGGGAATTGCACAGAATGAGCAGCAAACAGTAAGTCTGTGGTGCGGTGGCACACCTTTCTGGGTGGCAAAGCTGATTTATAAGGTTCATTCCCTCCTCAGCTCCTGTCTCCTGTCTTCATCCTTCTTCAGGCACCAAAATTTGTAATGTTTGCAGCTAATTTTGTAGCCATGCAATTCCAAATGCACGCATGTTAACAGCACCTGCATCCAAAAGGCTTCAACAGTAGCATTTTGGGACTAATGCTCATAATCCTGGCTTTTAGCACAGGGAACTGAGGCAGCTGTAACCCTGTGTCCCTGAAACAAGGTACTGCCATGGCTATCTTGTTATTACGGCTGTTTTCAGTGGAAATTTTAATGCAGTGCGATTAGATTAAGACTAGAGGCATTTTCAAGTCTATCAGAGACCACAGTTCTACAAAAAACGTGGAAATATCCAACCATGAGTACTAGGCAGAGGGGACTGGGACCATCCTTTTTATTGCCTCTCATCAGCTTTAACTGGTTATGGAGTGCATCTCTCAGACATTGATAGATTATAGCAAATGTTGGTTGTGAAAGTGCGTTACTCTCAGAATCATTTTTATGGGCAAACAGTAAACATGTCTTAAATATAAAGCCAGGAGTTTATCGTTAGCATAATAAAATCTTAGTTGCTTAATCATTATCAGCCCTCATCTAATTAGCACGGAAAAAGAGAGAATGCTTCTATGCAGGAAAACTTTCAGCACTAATAATTCTGTGGTTCACATTGTCATAAACACACCTGAGTTTCTATCCCTTTTCCCTGTGTTATGCTCACACATGTTCCTCTCTGCTGGGTCTGAAGGTCAGTGGTTTCACCCTAATGGTGTGTGGGGCCAGGGTTATGTCAGCATCTGGAGCTTTTGCCAGAAGGAACATGATGGTTATGGTGGTTTCTTCTTCTTGACTTTAGGATCCTCTTGTGGCTATTCTTGTGTGCTTCTTAGCACAACTGTATACCTTGTTCTTTTTTTATTTGACTGTATCTCCACATCCAAATGTACCAGGTACAGTGCCTTCCACATGGCTGAGGCACTATTTCTCCTTTTACCCCCCAAACCTGGTTTCATCCAGCTCCAGGTCTGTGGTTTTTTTTAACTGACCATGGGTAAGTTGTTCATAGCCATGCAGTCTCAGTGCCAATCCCACCTCTTATCACCCCACACCTCCCCGTCCCATACTCCCGCTTCTTAAGGCCTCTCGTCTTACCAGGATTGTGTTTCTCTATATTACATTGAGTTAGAGTTATAAAACCATGGTGGTAGCATAAAAAGGATAAACAGAAATAAAACAAATTAGCCATAGCCATCTGGTCATTAGAAAAATTGCAGTTGCAGCTAAACCAAGTAAAACAAAGCTGCAGGGGGGGGTCAAGAAAAGTTCAAACAGAATAAAGACAGATCTGAGGCCTTGCAAACTCAACACAAAACTGACAGCCTGCTAATGACAATGTCGTAATACAGGGCTATGGGGTTACAAGTAAATTGCACTAGCTGGGAAATTGAAAGGCCAGGACAATCATGCACTGGTGGTGTTATTTTTGGCGGGAGGTTTTGCTTTTAGGGGTGTTTTGTTGCTGTGGTTAATTTTATTCCTGTTGGAGAAAGGTTTCTACATTAACATTGCTCCAGAAATGCTTATGATCCATGGAGTGCCTGACTATTCTTAAGGCACATGTATTTCTGCTTCTTTAGCTGATACTCAAACTCTCTTGAATGGACAGATTATGTATTTGTTTGATATCCCTGTGACCTGAATTTCTGGAAATTAGCAGTGAGTCTGCTATGCTGGTCCATCAAGAGTTCTGTGGGGACTTTCCATCTCCACCACTTCATTTACAGGCCTAGAGAAATTAAATGGTGAATTTCTTCTTAAAGGGTAGTGTTGGAAGAGAAGAAAGTGGTATAATAAAAATTATTTCCTTTTTTTTTCACCTGAGCAAGGCACAAAGCCACAAAGCCCAGAAAGCCAAGAGGAAATAACAGGATGCCTTGTTCCAAAGAAGAGGGCAGGGATATGGCAAGACTTTCTCATCTGTGTAGCTTAAAATCACCCAAGGGGAAAGAAACTCATCCTGTGCACGTGAAAGCATCATTTCTTGACTAAGTTTTCTGCAAACTTGAACAGAAGAACAATGATTGTCATGACAACATGAATGAAAGAATAGCACTCTCTAAACAAATTCAAACTCTACAACTGATCTTTATTTGGCTACTTTGTATGAAGGACTAGTCACAAAGAACTCTCTCACCACATATTATGAACAAAATCTTTAGAAGAACCCAGAGCAGAACTGACAGAAGACATTTCCTTCCTGTCGGAGGTTGGGAGGATGCCTTAGAATTTTTCTCCATCACTGTTACTAAGCAACAAATAGATGGGTGATTAAGAACCATCAAATCTTTTGTAAGAAACAAAGGGCGTGCTTGGGCAGGGCAGGGGAAGAGAAGAGCCAGCCTTTGGAACATTTCACTCTCGTCCTCGGGATACCAGGAGGAGAGGCTGCTCCTTGCTTCTAGCTGGGACCAGAGGAGTTTCAACTGTGCCCTGTTTCCTGCTTCTGGCTGGGTGAGCTTTGATTCAACCTCTTTTCCCACTGGGAGGTGCACGTTTCCCCGGACTGCATTCTTTCGCAGTAGCTCCCGGCAGAGTCCGGCTGCCTCTGCACCCCCCCCCCCCCGCCCTCTGCCGCACGAGACCACAGCATCTGCTGTGACTGCAGAACCCTTGCT
>VZRM01004884.1:531590-597396 GCA_013397955.1 Grantiella picta
TCCTTTTCCCATATCTTTGCCTGAAAGCCCTTGACTTCCAAATTAAAATAATTCGGAGGGAGGGGAAATCACATTCTCTGTCCTAAGGGAGGGTTCAACCTCTCTCAGCAGACACCTGTCTTTAAAACCGAGACACTTCCTTAGACTTTCCTATTTAATTTTAAGCTCTGGACCCAAGCAAGTGGAAAACTGTAAAACAAGGCCAGAAAAATTTGGTCCCTGAAAAAGCACAATGTGTCCTGTAGAGACTTGGGATGTAGCTCATTCCTGTAGAGAGGAATTTCTTGCATGGACAAGACTCCACCCTTTGGTTTTCAAAGGTTTGCAAATTTCCAGGGGCTCTCTTTAGGGACAAGGCATAGAATTTGAATTTTTCAGCTCATTCCTATCCTCCCACCCAGTTTGGCTCTGCACCCTAACGCTGCTCAAAGAAAGGGTTCCATCTCACATCCAGCTTCATCTTACATTCACCCTGCCTCCTTGAGCTCTTGGAGTGGCACATGCCTCATCCTTCAGCAGCTGGTGGGCTCATCTGGCGCAATGTATGAACCGGCTCTCTCTTTTGTTTTCCTCTTGCTTCCCCTAATAACTTTGCCAGCCTTTTCTGCACACTGGTGATGGATGTCATAGAAATGCCTATCAGCACATAAATTAAGCAAACACTGGGGGTGTCCTGAAGAGCTTTGCAAAGTAATGTCTGAGATGCCAGCGGGGTTGTGTCTGAGTTAGGCACAGTTTATTATAAGCATAACAATAGAGCTCGTGAGCAGCTCTGGATGAGGAGCAGGAGCCCGAGCAGGTTGTTGGCCATCTGAATTTTACTTGCTGAGTTATTTCCCCAGATAGAGTCTTCAGTCATAGCCTGGCAGCTGCCTCAAGCACTGCCAGAAAAGTCGTACCACTTTATTAGCATAACTAATGCCACTGAAGAGGATCTGCAGATATGGAAATCATTCTGCTTCGTATGAAATTTCAACATGCCATCATTTAGGCTGTCCAGCCAGCATCACTGATGAGAACAGCTACCTGCAGAGGCTGTCCTCTCATGTCTAGAAATGGCAGGAAAAGTGAACTCTCACATCACCTCTCCTCTCCTTCTGTCTGCAGTTCAAAACATCTAAATGGACAAAGGAAAATCATATTTCTGGTACAATTTTTAGGACTAAAAGCGAACAACAAATAATCAGGAGTTGGATAAATGGAACAGAAAGATGCCTGGTAAACTGCTTCAAATAGGTGAGAGAAAGGCTTTCAGGGAGAGGCCTTCCTGATTAAAATATCCTGCTGGACCAGGGAAAAGATGAGAGGGGACTTCTAACTTAAATATAAAAGGAAAAAGAAAGTAAATGTCCTTTACATGTGGATTTTTAATCTACATTATTTTTCCCTCTATAAATGGTATTGTAGCAGAATATCAGCATTTCCTCTTCCTTATCCAGCCAGCAGACCCCTCAAGCCACTGTGTTTGTCAGCAACAGCAGCCAAAACCAGCTGTTTTCACAGAAAGTTTAAAACTCTGTGTATGTTCCTAATTGTGACAGATTGGGGTGTACCTGACCCTAGGTACTGATCAGTTTATGCCCTGAAGCATGAGAATACACAGCTCTTGTAATTTTTATCCCAGATAGCAAAACTGCAGATGTTCTTTTTAATTTAAAAATGTGCTGAGCTTCCCTCATTCAGCCTATATGTCCTTTATGCTCATGCCTTGGGCAGGACGTATCTGCATTTCTGTAGGGACATTGAATACCGGGAGACATGAGAGGGAAAAAGAGGAAAAAATGGACAAATCAGGGGATGGATACTGGGTTTCCAGGAAGTCACAGCTCCAAAATCTCTCCTTGTGAGAACATTGTTATTTTTTTTCCCAATAGCAGGATGGTACTGAAATAGACAAATATGCCTTCAGAAAATCCTGAGCACATAATGATGAGATTGGAGAGGGGTTAGGCTTAAATGATAGCACTTATTTTAGGGCAAATTATTTGACACCAGGAGTGCCTGGGGTTCAGGTTTGTCTGCAAACATATGTGGCCACATGGCTGTTTGCTCTCCCTGGGCTGCTCACTGGCATTGGTCTGTGATTCCTAGTATATGGAATGTTTGTATATGCTCACACAAGTACATGCACATGCACTGAAAGAGAGCTGAGGAAGATCCCTTCTACTTCCAACTTTCTTCCCATCAATCTGTGGGACTTTCTGCCTGGTGATACCATGGTGTCAGGAGGAGAGGAATGGTGGGGGGAGTTGCTTGGAGGGAAGGAAAAGTCTGTGAGAGTTACAAACAGTTTGGTCTAAAGAGATTTTAGGATTTAAGCAACATTTGTGCTTCCCAGGCTAAATGTCCTGGTGATAGCTGGTATAAAACATGGGGTTAAACAGATCAAAATTTGATCTGCTATGGCAATTTCTATCCCCTGTATTGCAGAGTCCTTTCAGCTGGTACAATGACAGTTTTTCCCATTTCCTCTCTGTATCTACTGTTTATAATAATGTGCTTACATGCTCTGAGAGACTATCAGTGAGTGCTAGCACAAACCATCCTCATTCATTCCTATTAGTGTCATTGCCACTGGTAAAAGATAAGCCCTCTTGCTAACTGCTGCTTTGAGTTCCTGCGTGTGCCTTCCAAGACTGTGTTGAGGATGCTTTGAAATACAGAAATCACTGGTTTCCCTAATGAAAGAGTTTAAAGTAAGATTAAGAACCATATGGATTAAAAACTATGGAGTTACGTTATCTGATTATTTTCCTATTCAGGATTATTTATCATCCAGGTGAATTTATCCCACACCCCTACTCTTCTAAGTATTTTAGAATGATGGTTGTAATACATCCCTTGAAACACTTCTCGTCTTCCCTTCTCTAAGAATTACACTTTTTCTTTCGGAGGTTTCAGGTCAAGGTTTTAAAAACTGTTTGTGAACAGTCTTTTTTCTGTTCTTCCAAACATCTATTTACTAATAAAGTTAGTGAGAGATGCTCCAAAACTTCGAAGATCTGACCCTAAATAAGATTAGAAAAAGCAAAAGCCTGCTTGGAAACATTAACCTTTCCCCGAAATGTTATTTTTATTTACATATTGTAAGCAAAAGGTCTCAGATAAACTAGATTAATCCAATCTTATGAAATATTGAAGCCACAAAGAGAAACATAGTATAATAGCAACCAATTCCAAGAAATAATTAACACCACCAGAACAGCCAGCCTGACTGGATGGAACAAGAGAAGGTAGATTTAAAACAAAAAGTAATGGAAATATAATAGGTAGAAAAAAACTGCAGCAAGAGAGGAGTAAGAAAATGGCATTACATAGAATATTACCATTCTCATTTATTATAGACCTCTGACTTAGAAGAATACAAAACATGTGTGTGTACCTTGTCTGACTTCCTTCCCCTCAACTGGGGGAGAGAGCTGGGAGATGTTCGCAGGTGCCTGAGGTGCTGGGGTGGAGGTGGAGGAGCATCCTGCACCTTGTTCAGGGCACGCTGATCTCTCCTCACCTGGGACAACAGTTTGGTGGAAATCAGGACACAGCAAGGACTTAGTCACCTTGTTCTCTTTTCTTTGCTTCTGGAACAATCTTACCCTGGGCTGGGAGGCTGATTTAACTGCATCCTCTTGTTAGCTCCAGTGGGATCCTGCTGCTCCTCTGCAGACTGTCAGTCATGAAGTGCTTTAGACACTTATTGGCAGCTAAATCAAGAACTTGTTTCACCCATATCTCTGCTCAGCTAGAGGGATGCAGAGACTGCCCGAGGGCTGCATTTCAAAAGGTAAATTCAAATGTGATGCAATCCCATTACAGGTTCCCTGTGCAACTTGAAACTGGGGAGAGTTGAAAGCCATCACTTGGTCAGGACGAGGAAATATGGATTCAGTGTCACGGGAGAAGCCTCACGGCTTGGTCATCACATTGTTTCACAGAAAATGTCCAAAGGCAAGTGCAGAACATCAGGTGCCTGATTATATTTCTGGTTCTGCTGTTCATGCAGTATTGTGACTTTGGTCAAGACAGCTAAAACTGGATGTCTTGCAGTGCCTAACTGGAAATTAGTAAAAAAATAAAACAAGACAGTTGAAAACCTATGACAATGAAATATCCTTCATATAAACAAAGATCATTTATTGTTATGATTATAATACTAAATTGAAACATTCCATGGAAGATAGGTGCATAATTGATAGCGATGACCTTCACAGCAAACTAGAGATGCGTTTCAAGCTAAGCAACTGGTCTACAGTTATTGATGACATGTTATTGAATTATTTATCACAGCCTGAATGAAGGAAATAATATTTGCTGTTGAAAACTACAGCAATACAGTAACGATGGAAATTCTTAGAAGAGAACTACTAGGTTTCATACACAGAGAGGATGTTGAAGCAATATGCATTGTATATAATTTCAGATGTGGGGGGATGCTACCAATTAGGCAAATTATTAAGCCTAGTAATTTAAAAAGAGAATGTTAGGGATAGAAGAGAAAATAGGTGCATTAGCAAACCCTTACAACAGATGGCAAAGTGTCCTCAGATCCTCTAGTGGTAAAAAAATCCTGTATATATAAACTTTCAAAGAATATTTTATGTGATGATATCATCTAGAATGCAGTGACTCTGAGGACTCAGAAAGCTATCAAGGAGACATTCAACTAAATTATTTAACACAGGATGACAGGAAAGAATTAAAGAAAGAAATTTTCCCATCTAAAAGTTAAAGCAACAATCCACTCTGTATCCACCGTTAAAGCTCAGGGTCCAGATGGTTGCCCAATAGAATTTTTAGCAAACATTTGGAGAGATAATAAGGCCTGTAACAGTAGATAATTACTCACTTCTCTATGGCTCAGTGCCCCCCTCATCTACATTTGTTTTTGTAGCAGATTTTTGCCAAAAAAAAAAAAATGGAAGCAGGACCTCAGGTTTTTGGGTTTGGGTTTTGGTTTCTTTTCAGTTGTTGTTCTCTTTTCTCCTTTCCTATAATTTGTAATATTTTCTCTACTTTATCAGTGCAGATAAAGTAGAGACAAAAAAAAATCCAAGTGTTTGTCATCTTGCTATACACAGGCCAATCTTGACAACTCTCAGAAAAGTGAGCCTGCCTTGAATACAGAAAAATTTGGTACTTTTGTTAGTAAAAATAAACTAAAAATTAAATATAGAGTATGACTTAAGATTGGGGTTCTTTTTTACTCATTCAGTGCATGGGAATAAACAGAACATATACCACAGAGCAAGATAATCTGGTAATATAATTCCCTGCAGTAAAAAAGAGCAAGACACTGTTTTAGACACATATTTTGCAAAATATTCACACTTCAATAGAAATTGAAAGGGAAAGGCTAGACCAAATGGTTCAGATCAGAAATTATCTCTGCTCCTTCCAGCAGTTAGTGGGAGAAGAGGAAGTTCAAGCCTGTTGTTCTAAATACTTAGGTGTAAAACTCCTGCAGGGTTATGAGAGTTGCTATACATTTGTAGCTAAAATTTATTCCTTAGTCTGGTAAAGCACTAATATGGAATATATGGGCTATGAACCAAAAACAGTGTTACCATCAGCAAAGTGAAGTGTAAAAGAGGTACTGTTAAACTATGTCAGTGGAGCTGTGGCAGTGTCCTAGATCATACTGTTTATTTGATGTTTTTTTCTTCAAAACCAAATGTCCATATCTAAACCATGGAGACACCGATGTCTTTGAGAGACTCATGAGAAAGAAAGTAAATGGTTGGATGCTGCTGCTTTTCTTTTTCCCTTAGGTGCACGTGGCTCATCTGGAGAGCCAATGGGTAGCCAAACTGAGTTTTAACATACTTTAGGTAAAAAACTTCAGGTGGGTGAACAGATTGGAGATGTTCTTTCCTTGAGTTTGGGTTGAGCAGAGTTCCAGGCTCAGATTCTCGGCTGGCGTGAACTGGCACCATTTCAACTAAACCAATGTTGCAGCACCAATTTGCAGCAGCTGATGGCCTGACCCCTTCATTCTCTCACCCTCTCAGCTGCTAAGGACTGAGATGGCCATTAGTCCAGTTGTTAGTGAATCATCTGGACAAGACCGCTGGAAGAGGATATTGCATAAATAGATAAAATGAGAACTAGTAAAATTGGGGGCAGGGAAAAGACATCAGAACAAAAACCCCAAAAACATAGAGGACATCATTCAGAGGAAAACTGAAGATAATAAAATAGTTCTGATTTACCAGTATGCTTATACCCCTTAAAGGAAAAAAAAAAAAAAAACCAAAAAAACCTCAAAAAGCTCTATGAGGAATTAAACCAACAATGTTATAAAGACTGAAATGCTGGCAAGTTAGCAAGGGATTTAGAAGACTGCAATCTACTGTTTCAGCTATAGTGAGAATAAATTCAATATTCAAAACTCTTACTCTATGTTTTAATTTGAAACACAAATGAAAGCTCCATGTAATTTTCCCCTGCATCTCTCTGCCCTGGGCTGGATCTGAAGTGAGGACTGATGCTCATCCTCTCCCTGCTCCACAGGGCCAGGCTCTGGGTATCCATTGTCCTGCACATTTACATCTAGCCTCACAATTTATGTGACATCTGTGCTGAAGAAATCTACCCAGACTCTCAGTAGCCACGTTGTAAGTCTGGCTGACTGTTTCTTCAGATCATAAGCACAGTATGGATTTTCACATCCATCCGTACAGGAAAGCTCGCACCTCTCCTCTCAACACCTTGTATCTCAGTTTCTATAATATCCCTTTATCTGGATGTGAATGCTGCAGACAACTTTTCTCTTGACACATAACTTAGGATTGTCTTTTTCCTTCATGTCTTCACTCTCTCCCTGTTTTCAAGAAGTGCAAAAGGCAGTCATAATTCAGGATTGTTTCTGTACATAATATCTCGCTGCTGTGAAGAGGTTAATTCTGACCTCCAGTTGGCATCTGGTGTTTAACCTGCATCATCAGCTTGTGAAATTTTCAATCATTTTGTGCTTTCCATTGTACTTATCCCCATGGGATTTCATTGGCTTTTCCAGTAAAGAAGAGCCATTATATCTCTGCAGTCTCCTTAAAATTCTTCCTTAAAACTCTTGCTTGCTGTAATACCTTTAAAGAATGCCTGTCAATATATTAACCACAACAATAACCAATACTGTTCTGCTGTTCCCAGTATTCCTAAGGGGCTCTTTAGGTTTTGCCTTTCTCTTGCCCAGTATTTCAGGAGCAGGGACCATTTTTATGTTCCATGTCTGTAAAGTACCTGCCACAATAACATGGTTCTGTAATTAAAGTACCCAAGTATTTCAGGAAAAGATTTAATAATGTACATCTGAGAAATGTTGAGCTTGTTCAAATCACACCTTTGCTTTCTATCAATACTGTATAAACTTCCTATAGCTTGATAGGACGTTCACAGACATGAAAACAGTGTCTGATCATGGAAATCATAAGGCTCTCCTAAAGGAATGGAGGTAAAACTGACTGAGATTTTGCACGACTGAAGTTATGGCTTGGACACCTTTGATTAGTGTGTAAACTGAGGGAAGCAGTGATCTTCCTCAGAGATTCAGTCCTGAGACTAGATAATTAGGGCAGATCCACCTGGGGGATACAGCTATAAATATTCAATTCATTCACCATTTTCTTTATCTTGCTGAAAATCAGAACATCACAAATCAGAACATAAAATATTTTTTCTGCACTGACTATAGCGCTGAAAATTTTTAGCATAATAAGGACCATGAAGAATTATCCTTTCAAAATCAAGCTAAATTCAGCCTATGTGTAAGGAAGAGCAGGATTCATTGCACTAGGTAGGAATTTCACTAACTTAGAACTACAGTTAAACCATGAGCGATGCAGAAAAGTGATGAGGTTATTCTTATCTGACTGACTGCTGAGTCAAACCCCAGCACAGTGCTAGATAGCACTCTGGCACAGGAATTAAAATCTTTGGGATTAGACAAAGCTTTGAGCTCTTGGTTTTAGACAGTTAATAGCACTTTTCTCATAAGAATTTGAAACATCAGCCCTTTTAATTTGACCACTTCAGGAAATATTCTTCCTGGGATGTTGTACTGGTGACATGGCTGTAAACTCTGTTTTGGTTACACACAGGCTTTATACTGCTGCTCACACTGCAGCAGAATTGCTGGGGAAAGGAGGAATTCGGCATCATGACCTTTTAGGAGTGACTGTTGGTGGTGCTTCCTCCATGATAGAGATGATTTATCTCATTTCCCAGCACATCCTTTCGGATGGCAGGGTAGATTCACAGCAAAATACACAGTTTCAGCTGGGCTCAAAGATCTGTCCAATTTTCCAAGGAAAGACTGGGCTATGGATCCAGCTAATCATTTAGAGCACAAGGTGTGTCCTGAGCTCCACTTCTCAAATCACAGCTTTAGGAACTTCTGTATTTTCATGAGGGCAGGGAGACAATAGGAAAAAGAGATCATAATGGGTGCATGTTTGTCTTCTGCCCCATACCAAGAACATTTTTCTGACCACCCAATTTGCAGGCACATAACCCAAAAGACAGGAGATACCTTTTTTTGTTCCTTTTAAAAAAAGTATGAACATATGAAAAAACCACTTGGTCACTCAGAGATGAACCATCAAGGGTGACAGCCCTGTGACAATACATGTCCTTGTGAAATGATGCAGTGTTTGTGTTACTGCCAAAGATATTGCTGTGTTATTCTCTGAGGTGTGCTGAGCTTGGGTCTGGAGTGAGCTGCAGTCAGTGTCAGCTATAATATTATGCAGGTGTTATATATACATATGTCCACCTAAATATGTTAAAGGTATTTTTTTTTCTACATTACCATAATGAACAGTTACTCTTTGGGTTTTTTTTTCCTCCCTTGTTCCTTAACTGCAGATATTTTTTAGCATATATGACACACAATTTGGCAAAAGTCAAAGCAGGACAGTGTTGCTGAGGCAAAGTGATAGCAGTATGTACTGAGCCTAAGGCTACAGCCAGAAAGCAGCTGTCAGTGGACAAGTAATAGATACCACTGGAAGACAGAAAGCCCACACAGTTACAAGAAGTGGCACATTTCTTACATAGAATAACAAATAAAAATGGCCAGGAACTGTGAAGTTTTCTTCCCTAGCCCCCCTGGCTTTTAATTTACAGATTTCATCCAGTTCTCTTCCAAACCCTAATTGCTTCTTATTAGTAAAATTTAATTTATAACTGTCTTTAGCAACATTTCTTTAGGCTACTGACTACACCGTTAAGTTTCTGCCTGAAAATAAGATGCAAGTTTGGATGGAATCTTCATATTCTAGATCAAGTTTTGTGCCAAAATGGAACTTTTTGAGGTGAGAAAGAGTTCTCTCTCCTAACTGTTAATTTTCTTAATATGTCTTATTCATGGCTCTTAACTGAGAGCTGAGGCAAAATAATCTGCATAACCAGATAGCAGTGAATTCTCATCTCATCTCTATGTCAAATTTATGGAAACAGTGAAGGGATGGCACTCTACCCCTCTGAGCTTCACCTCCTGCAAATGCTACAGCGCTTCAAATTTTGATGTTGCTCTAGCAGGTGGAAAGGTAGAAGCACTGTGAGAACACACAGTGCTTAATGAGCAGTCTTTGCTCTGCGAGGGGGACATTAGCATTTCTAATCCTGTGTAGTATCACGCCAGTTCCAAAGCTGCATGTTCACAGGATGGCACAAAGTCAATTTAACTAAGCCATTTATTTAGTTCAATAAATTTCCTCCTGACCACGACTGGAGATATGCTTATGCTTTGAAGCATGTCTGTCTTCTTTCAATGTGGGAAAGACAGGAACAGTCAGTTTTAAAGCTGGGGGTGTGAATTCTGGAGATGGACACAGAGCAGCCCAGCGGCTGCACCTCAGTGTGTGCAGAAACAACACCTAGATCTGATTCATTTCTATGTACCATCAACACCATGGCAGAAAGTGGATCTGCTGGTGTGTGGGAAGAAAACTCCTCCCTCCTCTCTGATAGTGTAGCTGGGCAGTGTAAATATTTTTCTGGACTCTTGGAACATTCTCAAAGTACTAAACCCATAGTCCTCCTGCAAGAGAAAAAATCACAGGGAATCATATTTGCCCGAAAATATACTACAGACTAAGATGATACAATCTTCCTGTAAGCCAGATCTATGCCCTCTATGCCCTTCCCTTCTTACTGGTGAGTCTATTTTGAGCAGCCGTTCAGACTGTTTAGAAAGAATGGAAAATGTCTTGAAATAGGTTTATAATTTGAAGGGTAGTAATAAATGAAGCTTCTGTCTTTATGTAGTGTACAACAGTCAGCATATTTCCTAAAAGTTTCTGCCTTATGAAGTTGTTTTCGAGTGGAATGTAAGCTTTCTCGATTATGAGATAATTTTATTGAGATTCAGGGTTTCCTTTGTTATGAATTCTTTTTCCCATCAGTAACCATTTATATGTACTTGCTTTTCCTCAGCGATGAAGAAGTTGCTGTTTAATTGCTTGAATTTCAACATTATGAGGTCAATGCCTTTGCTCCCCACTTGTGAAAGCAGGTAGGAGAACATTTCCCTGTATATTATATGTAATGAGGTGAGCATGAAAAATATGCCTAGGGCTGCAGAAGGGCTCTCTATTAAAGCAGTTGTCATGAAATTCCTAGTCAAGAGAAAAATGAGAACAGTTGCCTTGATCAGCAGATGCAAAAAGATAACTTTTTCTTGTGACGGTGGAAAGGCCTCTCATTTTTCCAGGCCTTATGGACTAATAAGGAATCTCGCATAAAGTCAACAAAAAAAGTTGCATGGATATTGCAGTGGGGAAAAATGGGCATGTATTGCCTCACTGAACAAAGGTGATCATCCAGATGATATCAGCAAGGAAGGACAGTTTCCCTTTCATCTGCAGCTCAGAAGAAGACACATGCCCTGAAATATTTAATATGTGCAATCACTGTGGATGGAAATAAATGATACTTCTCATATTTCTCTCTCTTCTGCCCCTAGTCATCTAGCAACTCTCATAACTGGCATATGCTATGGCTGAATGACCTGGCTTCATTCACAACTAAATCAGTACTAAAACAGTCAGAATGATAGATAGCAGCTTATCAATAATTGAGAAGAAAGGCTTAGAGATGTCCCATTATCTGAATAATTAATGCTGCACATGGGCTTTGTAATTCCTTAATAAAACTGACTGATTGATTTGCTTAATTAATTCCTTCTTTGACAGGCTTATTGCTTTCTTTGGAGACAGGCCTGGGCAAAAGTAAAAAAAAAAAAGAAAAAAAATAGAAAAAAGCACTAAAAGGAAGACTCAAAATTCAGAAGGAAAAGAAAGATTTAAAATCTTTCATAAACTTTAACCCTCCACTGGAGAATAGAAGAGATGTTCGACAGTTAATTCTGCCTTGCATCCCAGACTGCCCCAACCTCCTCTATCTCTTGTCAACCACAAAAATGGCTCCACAAATGGAAATACCGACAGCAGAAAAAAACCCAACAGATTTTTTCTGCCTCCTTTGCATTTCCCTTCTTTTCATGTCCCTCTGCAACTGATCAAACATTATGATAAACCTTAAAGTGTCCCATGACCACACCAGCAGTAAACTTGGCTGAACCTTAAACACTTTTGAATAAATCGATCTGAATGAAATGTTTAAAGCCCACTCCAGTTCAACAGCAATAATAGCTTTGAAAGTTGGCTGCTGCCACCACTGCACTGCTCTGTCATAAATGAAATGTTTCTTCAAGTTGGAGGGTTTACTTCTGGGAAAAAAAAGTAACTGCTGGCTCAGAATCAGCAGGCGCTGTCAGCTTGTCTATATATTTTTACTTTGTTTGTTGTGTTAAACTTGCTTAAACTGCTGTGGAGCTCATGTTTTTATCTTGTGTGAACCACTCCAAGTACCAGTGGCTTCAGCCTTGTAGTATTTCCTAATCTGGGTGAAAACAATTGTCAGTGAATGTGCTGGTAGGGTCAGCCACTGAAACCTGCCCAAAAGGATCATATGCACAATTTCTACACAGTGAACACACCCAGATCATGATTCACACATATCTGAGCTGCAGTTTTGATTCAAACACATGTTCTCCATTGCCTATTGGCACAGCTTGGCTGCATGCAAAGCTGAAAAATCTAAAATCTGTAGACACATTGTCCTAAAATAGGGCTGTATAGATTTAAACTAAGGATGAAACAAATTTCTATCTCTAGGAAGCTCCTCTATTTCTAGAGGCTCTTCTTTAAAAGAGCCTTAGACAACACTAATGCAGGCCTCAGTCAACACCTGCTGCTAAAACACTCTTTTGCATTCAAATATCTTGCGTGTAAAGTTTGTTTATTTAGAGTTGCCTTAGGGAGATTACTCCATTATCTTCCCCTTTACTAGATAAGAAAAAAGGCAAAGAGAGAACTGAATCTGCTGAAAAGTGAGCAAAGTTAACAGGTTGTGTGTGCTGTGCAGACTCGGAAGGGCAGCATGCCATACTGCGTGAAGGCAGTCTGCAGGGAAAGTGTGGATTGCTGTGCAGACATGGTTTCTGATTTAATTTCTGTTATATGCTAATTCAGAGACCCTCACAGTACTGTGAAATCTGCAGTGCAGACATTCTTGTAGTTTTTAACTGTGGAGAAGAGATCATTATCATGCTCTTGACAAGTGTGGACAAGATGACTCAGATCAATATTCATCACTGTAACTGTTGAGAAAAAAAGGGCAGTCATTTGACTAAAAAAAAAAAATCTGAATTTTCCACGTGATAACCAAATGAAAGGTTCCTGTTTTTTCTGGAGGATGGTTATGGGCTTTGGTTGGTTAGTTGTTCTTTTGGGTTTTTTAGTCAGAAAAAAATTGTTAGGAAAACATCAGCCTTTCCCTTGGAGCTTGATCTCTTTGAGATAAATGATAATACAAAATGAAAAACATGAAAGCGGATAAGAATGGAAAGATTTGCTGTTAAAAGTTAACACAAACTTTAATTGTTTCAAGGTTAGTTGAGACAGATAGCTCCAGGTTAAATGTTGTACCTCTTTCTCAATCAAGGCACTCGAGACTGAACAAAAACATTGTATAGGCCGTCTGAGATGGACCTTAATGCTGAAGGGTGGTCCTGACTAAGACTTTCAGGTATTTGGAGTTTCAGGTATGTCTCATTGTGTTGGCAGTGGTTTTCTTCCACGATGATTTCACAAAACAGTCAAAAATTATTTTTTTCCTGAGGACCAGGTCTGTGTTACCCAGAGTTTATATTCAGTCAGTTATTCGAATCTTGTGTATGTGTGAAGGATCTGAATCTCAAATGACACATTAAATTGGATGCACAGTTGAGGGAAATAATTAGAAAAAGAAATGGCTTTCTTGAGACTCATGATGAGGTTTCCAGGCTCATCATAGGGGAGATTTTGACACAACCAAGACAACTCGTTTTCAGCTGTTCTTCAGCTACATAATCCACTATCCCTCTACTCAGCATTTCAAACCACAAAATCACCGAGACTTACAATTTCAGCATCTTTTAGAGCTGGTGTCTGACATCAGCATTACTCACTGCCTAACATGATCAAGCCAGTTATTTCCTTCTGCCGCATTTGTTCAGGATGGCAGCACCTCTAGAAAAAAAGGACGGACTTTTAAAGCTAGACAGTTCTCATGCAGAAGGCGGAGTCTGAAAATTTAACACTCTGTTTAAATAAGATTGCTCCTCTATCCTGTTAAAAATGCTGTGACAGGAGAATTGGTGCATTATCTAAGTCACATGGTTTGAAAACAGCTACAGTATTTTTTATTTGTAGTAAATTTTTTGCATGTATTTTTTTTTCCCTCATGGACACAAGGGTGTGATTGTAACAGTTCCAGGCAGTACCCAGATGTTCTGCTTGCACTTCTCTTCCTCATGCCCCTGTGTTAATCCTATGTGGAAGCACAGGAATGGGCTTTGTCTTCCCTGACTAGATTTCAAAGTCTAGACCTAAAATACAGTAAAATCCTAGATAAATATTTCAAAATAATTTCCACGTTGTTTCCAAAGTGAGCTTCCTAACTGGAAAACAGTGATTAATACTCAGAAAAAGCTTGTAAATAGTGTAGGACAATAAACTACATTCCAATCTAAATGGAAAACATAAGCTATTTGTACTGCATGCACCACACAGTGTTCCACCACAACAGCTTTATGTGTGTGTGCAAAATATTTTCCTTGTCTAAGATATTTTCTCAGAGCATGAAGCCTTTCTCTCTCCAGAAGCCTGGAGCTGTTTGCTGTGGCCCCCAACTCAGCTGTGACAAGGGATTGCACAAATTCCCTGACTTTATTTTGCTGGGCTTTTTTGGTGTTTGTTTTTTTCTTGTTTTTTTTTTAATTTTTTTTTGTGGGGGGGCTTGTGTTTTGTTTTTGTTCTCGTTTTTTTTGTTTGTTTTTGGTTTTGTTGTTGTTTTTGTTTTTATTTTTTGGTGTGTTTTTTGTTTTAGGGTTTTTGGTTGGTTGGTTTTTGTTTTTTGGGTTTTTGGGGTTTTTTTGGTTGTTGTTGTTGTTTTGTTTGTTTGCAGTTTTGTTGTTTTTTGGGGTTTTTTTTGTGTTCAAAGTTGATTGGTTGACTTTCTTTGGCTCATGTAATCTGTTTATGTGGGCACATAGAAAATTAGGCTCATTGCCAGTCTCATGGGAGGCTCTCCTTGGAAATTATCTAGAGCAACAGTTGCTGTTGCCCAAAGAAGTTCCTGCTGGAAGCTCAACCACAGAGCAGAAAGATATCGAAAGGCATTTCTGATGTCTATATTCAAAGTGTCCCAAGGGACTGGCTTTGCTGGGTCAGCCAGATATCCATGACAAATGACAGAGCAAAACCTATGCTGTTCTCCTCAGGGTTTCCCATTCTTCCCATTCCAACTGTGTTGCCTAGTCTTGCTCTCTGCTTTCTCCTCAGGCTTTCTGCCTGTAACTTTGGGTCATATGAGAATTTCTGCAGCACACCTTCTGTGCATTTTATATTTTTGGAATGGACTGTTATGCCTCATGGTGCTGTGTGTTTTGCCTAAAAGGTATTACCTCTGCACAGGCTGAAAAAAGAATTGGCAGAGCCTGTCAAGAAAGCTGCTGTCTCACAGACACAGCCCTCAGCACAATATTTTGGGAGAAACTTGTCATCTGTCTAGTCCACTGGTGTGATGCTGCTTTCACTGAGCTGAATATGAATATGAAGCTGAATACCTGCCAGTGGAATTGCAATCATTAAGGGGGGAAAAATAATGAACTCTAATTTTCAATTTACTGATTAGGATGTTTGTTTATGTTCTGCCTCTAAGGCATCTTGTAACAGCAGACTATCATATTTTAATTCTTACAAAGCTCTGCAGTACAGAACAAAGATGAAGTGTTTACAATTTTTTCTTAATGGAAAAGAACATCATTACATTAAGTTTCACTTTGATTGTATTGAAATGAAAATGAAAACTCTATTTAAAAAAAAAAAGCAAAACAAAACCAACTTGTCATTTATTGTAGGCATGTGTATGCATGTATATTCGTATACCTGAATTTCAGCATGACTTGTATATATACTTATATATGTACACTTACCCATATTTTCATGAAATACATGTATACATGTGATTATGTATTTTCATACTCATTCCCTCTCATCTTTCTTTTTTCTCAGTATTTAATACTGTATTCAAAATAAATTAGTTCATGCAGTGAGGACTAATGTTTCAAGAAAGTTTATCATGCTAAGAGCTGAGTTTTCCTGAAAATGTAGCCTTTATATTTGCCAAAATAATTAAAATTAAATATTTTTTTTTGTTTTGTTTTGTTTTTGTTTTTTTGTTTTTTTTGTTTTTTTAGATGTGGGAAGGAATATAGAAAATCAAACAAGCACTGTGTTTTTTCACTCCACCATTAGGCAACTTACAGTTGTGCATGACTAGAAATTGTTGTTTCTTTTTCTTTTACCGAAATCGGATTTAGAGAAAATAATGTTTCCCAGTTTTTCCATGTAACAGTCTCTCCATTCTTTTTAGTACAGGGAAATAATCCTTGAGAACTTATAAATAATGCAAATATATAGATTGTGGTTTTCTTATTTTTTTCTTTTTTTTTTCTTTTTTTTAAGCACATGTTTCCTGGGGGAAATAATAATGCAGTTCAGTGATGCTAGAGATTTTATGGGTACCATGTATGAAACAAATGTTTGTTTAATTGTTTCTGGCATATAAACGTGAGATGAAAAATGTAAGATCATAGCAGATGCAGAGAGGCTGATCCTAAGGAAATGGAACTGGGATTCTTGAACTTTAGCCATGGGATAAGCCTTTGATCCCAAATGAACGGCTGGCCACGTTAGTGCACAGGGCAAAATTACCTTCGTGCAACAGAAGCTAGTGGTGCACACAGTTACTTCAAAATTATTTGAAAGATTGAGAAATACAAGGTCTGCATAAGTCTTCTGTGGAGTTGAAGCAAATTGCGACTTATGGCATGAGAATCTGCACTACAGGGTAATGGACAAGTCATCTTCAACCCATGAGGAAGACATTCCCTCTCATACCTAGAGATACTACCTATAAGTTGATCCATGCATGCATAGTTTTACTTAGCTATTAAGGATATCACATAATCAAAATGCGATCTGGAAAATGGTCAAATGCAGCATTTACGGATATTTGATTTAACATGTAAAGCAGGTGCCTAATAATGATGAGAGTCTGAATATGTGCTTGGTGCATAGACAACATCCTCTTGCATCAATAATCTTTAATGGGCACAAATCAGAAGATAACCAACATGAGCACAGTTCATAATGCTCAGACATCTGTATATAAACAGTGCTGAGATAATGCCCATTGCTACATTTACAAAACCAGAGACATCAGGACCAGCCTGTCTGATGGGCTTTGGACACATATGCAAACTTCTATATTTATCTGAGCCCAGCCCTCTTAGTTTTGACCATTGCCAAGAAGAGCACTGGTCCATATCCTATTTCAAAGTGGACCCACAATAAACATTCAACTGAAAATTAATAAAGTTTGTTAAGCCATCAGTTGCTCTCCAGCAACACTGAAGAATTTCTGAACTGGAGTTTATTGAAATGCAAATCACTGATCCTAAGTCCCACAGCCTTCATAACTATCATTTAAAAATTAATTGCACAGACCAAATCATCTCAGTGCTTGAGTATCTGCCAGTTGAGAGTTCTTTAACTTCTGGTATTGATAAATTGCTCCAGTCCCTTCCTATAACACGTTCTGTGCTGGCTTCAGACAGTAAAGAAGAGTTAACTGGTTCCAAGGGAATAAGTTTCCTTGTCTTACTGCATATGTTCACTCATAATATAAGGCATGAAGTAACAGCAAACCAACAGGTTGCACTGCCCATGCCTTTTTCAATACTGAACTGCTTATATTATTACAGCCTGAGGCAGTTATGGGTTTCCCTAGTGCTTTAGTGTGGAAGAAAGCTGGTTCAGGACAGCTCAAATAAATTCCCTGTGTCACTGAAGAGGGCAGAAAACAGCCATAACACACTATGTTGTGGTCAGTCCTCCTCTCCACTTCCAGTCTTCTCCTCTTGTATGAAGTCCTCACCATAAACTGAGACTGAGAGGGAGCTTAATCTCTTCATCTAGGTTTTCATTGATTAGAAAGGCCCCCAAAAGTAGTGGGCCAATCCTTAGGCCTTTTACCTTTTTTGTCCTCTATGAGAAGAACAAAGGCACTTTTATATGAGTTAAATTTGATCTGGTCAACATACATATGTCTTTTCCTACCTTAATCTGGCTGCTGACTTTTCATTTTCCTAAATATCAGTTTACTGTATTGTTGGAAGCCTCTCCCTGTGCCTTTGGGAAATGCCTTTCATCTTAACTCCTCTAGTTTTATTCCATTTAATGTTTCTCTTCTTGACTGGCAAACATGCTTGCAGCAGATGAGTGAAGGAAGTGTCATGTTAAGCTAAAAGATGCCACTACAGCACTAAAAACAACACAAACCATTACAGGAGAGGCCAAAAGCCCCGTAGGGAATCCTGAGACTAGGAGTCTGTAATGTCCGTGTATTGATTGCTTTCTCCTAAGTTATTGAACAAAGAATATATTATATTATGACTCTAGCAAATAGAATGTCCATTAATGTTCAGGGACTCTGCATGGATTATGTTTTATGTCACTTTAAAGACTGGAAATCTCTGGAAACACAGCACATTTCTAGCTGATTTGGAGACTTTTTTTTGTTGTTGTTTAGGTTTGTTTGGTTTAGTATGTTTTAGGGGGTTTTTTTAACTAGTTTTCCACAAGAAGTAAAAGCTCTAGTAAGACACATCATGCAGTGACTAATTATTTCGAGCAAACATATCATCATAGTCTAATTATAATCCAAGTTGGCCACGCTTGCTTTTTATGTTTTTCTTTACTTCATATATAAGTTGCAAGCTAAAAGCAAATAAAATGTTATCACCCTTATCATTGCCATCATTAGGAGTTTTGCTTATTGTTTACATCTATGGGTTCTATTCTCACATTTCAGTTCCACTGCAGCAAAGGTACAATAGGGAAAAATAGCCAGTCCTGCCTCAAATAGTTTAGATAATTAATTTAATGGGTAGCAGCCTGACAGGCAAATACAAGAAAATTACAAGATAACATTTATGGAACAAGAATGTCATTATAGCCTCCAAGTAAAGACTCAACTCAGTTTTCAGTAAAAGCTATAATGAAATGTATTCATTCCTTTCGTTAAAAGCATAATCAAACTTAAATCTAAATTTTCAAATGGGCTCCTAATTTTGGCTGTTTTTATTTCCAGGTAAAGCCCACTTAAATGAGCTTGCTTTTCAGCACATGGGAATACAAGGAATTTATAAAATGAAATATTTTGAATTACTATATTTTTTTTAATTCAGGCCATACATTTTTAATTACAATCAGATCAATTAATTTTAAAATGAAGATTTAACTACCTGGAAAGTTCTACGTGAGTCCACTAAAGAGTTTGAATGAGTTCAAAATTATTCCTTTGGGATATTTTGTAGATAACTCTATCTTTTTCCTGCCTTTCTCACAAATGAGTTTATCTTAATATTGGTCATTTTGGGTTTATGTCAATTTAAAAGAGGCTTGAGTTGCTGTATCTCACAGCTTAATAAAACAATAGCAACAACAATAACAATGAAACTTTAATTCAAGCTAGTTTATTATAATTTTCTTTATTGGTGATCTCATTTATTCTAGAAGTGTTAATGAAAACATGCTTATCTTTTGCACCATGCAGACAGTCCTGTTTAAACTTTGATCCCCTAAATGGAGAATTTTTATTCCTGGTTTAAATGGGAAGTGAAGGGCTTAGCACTTGTCCAGAGTAACAAATCACTCAAAATCCAGGATATAAGTCAAATCACCTTCACTGTTCCCTCTTCATTTTGAGAATCTGATAGATTTCATACAAATATGGAGCTCTTTTTTTTCTGCCACAACGTCCTTTGTGCTATTTTCATTCTCCACATTTTCCTCTGAACTTTCCCCTGTCCTGAACAGAACTGCTGTGCTGTTCCCTTGGTCTCTCCATTGAGGGCAGCCAATCACTAAAATTTAAATCCTGGTGATAAAAGATGGACATTTAAGCAGTCCTCTTACAACAGGGAATCATAGAACCATTAAGGCTGAAAAAGGCCTCTGGGATCATCAGTACATCCATCACTAAACCATGTCCCTAAGCACAATGAAGGTGTTTGCCTTTGTGCATTTTTTTTTCCTCAGGGAAACAAAACAAAACAGAACTGTACAGACTTGTATTACTGAACAGGAATTTTTCTAACACAAAACCAAAGAGTCAGCCACACATATCTTGGAGAAATATACAAGTCCTCTGCTAAACTGGGTCAAGATTTCTTTATTGACAGCAGTTAGTGGACTTGGTTCCTTGTTTCTTACAAAAGAAAAGGACTTCTCCTTGTGAAACAGCCCGTAAAGCCTTCAATTGTATACAAAGAGCATTGCACTTGGTTTCACTTCAGCAAGGTGTTTCTGTCAGTGTTTTTTCTTGCTTTCCAAAATCATTGTGCTGGGCCTCAGCCAATGTACAGAAAAGATGTGACAAGATTGTAGTGGCTTTTTTATTTTTCTTTCCTGGTCTGTTGGTCAGTAGAGTACTAATGGACACTGGTGCAAGGAAAAGAATGACAAATCTTAGAATCTCTTGGCCAGGCAGAATTGTGTCACCCGTACAGGCAACTTGTGGCTTGATATAAGACATTTAATCTCTCTGTAGTTAAACTCCATCTGTAAAATGGATGTTGGGACACTGCTATGGCAGAAGCTGTTGTGAGAGGGAAAGGGTGTATAATTAATAGCTGACTAGAGGCTGGATGAAAAAAACTCATCTGATGGTGGGGAGGTTCATAATGAATTTCTGACCTGGGGGACAAACATCAGTGGTACTTCATTACTTCAGTCCTGGGATGAAGAAAAGACCCTGTATCATTAAGCAGCTGAGAAGGACGTGTAAATTGGGAGAAAAGAGGGAGGTGGAGAATCATCTTTTTCAGTGCACTAAAAGGAAGTGGCCACACTATGCAGGTAAAGGGACTCAAACACTTAAAGGCAAATCAAAACTGCAGTTTAATCCATTTTCCTTACTTTTCTTTCAGGATTCTGGATACTGCATTTAGTATGATCTGTTTTACCCATCTGGTCCTCTTGTCCTCCCTTTCTGCTCAGCATTGACATTTAAAACTTCTTATAACATCTCTTCAGAAAGTTCATCAGGGTGTCCCTAAGGTCTGGGTTCACAGTCTCACCTGTCCAGTCTTATGCCTATTTTTCTTTTGTAATTGTCTCTTGTTTAGAGGGACCCTAAAAACCAAATTATTTTCTTTCCTCTACAAAGGTCACTATCTGCATTGCCATCCATTCTAAAATTTAATCTTTTTTTGGTCTTGGGACTTATAGGTTAAGAAACTTTTCTCTGCTCTGATTCAGAACTGAAGGAATGTTGTTTCTAAGCATACCTAATGCTCTCTGTCATCTCATAAACAATAAACTTGGAAAACCAGAATGACAGCCTGTGTTAAATTAATTTGGTAGCTGCCTCCTGATTGTTACAAGAACATGGTAAAAAATTTCTTCCTCTACTTAGAGAAAAAAATACCCAAGAAAATGATCCACCTCTGTTTAATACGCAAGACTAAGTCAGTTGCTGCAAGCAGTACTAGGTTAATCAAAGCATTTATTTGAAGTAGGCAGTATTTAGTACAGCTTTTATTTACACCTCACATGGATGGTCTCTGTCTTCTGTCTCTCTAGTTGCCCTTCAGAAAACATGTAGGGTGCTGTTTTAAAACCTAAAAATACAGAAATCAGTGTCAGATGAATGCACACATTTTCAGCAAAGGTTCTGCTCTCTCCATACAGGGCTATCTACCAGATGCCAGAAAATCCCATGAGGAAAGAAAAAAAAAAAAGAAAAAGGAAAAGAAAAATGAGCATTTTAGGTTAGCAGAACACAATATTTACCTCAGAGAAAGCAAAGATTTTCAGACCCCAGTCTTGCATAATTTAGATGCTTTCCTTAATTCAGTATTCTCCTTTGCAAAACAGGTATTTTTCAGAGTGGTACAATCCCAAGGGCTTGAGGGAGATGTACACCTAGGCAGACACATGGGCACAGCACTGGAGCTATTTTAAAATAGTGACAAATGTCATCCCCCAGCAATTTTTTTCAAATGACTTTTTAAAAATCTTTTGTAGATTTCTTGTCACCCTCACAAACTGGACTGTGCACAGCACTGCATAGATATTTCTTCTTTGGAGCCATGGAAGAGACAGAATGGTGAATTTTCATCCCCAGGTCTCAGGTATATGAAGTTCTGATTCATCCCCTAGTAGAACACAAACATTATACAGAGGATATATTAAGTAAAATCAATGGTTCTAACTAAATCAGCATTAGTTCTATGGAATGTAATAACGCTCCAGCAATGGACTTTTTTGGCTATTATTCATGTTAACTTCTGTAGCAAGTAATTACCCACATCATTACTGAAACTAGTTTTAAGGTATCACTTCAGGAAGATAAAGCAACTTTTTCAAGTTATTCCTCTGCTGAAATGAGAAAACAGAATGGTTCCAGGCAAAAAAACCAAGTATTGTAAGGTGAATGAGGAAGGATATAAGGATGATAATTTGGTAGGTGGTACAATGATAGCAGAATTATTTCTTTTCCTTTTTGTAACTCTTTTCAAGTGAAACTCTTTAATTGAAACTTTTTGTAACTCTTTGTTTTAATAGAAAGATTGGATTAACTCCTGTCACTAATCCCAACCTTCTCCTATCCAGTTTATCATTTGATATACTGCCATAGTCAGCCTTGTTGAGCATCTTTTATCAGCCCTGTTTTATCTGTTTGTTCCTATTTTATTGGTGTTATTGTGGAACCTCCATAGATTTTCATGGAGTTCTTTTGTCCTTTTGAAAATACTCCCTTATTGACAATTTCTTTATTTCATTCCAAATACGTGAATGGAAAAAAACCAACTACAAATGGTTGTACTATAAGTTAAAACTGCTAAATAAATTGCATAGAAAAATTAAAAGCTGCAAGTATGCAGTATAATGCATATTTTATTATTTCCTTCTTACAATGTTGTTTAAAAATACATAACCTCTTGATGTATGTATATTTCCTTGAGGAAGGTGCTCTGTAGCTCTGAGGCAGGATAACTAGCATGTGATGTGGCAGCTGTAACGTAACAGCATATTTTCCCATAAAAAGCAGAGTAAATAGGCACATAAATTCCATATAAACTGTCAGCATGTCAGCTATGCTAACACTGGTAAGCTACTGCCCTTGAGCCTCACAAACTTATGCACCATCATTTTTCAAACAATTCTCTTCAAGAACTCGTACAGCTCCTGTGGAAGCAATGCTCAGACCACCCTTCCTTTGGCCACTTCAGCTGACTTTGTTCCTATGCAAGACACAAAAAGGGATGAAACTCAGTCTTTATTTGGTGTAGGTGATGTTTTCTCTGGGGTCTGGAACTCCACGGGGAGTTTAACTGTGTTTTCTGATAGATTATCCCAGCCCAGATTTCATCTCGTCTGGTTTCAGGTACCAGCAGAGCTCTGCACTAGAGCAAGTCACCCCAGGCTCTGCAGTCACTAGCTGCAGTCAGTCGGGGTGCTGAGCTTTTTTAGGGAGCAATTCATCTGATCTACTTTAGCTGTGTACTTTAGCTGACATGCATCACACCTCAAAAGAGCCTAGGGAATTCAGCAGACATCAACACCCGCATTATGAATGTCTAAATTAGAAGGCATAAATCAACTCCTAAATATCTCCAGAGCTCAAAAAGAACTGTTCTGTTACATTAATTTTGTTTGTTTGTTTTGGAGTCTATTTGACTACCGAACATCTTTGGATGGATATATGTAAGCTGAAGTACCTCATACAGTTGGCCCACCTCAGTAGCTCCTATAAAACTACCCACCTCATCTTTCTTGTTTATGTACAGGAAATCTGCAGACTGTTTGTGTGTCCCCATATAGAGCGAATTGTGATATGGAAGAGCTGTAGAAAGGAATTATGATACTGATCTTGATGAACTCCATACAACATTCAAATTCAATTATATTCCAAATAGCAGACATAAGTCAATAATGAGATGCAATGTGAGTTGGAAACCTTGTAGGCCAAAAAGTTAGTAATTATGTTTTATCAAGTTAATTTTTTTCTGCCTATTTCAGAAAAAACACTTCCTAAGTTAGGGGGAAACATCACATTGATAATTTTTCAATTAAAATTTTTGTATATTAAAAATGATTTATTGAAGGAAATGTAACAATATACGGCTAAAGAAGGAAGAGGGGAAGAAGAATCCTTTTGACAAACTTGAAAAAACCTTTTTTTTCCATCATAATTTTCAAATATATTTTAGGAAAGTAAAACCATTGTCCAGAAAAATGACATATGAATATTTACTGACCATCTTAGATTGCTTCATGTGTTCTGGACTGTGACACAATGGTCATGAAAGACAAGCAATGTCATCTTGAAGCAGTTAAAATTGTTGCATCAACAAAGAAAATGAAACTCTCCCACAGTCACCCTTCCTCTTCAAGGTCAAGCGTTCTCTGTCGACCTTTTGAAACATGCACACAACTAAATTATACAGGCATATCATTGTTATCATAAATACATTATGTACACCTATTTTCATAGTTAATGTAAGAGGGTCAGAGAAAATTTTTACTTGATAAGGTGGGTCAGTAACCTGAAAATGTTGAAGAACACTGCTTTAGATAGATGGACAAGGAAAGTCTTTATGACCTGATTTCCATGAACTTTAGCTGAGTTTCAAGTGCTGAGGAGGTATTTTAACGTACAGTAGAAAGCAAGCCAATCTGAGGACATTTCCTAGGTTGCTATCAATAAGCTACTCAGCATTTCTCCATGTCATGACTTCCATGTGAGTCAGGTGTCCAAAAGTGTTTAACTTTTAATTTGTATTCTTCACGTAAACACAGTGAATTGGTATTATCAACTAATGAAGCAATGTAGTATGAAAGCTTAATAAAATCAAGAAAAGTCATCTGATGTCTTGAGTAAAAATGATCTTTCTGAATTCATTTAGCCCAAATAGAGAGCAAAAGGAGATGATTTGTCTCGGAGTTGGGTTCATCTTGTTCTTTTTATACAGTTTATTATGCAACAGATCTGGTATTTGATAAAGGATTTTAGCAGTCTTGCAATGAATTAAAGTAATGCAGTGAGGAAGAGGAAGACCAAATCATCAGAGTGAACATCTACAATTTTAATACATCCAGATAGTCATTAGTCATTAATTGAATAGGTGTCTTAATTACAATTATCTCTCACTTTAAAAAGTAATTTAACATATCTGGTTACATTAACAGTTTTGTCCCCTTAGTTTGTGTTTTGCTTGGGATGTTTTTTGTTTTGTTTGTTTTAATTTTTGTTTTGTTTTGTTTGATTATGGTTTTTCTTTTTTTTTTTTTAAGCTTTTTTTTTCCATTTGGAAGCTCCTAGATTCCTATCTGCACACTAACATTGGATACTGAAATCTCTTGTCAACTTGTTTTCCAAAATGAGAAAGTGTAGAAGAAGGGGAAGCGCTGTGCTTTTTGACGCCAAAATTTAAATGTGGAGTCATGTGATATTCACACTGAAAAACTCACTTTTCAGTGAGTGTTCTGAGAAGCAAACCAAAGTTATTACCACAAAGTTGGTCGGTGGAAGGCATAAGTAAGAAAAGTAAATATAATGGTCATATTTGATTACACCATACAACTTTCTTGACATCCAATAATACATTATATACATACAAAAATACCAAATAAAAAACAGAGAGAATCACTGTTAAGATACAAAAGCGGTAGTCACTTTTGATACTCTTACCTTGGATTGCGCTGAGGTGAGATTTATCTGATGTTCTGGCAAGGGGATGGTTTGATCTCACACCCTACAAATGGATCTACTAAAAGATAAAGAAATTCTGATAGCTGGATAGACTGCCAGTAACCTTCAAGCTTCTTCATGCCCTTGGGTTTTGTGGCTTGGGTAGCCATCCTCATGACAATTTTTTAATCTGTTTGCAGATTGATTTTTATGCCTTATGAGGTGCATACGGACAGTAAAGAAGAAAATAAAAAAGATGATGAATAACACATTCTTATAAAAGTTTATATTTGGTATTTTTTTTTCTTAAAGTTGAGGAGAAGATTTCATTTCAGGTTGTGTTTTAAGATTTATGCTAACTTTGGATCAATGTATATATGCTGTTTCAATAGCTAAGCCTCAAGCTGTGATCCCATCAGATCTCCTGGGGCACTTCCAGCTGTGATCCTGTCAGATCTCATAAGCTAAATAGGTTGGGCCAACTCAAGCTGTGATGCTGTCAGATTTCATTAGCTAAACAGGTTTGGGATGAGTCAGGGCTTGAACAGGCAATGAAAAGGTTGGTTTCAAAGGACGTCGTGGTTGTGATAACTCCACAAATGTGTGTGATGTTCCCTTTTCCTTGGTGAAGGCATTGATCTCAGACAGAAATGCTGCACTCTCAGTACGTCACACAGCTGAAAGGCAGTGCTTGCGAAAAGGGGGGGATCAAACTGAGGCACTTCCCCACATCGCAGCGTAAATCAACAGGATGGAAAAGACATTTAGATATTTGCTGGGGTTTTTTTTTGGTTTTTTTTGTTGTTGTCTGTTTGTTTGTTTGTTTTTTGGTTTTGTTTTTGGTTTTGGTTTTTTGGTGTGCCTATAATATGTGTTTCCCAGAAAGAAATCAGAAGAGAAACATATGAGACTGGAAATAATGACTGTGGTCCAAATCTTGTTTGGACACCAATGTGCATGTTGCTTTCCCTTTGGAAACTGCATCATCACCTGTGGCTTTGCCAACAAGAGCTTGCAAGGCTTTTGCAGATGCAAAAGAAAGAACAAGTACTTTCATTATGTTTCTCAGGTAGTTTCCATTGCAATGTGTTTGAATAAGACTTCTTAAGGACCAGTCTTTCTTTCTCCCTAGCAAAGAAAACTGCATGATATTATAAAAACTGGTGATATTATTCCCTGGCCTTCAGAAGCTTCTTTAAAGTTCATGTTTGTATTAAACCAATGTAGTGAAGAAAGCTAAATAGGTGAGGTTTATGAGATTTCATGTGTAAAATGCCTTTATTAATTTATTTTGTAATTCATGCTCCCTCATTTCATTGTGAAACTAGAACAAAAAGACAAAGAAGCTGGTGAAAAAAGATTTAAAAATCATCTCTGGAAGAAAAGCAAAGTATGTTTTGAAGTCGTATCCATTTTTTAGGGTTGATATTGTTGGGGTTTTTTTCTGTGTTTATTTTTGTGGCCTTTTTAGTAGATACTTTTGAAAAAATAATTTCTATATTAAATCATTTTTATCACCAGAAGTCATGTTTTCTTGTTATATGGTGTACTTCACTGAATTGATAAGGAAAAAGCTGTGCTTTAAAAATGAACTTGATAAAAAGAAGTGCACAGTTTCAAAGAAAACTTTAATTAAAATAAAACATTACAACAATAATTATGTAAAATTTTCCACTACAACATTTCTTTTACAAAATGAAAGAAAAGGTATTTCTAATGAGCAAAACTGCTGTTGTGGAGCATTTCCTTAGCAACATTTAGGAACAAGATCTTGTGCTGAAATAACTCATCTCCATGACGAGAGATGCTCCAAAAGATAGGAATCCCCTGTCTGCAGAATGAGTCTTGAGAGATCCTGCAGTCCTAGTACAGTAAAAGGCAAAGATCTCTAAAAAAGTACCAAGTGTGCATTCAGTCCACTCATTCTTCCTTTGCTTGTAATGAACTGTGGGGCAGAATATGTTTTATTTTCAGCACTTTTCGGGAAGTCTTACCCTGATTTAAACCTCACAACTCTTGATGTGTGATGAGCAATTTAAAAAATGCCCTTCAGGAGCAACAAGACTCACCTTACCTCATCACACTAGGCTGGCAAGGTCTAGCAATGCGGAAATCCACAGTCAGGTGGGACTTCTCTGAGAGTCAGAGGACAGGAAGAGGAAAACAGAAAACCGTTTTTTTGGGGGCAGCTTTCTACAGAGGAAAAATAAAAGTTTTGCTTTCTTTCTGTTAAAAGGAGAATTGGACACTGATAGGGATTTCCATGCAGACATGTCTATTAGATAAATACAGCCCAGATCTTTCCCTGAGGATGTGGACTAACACCTCCCCCTCATTTGACTAAACCCAAGAGGTATTATTTCTCCTCAACACAAGCAGCTGGCTTGATCCCCTGGCACTGATTAGTCAATAGAAGGAAAGGACACCATATTTGCAGTAAAATATCTGAGATGCATTTTTAAAGTGCTAAGTCCTGACCACTTTGCTTCTCCTCCCAAGGCTCTGCAAGCTAAAAGATGACCACGTCTACAATTCAGATTGGTCTGTTACCATCCAGGCTGGGAAAAAAGGATGTGGACTTCATCCTGCCTGCACTCTCAGGCAGCTCTTACCATCCCAGACAGGCTTATTTAATTTTCTCTATATCATCTCGACAGTCACACAGAATAGAAACTGCTGGGTCTCTTATCAGGGTTTAGGATTCTTCTTTGCCATGACTGCTAGGTTATGGTGTCATCACCCAGGACATGCAAACTCAGCACAGCAGTCTGTGCTCCAACCCATCTTGCACAGGGGACTGATGCCTGGAAGAAGCTGGATTCTCTGCCCTGGAGCTCAGGGCTGATAAAGCTTTCTGTTTGCTCATCTCTGCTTCAAGGCACAAGGATGTTTTCCCCTCCTCCCTTACCACCTCCACCCTCCTTTTTTTTCTTCTTTTTTCTTTTTTTTTTTTTTTAGACTGGATGCTTAGAAATTCCCATTTGAAATGTTAAACTGTAGATGAAGGTTCTGATGTTTGTGTCAAGATTAGCATGGCGGGTGGGAGGGAGAGAGAGATGTTTTCCTCTGAAGCAAAGCCCTCAGCGCAAGTGAATACGTCAATAGAGATGAGGGGAATCTAAAGCATAAAGGTTGGCTTTTTAAACAGCTGAAGTTAGAAAGAGCGCTCTTTATGAAACTGGTCACAAAGGGAGCAAAGTGTCTGCACCAGAAAGACTGAGTGACCTTTTCAAAGTGTTAGGCATTGTTTGTTTCCATTGTATTAAGTGCGTATGAGCATGTGAGTATGTTGTGTGCTGAGCAACTGACAGATGCTGCAAAAGTTTTTCCTAAACTTGCCGAGTCTCTACTAAACTGGGCTGGAGCAGCATTTTATAATTCAAAGTTAAGTTCTTAATTTTGAAATGTTTCAGAAGCCAAAATGGACAGAAGTATGCAATGTTTCCCCTTAAATCTGTTACCAAGCAGAACTGTTCTTGGTTTAATTCAGCATTTCATTCATATTTCAATTTGCTTTTTATATAGTATTCACTTCAGACACCTGGGTTTTGGTTGGAGGGAGAACTCAGCAGGGCACAGGCATTCCAGGAGGTTCCTGGAATGTGCTGCAAATTCCTTCTGCAAGTGATGGGGGAAAAATGGGGGTTGCTGTGCTGGACCTTGTGGTCAACACCAAGCTGGTGGGGAATGTGAAACAACGAGGAGATATTTCCTGCCCTGGGCTTCAGGAAAGGAGACTTTGGCCCCTTCCAGGAGCCCCTTCCAGGTAGAGTGCCATGGGATAGGGGCCTGGAGGGGAGAAAGCTGGTTAAAAATTAAGGATTGCCTCCTTGAAGATCAAGAGTGATCTGTCCCAACAGAGAGAAAGTCAGACAAAAATGACAGAAATCCTGCATGGAAGATGGGGTGATTGAGAATGATTTCAAATCGAAAAAGAGTAGGTTTAGATTAATATATATGGGAGAAATTCTTTTCTTGGAGGATAGAGACACACTGGAGCAGGCTGTCCAAAATAGTTGTGACTGCCTTATCCCTGTAAATGTCCAGGACTGGCTGGATGTGGCTGTGAGCAACCTAGTCTAGGGAAGGTGTCCCTGCCCATGGTGGGGGGGTTGGAAAGAGATGACATTCAAGGCCTCTTCCAACCCAAACCATTCCAGACTTCTACAACTCGATGTTGTGCTGCTGTTGGCAATGTTATGTAATAGAAAATGTGAAACAAAGCCACATGTCTACTAGTAAATTATACATGCTCGGAACTGGTTTTGGATGCAGAAGCCAGCTGGCATGGATCAGCCCAGCTCCTTACTGGGAAGTTCTTCTGGGTGGCCACATCCAAAGTGCCTATTGAGAGTCATCCTTGGCCCATGCTCTTTCCTGAACTGCTCCCAGGAAATGTCTGGGGGAATGCTGGCTACCAGATGCCAAAACTGTGCTAGGGACAAGTTTAACAATTTAACTTTATAGGCAACTCTATTCCAGAGCACAGGAATATTTTCTGGCACTGATTAGCTTAGAAGTACAAGTACAATCATTAAATCCTTTGGACTGTGCTGTTCTTAATTTGGTCAAAAACCAAAAGGAGAAGCAGGTCTTATTGGGGTACACTCTAAGGAATATCTCTCTGGCTTTATCCTCAGAATAGCCTAAAGACTGAATTTACTCTCCTGGCTGACAGCTCCAGGTGATAGGAAAATTATCCTGAATGTGTCTCTGCAAACAAAGCTTTTGGTTCAGAAAGGAAGACCGTGCAGCTAAAAAATACAAGCCAAAGGCAACTGCGCATTTGTAACTCTTTATATATAGCTAAAGTATTTATTAAGATTCTCTTCAACCGATTTTAAGCACAGGCAAAGCCCCTTTACTTTTGCTTTCATATATCAAAGAAAAAAGTTTGGATTAAGTGGATTATTCTCTACATTAAAGTATATTTTAAGTTTGATCTTGTTGTAGGAGCAGAGAAAATGACATATTACTTTAGTCCAACCCAGGTGTAGACAAATAAATAGACAAATGGGGAGAAAGAAATTGCAAATTATGGATTTTTTTTCTGTTGAATAATTTTATTTTAGGAGGTACGATACTAATTTTATTTAATCTTTTATTAAATATTTTTTGTTGCTCTAGAGGTCTTCTTCCTTCAGGTAGTGAAAATTATTTCAACTGAAGATATTTCAAAACACATTAAAAAAAACTTATGTTGTCCTGTCTTATTACAGGTAATACAGGTAATTGGCATAGAAAACAAAAAATGCTTAGAGTAACTCCAGAAAGACTGAGGAAGATTTCACCATGGTCTAGTTGAAGGCATCCCTGCAAATTGCAGGAGGGTTGGACTTGATGGCTTTTAGAGTCCCCTTCCAATCCAAATTATTCTATGATTCCATCAGTGACCTGAGTGGCAGGACGATTTCACTTGTAATTCTTCATGGTCCCAAAACCTCACTCTACAATTGGTTTGGGATGTAGACATTCATGGATTGGTTTTATTTGAACCTGTTCAAAAGTCTCAGCATCTATTTAAATATTAAGTATCTATTTAAATATTAAGTAGCTATTTAAACAAAAGCTAAAACATTAACATGTGAAATGCTTTTAAAGAGGAACCTGGTTTTTTTTTTTTTCTCTCTCTATGTAGGACCTGCGTTGCTTTGTAATCCAGACATAAATCTACCAGAAAAGAGTTAGAATCACACTGAGAATGATATTTGGAGCTACACTTTCAAAACAAGTGAATAATTTCTATTGATCACGCTGGAAAACCAAATCCATAGATGTCAGGCATTCCCACATATCTTGGAAATCTAGGCATCTGTCTTTTATGGTGAGACAAAAATTTTTACTGCTGTTTTTGGTGGAATGCCAAGTTTGGAAGAAAGTTTGTACCTTTCTTATCCCCTTCCCCTCCCCCTAAATATACAGAAAAGCCACAGTGAGTCCATTTTAACTCATAATTGAAATCTTCTTCTCTCTAAACAGAAGCACCCCTTAAAATAAAATAAAATGCCACATAAAATGCAATTCCTACTACAATATAAAATGTGCTTTCACTCAGGCTCTCTGTAGCATTATCTCTAACTGCAGTGTAACTAAAAACTAATAACCTCATTTTTAATTAGCTGGGTTTGTGGCATTTTGCACCCATCTCACAGTTGTTCTTTCTGCAGTGTATATCATTATTAACTCTGGATGCCTTCAATGAGGTCTTAAATATACTTTGCTTGCTTTCTTCTTTTCTTCTTTCTGAAAATTGTTCTCAAAACCCTCATATTCATTAAAAAGAGGAAAAAAAGCAACATTCTAACAGCGATCTGAAGCACAATATGAGTGATTCTGATTTTAAGTAGCTATTCTCTTTGTTCTTCCATTATCTGAATTCTTTCCTCTCCTTTTAGTCAGTCAATAGAGTGGGAATATATTTTTTAAAAAAACATTATGGTATTTCAGTCTGACTGCCCTAAAATCATTAAGGTGTGAATTTCAAAACAAAGACCACAAATATTGTGCATTGGTTCTTTTGATGTCAAAATAGTACTGAGTAATTACAAAGAGTACATAATATGTGGGGGCTTTCAGGCCTTTTAGAGGCATTACTTATAGTGAGGGCTGATATAAAAGGAGACTTTTACACAAAAATGCTCACTTCGCAGCAGTGGTGTAAACAGGAAGACCTCTCAGTTTACAGCCCTTCATCACAGCTGCCAGAGAAGACAAGACACCCTGTACACGTTTAGAAAAACTTGTAAAACATTGAAAATCTGTCCTGAAGCATGCCGTAAACTCAGGTGGTCATGTCACTGACCCACAGTGTCTCATCAACAAGTGACGTGGATTGTGGCCATTGCACCTCCAGCTGTTGTCCCAGCATCTCCCAGGACCCTCATGGAGCTCAGCAGGGAAGGGAAGCCTGGGAGCATGGTCAAACCGTGGAGGGCAGAATTCCCTGTCCACAGCAAGGGTTTTAGAATCAGTTGATATTTAAACATCCCTTCTAATCCAGACCATTCTATGACTCCATGATTCTAAGAGTGAAGACCATTATCCAATGGTCTGTACATACTGACTTGTGCCACAGGGACAAAATACATCTTTTTTGTCACACTTAGACCATTTGTAGTGTTTCCAACTGAAAATATTCCTTGTTTTTGACAACAGATGAACCCATTTTCAAATGCATATAAGGAGGGCTGTTCATACCCCTGCTTCTTTAGAAGGCCTTTGTTAGTGATCAGTTAAATTTCTTTGCATCTTTAGCATGCAGTTACCTAGAAAAAGAATCACTAAATTGTTTAGGTTAGAAAAGACCTCTAAGATCATTGAGTCTGACTGTTAATCCAGCACTGTCAAACCCACCACTAAACCATGTCCCCGAGTGCCACATCTGCACATCTTTTGAGTTCCTCTAGAGATGGGGACACCACCACTGCCTTTGGCAGCCTGTGTTATGCCTTGTTGTCCTAGGTTGCAATATAGATGTATTTAACTATTCTATCACCACCAGCTGTTATCACCTGCTAATTACCCAGCCCAGATGACAGACAATGGGCCATCAGGGACCCACCGCATGACTCATGGACTTATCCCATTGTGGGATGCTCTGCCCAGGAGGGAGGAGCCAGGTGTTCCCACCTGGATATAACCTGGCCTTGGGACTGCCTGAGGTAGCCCTGTCTACTGGGTTCCCAGAGGACAGGAGCTACCACTGGATCTTCAACTGGAGCCCAGACCTTCACAGGATCACTGCTCGAACTGAACTACTTCATTTGGACTGCTACCACCACCCTAAAGGGGTGTCCGGTTGTATCTGACTTTGTCAGTGCTTTTCCTTGTATTTCACTTATTGTTAATTTTTTCCTATTAGTTTTAATATTGACTTGTGATCTCCCACTGGTTTGTTTTCAAACCAATACACTTGTCAACCCTCACAGTGGTTAAATTTCTCCTATTATCCAATCTAAACATCCTCTGGTGGAACTTGAGGCTATTTTCTCTCATTCTGTCCCTTGTTCCCTGGGACCAGAGTCTGACCTCTCCCGACTTCACAATCCTGTCACGGAGTTTTGGAGAGTGAAATGGTCCCCCCTGAGGCTCCTTTTCTCCAGGCTGAGCCACCTTCCCAGCTCCCTCAGATGCTCCTGGTGCTCCAGAACCTTCTCCAGCTCTGTTACCTTCCCTGGACACTCTCCAGCCCCTCAGTAACCCAGGATTGAAGGTGCAGCTTCAGCAATGCACAGCACAGAAAGGTGGTCACTGCCCTGGTCCTGCTGTTACACCACTGCTGGTATTCTGTGCTCTGCTCTAAAGCTGCATCTCTAGGAAACTCACATACCCTGATCTTTTAAAAGTCTGGGCAATGATCACAATGCAGAAAAAAACAGAGACAAGAACTGTCTCTTTTATTGTGAAATGTTGGTGCCCAGTACTGGAGTTGACTCAGCCTGAACACGTGGAAATTTTTCCTTCCAAAAATTTATATAGAAAATAGGTAAAAGAAAGCAGAAACTTAAGAAGGAAGTGGGAGTTATTCATGTGACTGATTTAAAGTATCTAGCTCTGATATCTCAGTTAGGATGCTGATGTCTTGGAGACACTTAAGCAATTTAATCTGTGGGATAACTCATTATACAAATTTTCAGTTTATCACCTCAGCTGCTCTCTCAGGGATTTCATCTCATGCCAGAGCAGGAATTTAATTTGAATATCTATAATTTGGCAAAATTGCACCCTCTTCCTAATTTGCCAGAGCAAATCTGATAACAGAGACATAGATTCTTGAATTTGAACCTTAAATGCAGGGAACACGTAGTTTTTCTCCTATATGTTTTTCCATGGAGGAGTTTATGGTTCTAATCATGATCTGTACAATTGCACCCAGATCCATATGGTCAACAAACTTTTACATAAATACAAAATCTCTGCCACGGAGATAATGAAACATTGAAGGACAATGGTAATGTATTTGAGGAATAATTTGTTTTGTAAAAAGCTCAAGAAAATATGTTGCATTGTATTCTGCTTCTTTTTCTTTCTTCGTTCTCACTGACTGTCTCCTTTTTCTGTCTCTATGTTCTTCTGTTTTTTGGGTTTTTTTATTAGATGGATTTATAATCCTGTTTTTAGAGTGTCCTTGAATAGATTTCTATAATTAGCAATTGTAAATAGAGATACAGTCTTGGGTTATGAGGTTTACTTTTATTGACTGCAACAGAAGGTTTAAGTTCAACTTCCCCTTATCTGATTATATTTACCAGAACTGTGGGAATTCACTGTGCTATAAAAATGGACCTTGCTGCTAGCTGGCACACCTGAGAACATTTAAATAAAAATAGCAATGAAAACCCAAGCAAATATTATTTATGTCAGTTAGATACCAATGAAATCTAGGGCTTCCAGGAGTAGACAGGATCGATTTTAAAATTTTTTTCTCTCTCTCTTTTTTTTTTTTCCCTTAATATGACAGAATGACACTCTCTTCACTCAGCCTCTCAAGCTGAAGAATGACTCAAGAACCCTGTGAAGGTCAAATGCATTTTCACCCAACTGATGCTCTTGTAAAACTGACTTAACCCTCCTTGTGCATTTCTGCACAGCATGGAAGTTAGCTTTGCAGCTCCAAATCAGACAAAAGTGCGGCAAGACCTTCCTTTTGTAAAGCTCTTTTGTTTTAAGCAGTACAAATTCCATATAAGCAGAACTGTAATTTGCCCATTGGAATGCCTTCTGCCTATAATGATCTTGCAGGCAGAAAGCACTGTCATTTCACAAATGGCCCCACAGTGCTCCCCAAAGCTTTGCAAAAGTGTACAGATACAAACTGAGAAAGAAACTAACACAGGCCCTGATCCTGCAATGGACACTGGGGTACAATGAGGACTGTGCTATCAAATTGGAGCGATAACACTTTGCTCACAGTGTGCCACGGCAGACATGGCAATGTGAGACAGAAGGAAAAGGAAGCTGGGATCCACTGCAGGTCGGCAGAGGAACGTGGTATCTGAATATCTAAACGTGTTTCACTAAGTGAATTTAAGGCACACCAAAATACTTTTATAGAGGAAAAAAAAAAGGCACGACCATCTAGACATAGGATATTCACACCTGAGAAGTCTTCAAATCACAGAATAAGCTGAGTTGGATGTGGCCTACAAAGATCATCCAGTCCAGCTCCTGGCCCTGCATGAGACATCTCAAGAACCACCCAATGTACCTGAGAGTGTTGTCCAAACACTCCTGGACCTCCGTCAGGCTGGTGCTGTGAGCTGTACTGCTCTGGGGAGCTGTTCCAGTGCCCAAACACCCTCTGGGGGAAGAATCTTTTCCTGATATCCAACCTAAACCTCCCTGCCATAAATTTGGGTCCTCCCTCGGGTTTGTCACTGTCACCACAGAGAAGAGATCAGTGCCTGCCCCTCCCTCTTCCCCTCTGACTTCCTTGTACTTTTGGAGGAGAACAGAGATGACATAACCAAACCTTTGCAGTGCCCACCGCCAGCCCCCTGAGCAGGGGAGCTGAGATGCCAAGGGGACCAGCAGTCTTAATCAACCTCACACTAAAGGAAACCTCACTGGAAGAGGGATGCTGCTTTCCCAGGATCTCCTGCAGGTCTCGTTGTGCTGCACAGCTTTCAGGTTGCAGATTATTCCTCCAAACACCAACCAGCACCTTGAAGAAGTAGCTGTATTATACAGTCATATTCTCAAACAGCTGGTGACATTGAACATGAGGGGACTGTTGCACTAACAGAGCTAGGGACAGAACATGGCCCTGTAACTCACAGTTCTGTGCAACACAAGCTTTTCTTGGCTCTTGAGACAACACTAAGTTTTGAGCACACATTGTCTCTCACACAAGAAAAAGCTTTCTTGCGAGTTGCAGCAGAGGAAAGAGAGAATAAAAGAGACTTATGCTGAACTTCCTCGTTGGATCTGGACATTTATGCTATAGTTCTGAGGATTCTCCTTGCAGGAGTGAAATATACCTGTGAAGAGGACGTAGAAGGTGAAAGAGACAAGGAATAAAACAAAAAAATACACAAACCAAAACCAGTCAAAAAGTATTAAACTTGGTTCTCAGAAAAAGGAAGCATGAGAGGAAGAAAGAGAGAGAGAGAAGAAAGCAAGAGAGAGAAGAAAGGTCAGTGCAAAAAAACTATACTTTACAAGGTATCCATTCTTATAAGGGTATCTGCGCTTCCTAGTGAATTTAGCCCTATGAAAAAGGTGTTCCTTTTAACTTGCAAGTACATGGTAAAGAAAAGGGTATTATTTTTTGTATGTGTTTTGGGTTTAAATTATCAATATTAGAGTGGGGGGATATAAGCCAAATTAAAATTTTGAAAATGGTAAAAAAAAACAGATGAGTTTTGTAAAAGCTTAAATTTCCTTTCAATATAGGGTCCTGTTCTAGAATCCACCACACCAAATGAGGGGATCTGCAAAGGAGGTTCTGCATATTTTGTGTATCATAAAATATGAGAGGTTTCAGCTCATATCTCCTGGTCCAACATGCTAGAGTGTGATTTTCTTGTGCAGGAGTCATTTGTTTCTACACTGGATCTGCTTCAAAATGCCTGGGATTATCCCAAATAAATCTGGACATTTAATAGCAATGCCATATATAAAAGTTTAGTGACTATTGTTATAGTGAGTTGAGACACAGAAATAATTCAATCCTGTTAAGACCCTACTTATTGAATGCTCTTCAGTAGTCTTTTGAACTTTTGTGGAGTATGTCTATTTCCTCTGGTGTTATCTAAGCTCACAAAATTCAGACCCAGTGGCCCTAATTTATATAATATTAAATATCTCCTTCTCTCTTATATCTCTTCCTTCAGAAGAGATACTTATACCTTTCCATACTGCCCAGAGTGTAAATCATGCCGTGCTCACTGACTCATTTCCCTCAGAGCCCTCATCGTCCTCATGTTTGTGTCTCTCCACAATACCTCTTGGCATGAGGAAAATATTATGGCACCTAGAACCTCAGCTCTAAGCCTTGCAATGCTGAGGATGTTCCTCCTGTAACCCATTTTTCACTTGCGAAGCAGCAGCCTTTTATCAAACCACCTGAGGCTTCTGCTTCACTGCCATAACCATGGCATCCCAAGTGCCTTTTTCTACCATGAACTGTGGGATTCTGAGCAAAATCTAGTGCCTGTGCCAATGGTTTTGTTTAAATAATTTTATTCTTCCTCTGTCTCTTCACATTTCACCTTGTGGCTACTAATCTTTGCCTCTGTGTGTAGATCCATCTACTCTTCACTCTGTAGGTTTTAGTTTACAGTTCCATATTAAAACAAGCACAGCTTAGGAGAAAATGAATGATACTAATTTTAAAATCCAGAAAATGTTATCAAGAATATACACACCAAAACTTAATGGCCAATTAGTGTGCAACACCTGCACCTAATCAGGCATGCTCCAACCAGCACCAGCACTGACATAAACAGTAACTACCAATGGGGAGATTTGAGCAACTCTTATTGAGAAATATAATTGCACTGAGAAGAAAACAGGAAGAATAGACATTTTTTTGGTCATTTTCAACCCGATCATTGTCACTACCTGCTGCCCTGCAGAGGATGCCCTGAAGAGAAGGCTTGCTAGGGTAGCTCATCACTTTACTTTCCACCTGGACTTGGGGGAGAGGGTTAATTTTCTCTCTTTTCTCCTCTTTGTTTCATTTCCCATCGTAAGGCAGCTCTGAAGGTTATCTATGCTGTCAGCTGAGGCCCCTAATAATAAGCTATGTACATGTAAACCTACTTGAACTTTCACTGTGCAGCAAAGGAGGATATAAAAGGCAGGGCCAAGTAGAGAACAGGTAGCAGAGAAGGCAGGGCTGGATTTCTCTGCAGACCAGTTCGTGTCCTTGGCTTGACTTGGGTCATTAAACTTGTGCCAGAGTCAGGTATCTACCAGGGGAATAGCAGTCATAAACCAAACAATTTATCCAAAGATTAGAAACTTCCCTTCTCCCTTCTTACCCTCAATCTGAATCAATAATGTGAACATCAGGGGGCCATCATATCTCCGGTCAAATTGTTTTGCTGATGATACTTTCTCAGCCTTTTATGTTCTTAAACTCTTGGTCACCTCTTGGAAGAAGCATTTTAGAGGCATTAAGTTGGAAGTCCAGGTGTAATTGTATCTCTAGAAGGTATAAACTGTGCCACTGACTTCAAATTTATTTCAAAATTACACCAGAGACATACACAAAGGCAGAGCACCTTTAATGTGGAACTTCAGACATAGGACTGGGGAAGACAAGCCATTTCAAGACTCATTTCAAATATTACAAGAGGACATGTTTTTCCACTATGAAATACTGATATCTGGAATTAATTTCCATGAGAATGTGTTAATTATGATAAAAAATCATTAAAAAAAAAAAATCACAAGAAAGTGTTGTGGTTTAGAGGATGTTACAGCAGACCTTACCAAGAGCTCCTCTGTCCAGCCCAGTTCAGCGCCTCAGAGCTCCAAACCCTCTGTCCCAGGGCTGGACACTGTGCTCTCACCGGCTGGGGAGCCATAAGGCTAGCTCTGGTTTTGTCTGCTTCCACAACCAGAGATGATAAAGGAGGTGAGGAGGATCTATGCATTGTGTCCATGGAAGATGTTTATCTGCATGGTGCCCCAGAGGCCAACGACCTCCCAGAGGCAGAGATGCCTTGTGGGCGAAGACCTCACATGCACAGCCACATGTGGTGCACAGACACATGTGGTGCATAAACAGCAAGATAGCGGAGGGTGAGGAGTTTTATAGGGAAAGAGAGGGGTGGGGACAGTACACTGGCCCAGTGATCTCTGGGTACAGGGGAGGTACATGGGCGGAGTAAGGAGTACAGGAATCAGTAGGGAAAAAAACCTGGGGGAGTGGCCAGGGCCACGTGGGGTTAGGATACAGGAACCAATAGGGAAAATGGGGGGCGTGGCTAGGACTAGGCGGGGTAGGGAAAGGCAGAACAATGGAAAGGGTAAACACATTAAGAAGGAATGGGTGGGGGACTTGCAGCTATTATCACAACAAGAAAGAATGTTTAATCAAATGGAAATTCTTTCTGCCATAGAGGTTTTCGTTTATTTGTTTGTTTGGTTTAATAAATTACTAATTTAGAAATAGATTTATTATATTCAATTATAATATTTAAAAGTAGAAATAGATAGTTTATAAATAAAATATTTCACTGACTGCAGGCAATATCCCCCATACCCCCAAAAATAAAAAGTAGTTACAAATTTCCAAATATATTTCAGAACAAAATCTGACTTCAGAGTGTTTCCTATTCCACTGCCTGTTCCTGTTCAATTTATTATTTGTTTTAAAGCACCACAGAACAAATGCACCAGAGGTAAGAATATTCTTGGCTTTTTAAACATGAAGGGAAAGAACAATGCCCACTGTCTTAAAGGACTTATGGCCAAAATAGTCAGAAATGCAGAGGAAAACATCAAGTTTGGACAGGCACAGAAGTTCACCCAGTCCAGAGCACATCTGAGAGAAGCAAATAATCAAAGGGAGACTCCAGATGGTGCTTATCCTGCTTTTTGGGGAGCTAGCCATCATTCAAGGGTCTAACTGTGCTGATGCAAATTGATGTAAGGAGAAAGCAGAGTGATTTGCACAGGGGTAGCACATCTTGGTTTCACACAGCAGCACCAAGCATAGGTGAAAACTGGACCCTTCCTCATATTCACGGTATGATCCCATGGTTGTAAATAATAAATAAATAAACCTATTTCAAGGGTTTAAAAATGTTCTGCATCTCAGCCAGCTGCTGCCTCCCTGCAGATGCTGCATGATAACCACTAGCAGGATCTCTTCTGGACTGATACAGTGCAAAGTTAACAGCTAACTTAAAACACCATCATTCTTGGTAATCTTAAACCTCTCAGCAAAGCCGCACTTTGATAGCACTTCTTCAGCTATATCTCATATTGACACTGGAAAACAGTGGCTGAAATGAGGACAGCCCCTGTCATGACAAGACCAGAGTTTATATTTTCTACTTTTCTCTCAGGGAGGTTGTGGAGAATGAGGAAATGATGGATGCAAACAATATTCAGGTAAACATATTTTATATTTACAGTTCCAAAAAGGCCTCTGAAAGGGAAGGAAAATTGTGCTTTACAGGAGCTCAATCTTATGCAATACAATTTATTCAGAAGAAAAGTGTTTGGCTGAAAAAAAGAAATTATAAATTTGTAGAGCAAAGCTCGTACCTGTGTCTTAAAGCTGTTTACAAATACATATGAGACTGGTTCTGCTTACTAATGTACAGACGAGGCCGAAGTCTGACATTATTTCAGGACCAAGTACCATTTCAAGTTAAATTTTAGCTCCTTGTCTAGAAGGGTTGGCAACCAATTCTGGAGGAGGATTCCGAGGTTTCCTATGGATAAGAAGAGTGATCAGATTAGTAAGTTACTGGGCAAAAACAAGACTTTCATCTGTTTTGGTCCTTTTCTGTGAGAGAGGACAAACCTAGTTCAGTCTCTCAATCTTTGAAGAAGATCCCTAAGTGTGCCAGAAATATCCAGTAAACCCCTTTCCTCTCTAGGGGCAGGCAGCATCTATGCTTCACTCTTTCCCCATAATTTCTGTGGTGTTAAGGAGCATGCACAAGTACCTCTGACCCTTGCGACATCAGAGGGCTTTGCTTACGGAATGTCACCTCAAATCTGTGTCTGTCTTATGTTCCGGGTTATGTGCTGAGCACCACACATGCTTTTCTGCTTCTAAAATGGAATTGGTAAGAGAAAATACTTGAGGGGTGGAGGAGGCTGTGCAAGGACAACCTGCCCTGGCTGCTGCTCAGCTCTCCATTAACTGAAGCAGAGGTGTACAGAAGGCAGACTTTTCTGAAACCTCACATTCAGGGCTTCCTGCAGACCCAGGACAAAGTTTTAGGACGGCTGTTTTTTGTTCTTTTGTTTTTTTTGGGGTTTTTGTCAGATCCAGGGATTTGTGCTGAAGCTTTCTAATGAAAGGTGCAATTAACAATGAATATGAGTATATATCTATATATATGTAAATATGTAATATTAAAGGGTTTAGATGTAGCTCTTGAGGAGTTCAGGCATTGTCTGCATGGCAGGATTACATAATGTGGGTGGTTTTGGTGTTGTGAGGTTAAGATTTACTGGTCAGCCTGACTCCACAGCTGGAAGAGAGCCCAAATTTCCTGGTTACAGATGCTGAAATCTTACTGCTATCCCAGCAGTTAAGGGGAGAAGAAACCTTGGATTGGAGAAATAAAAACTATTATTTCATGCATTACTTTGAGGAAAGATAAACCCGTGAATTAGTTTTATCAATTAATTCTCTTGAGAGCAGGCTGTCTTGGAAGTTTTCTCGTGAGTTTTGTTATAAATTGTGTCTAAAATACTGTAAGAAAACATCATCTTTCCACACAGCTGTTTTTACACTTACTCTTCAAATCATAGCTGATGCTGGGGATTGCAGATGAGAGTGAAAATGGGAATGTGTATCAGAAGTGCATTACAGAACAGTAATGAGGTTTTATCAGCATGAATTTGGAGGAGCTGAAGTGCTTAGGATGCAGCAGAGCTGTGGGGGTAGGACAACATGTGTTTCTGCTCCAGTGACATTAAAGCCAGGATCTCTGAACAAAACCCATGTGGTGAATTAAACTCTGTATACAAATTATTTTCATTACACCAAAAAACACTGACACTGAAGTCACTCATTTGGCCTTTAGCAGATCTGGGTTTAAAGACTTGTGATTTCAGTCTAGGTCACAATGGGGGCATCCAAATTCCTTGGTTTAAGAACACTAGAAATATTTTCTTAACAGTGGAATTTAATTAATTATGGCATTAAATTGTTAGAAAATGCTCTGGCCTGGTGGAGACACAGAGTTTGATGTCACCCTGAGCAGCCAAAAGATAGCAAATGATTGTCAGTGCCAGGTTTCTGGGGCTGTATTAAATTACTCAGCACTTATTTTTCTTTATTTCCTTGATAACATTTCATGTCGTTTATGATTTTGCTTCTGAAAGCTCCGATTTTATTTTCTCTCATTATGCATATGACTGAACCCTTTCTAGTCTTGTTCCGAGGTTATTATGGACTCTGTCAGCTTCCATGACTTTTCTGCATCCTTGGTTTGTTTTTAACTTGGGTTCTGTCTTGCTCCTAAAGAATTTACATTGGCTCTCTCTGTGACCTCTATCCATGCCTTTGTAGAGTTGCTGGGAATTACATTTTCCCATCCTTTCTTTTCTCCTCTCTGATTGTAGGGGGGAAAAACGTGACACTGTTCTTGATAGTTCTAGATTTACCTGTAGTTTTACCCCACTGCCTTCTAGTTAAACTCCAGTGGTTAATTACTGAACATAGCAAGCACTATCCTTTATTTCCCTTGCACTGTAGTATTTGCAGCACTTTCTTACAGGCCTCTAGCTCTAAATCTCGTTGGTATTTAATGCGTATATTTACCTAATCAGCACCTAAGGCACTCAGGATATTCACATCACTCAAAGAGCCTCCTGTGGTTGCCTGCTGACCATGTCACCACAAAAAAACCTGTGGTATCAGGAGTGTCCTTTTCATCATCACTGCTGCCAGGACAGAGGCAGATGTTCCTGACTGACTGCCTCCTGAAAACTGGTTTAATGATGAGACACTTCATCCAGGACAGAGAAAACGTCTTCTGGGTCTGTGTAAAGCACAAGCTTCGCACCCTCCAGCCCCTGTTGTCCTAAATATGTCCTAACCATCAGGTTTAAGAGATGTGGAAGAGAGATGCAATCCCTTCTGCTGGAGATGGGGCACTGCAAGGAAGGGCATGGAAGATTCAGGAGATAAAAAAAAAGGAGTCCCAAATGTAACTCAGCAATTAAAAGCAGCCTGGATAGGAGAAGCTCTTAATCTGGATCTCTAGCTCCTGTTCCTCAGCTAGCCTGACTTTAAAAGGGAAAAGTGAGCCCTTCTAAATACATAAAAGTGGCTTTCCTCATAGGAGCTTTCTGGGATATGGATATTGAGAAGACAGAGAGAGTGACCCCTCCTGCAAGGTCTTCAAGTCCCTGTCTCCTGAGCCCAGATACTCAACAGACAAAAATTACTGAAATGTCAACCCTGCCTGTGAGAGCAGAGAGCACACATTCCAAGGGAGCAGGATGAGACTGTGAGCTGACAGTGGGGAGAGATGCACACTGCATCAGCAAGACAATTATGATTAGTATAGACAATTATGATTATGATTTAGCCGTAGGATCCCCAATAGCCATTAACATGATACCACATTTTCCTGACAAAAAAAAATTAAAAAGGAGAATTCAGTGGCTAAGCAACAGCAGTGAAACCCAGGGGTAAATGTTTGCCTTGAACAGGGCTGTAAGCCACACAAGAGAGACTAATTAAATTAATCTCTGGCCCTTAGTTATGACAGAAATGAGAGAACAGGGGGATTGTTTTTGGGTTTTTAATTCCCCAACTGATGAAGAGCAATGTGGGGAGAGGCACGGGGAAAACAGGGGAAAGGAAAAAAAGATATTCCAGGGTGAAACAGGATTTCCAAGGTTTCTTTTGTTTGAAAAGACAGCAAAAGGAAAGGAACGCTTCCCCTTCTCTCTCCCAAAGATGGAGCTGTTGGAACAGGAGATGTGAGGCTGTTTGAGTGCACAGGCAGGCACACCAAGTTCTGCATTCTGCAGCAGGACTTCCAGGCTTCTCTGAAAACACAACCGCTTCCTTTCTGGAAGGAGAAATAAAAATCTGTATTATTATAGCAGCTGCATTATTGCAAAATTCTACCCAAACACAACGACTGATATTAAGTATCTAACCCCTTTTAATTGTCTATTTCATGGGCTTTAGATTTCTGGATTGCTAAAATAACCATCTGAAGACAAGACTTCGATTCATTTTATTTTATTAGTATTATTATTTCCTTACAATAATAATAACACTTTACACTTATACAGCACTCTTCATCCGCAGATACAGACAATAAGGACTGGATTGCTGCTATTATCCTATCACACCCCACAGATGAGAGGGGATGGAAAATTCTCCAGAGGAAAATGAAGCTGGGGAAGAAATTTCTTGAAAACCTGAGGCCCAGGAGTTATTCAGAGGGAAGGGTAACTGACTCTGAGACTGAAAGGTCAGCTGCTTTGGTGAATTTCTCTGTTGATAAATATTTTCAAAAGATTTTGGTACTATAATTTTCATTGAACTGTTAATGAATAATAGAAACGCTTCAACAGCGCCATGTGAGCAGTCTTGAAGTCAAGAATTTGGGGGTCTTGTTTGATTTATTTGGAAATACATGTTCCAGTTGAAGGAGAGTTGGACAAATGTGAAGGAAGGCAAATAATTTTATTTTAGACACCAGGCCTGACACAAAAAATGCCCTGTTTACTCTCAAAATCTCTAAAAAAATGAATGATCTGCTGCTTCTAAAGTCACTCACTTATGAATTTTGTGGGGACTCTGAGGAAGTTAATGACTTCTGAAACAACATTTGTTTTAAATTCCTTTCCTGTTCAGAAACACACATATTTTGTTGTGAGCAATGCCAGGGAGTGCAGCTAGTTTAGCCCCATCTCCTTTTGCCTTGCTGCATAGACAGAGACAAGAAGCTCCAGTAAAGAGAAGAGAAAGGGGCAGCAGAAAATATTTCCCTTTTACTGTGTTGACATGTGCTCTCCACCCTAGGTAGGCTACGACCCCCTCATGTAAAGATGGTGACAGCAAGATGATTAGGTATGTTATAATTAATTAATTGTTGTCCCACTATCTCAGTTTAGAGACAGGGAAAGTGGGGCCCAGTTTAATGCTGTCTAACACAAGATTTTTATAATGTGAATGGACATCTGAGCTCTTCACCTCTGTCTTCTTTTAATATAAGGATAAAAAAAATCAGGCTCTTCTATGCAATGCTAGCCAAGATGTGCCTATTCCTCTCCACTGACAACCGGGAAAAACAAGATGAGCCTGAAGAACCCCACGATGGCACATTTGGGTTGTGAGACACACAGGGACTGTGGCTGCAAACTCTGTCACAGGAGGCACAAACAGCTGCGAATGCCGCCACTTTCAGACTGTCCTTCACAAAGTAACAAGGTGAAAGCCAAAGGCAGTTTGTGCAGACAAGAACAGTCAACAAAAAACTCCTCTCAGGAGGACATACTCATCGTTGTGCCAGGCACAAGGCATCCACTTTCTCAGTTCCAAGGAAATGGAGCAGCATCCCATGGCAGATCCATGGTGAAGCCAGGGAGGGAAGCCAGGACTTGACTCCCTAGTCTCTCATCCAGCCCTCAGTCACATTCCCCTTCCTCAAGGTCTTGACTCAGTAGCTCCACGAGCTCTCTGCTGCCCCTGATGCAAAGGGAACAAAACTTACTGCAGGGATGGAATCAGATAATGCAAACCACTCTGCTTATTTTTAAAAATAAATACAAAAGAAAAAGCACACTCATTTGACCTGGCACATGGCTCTCCCCTTCGGTGCTGCTATTATTCCCATCTTAGACTTTTCCACTTTCTCTCTTGCCAGCAGGAAAGAAGCAACACAGAGATGTTTTATGCCACTGAGACAAAGAGGTATTGATCCTTTTTGCCTCTGGAAAGGGTTTCTAATAATTTCCAGATATATCGTAGATTGTGGTGCTGCTATCTTTAATTAAAACATGACACAGAATGGAAAGCAATTATTCGGGGTATTTTTTCTTCTTTTTTTTTTTTNTTTCAGTGGGCTTTGGTACCGGACCAAATGACTTGCAAGTTGAGTACAGAGAAAGTGGAAAGTGAGGGGAAGAATACTTGCTCTTGTGTTTGTTATTCATGAAGTCTAAATATGGTGTTTTGTCTTTCATATTCAAATGATTTCATAATTTGTGGCTTGTCAACCCCCTTGGCCACGGAAGCTGCAGAGAAAAAAAATCCTCTGTCCAAAGGAAGTCTGTGATGGGATCAAAAAGCCATATTTCTCTGTCAGCATCACCCCTTTGCAATGACTGCAGTAACACCTCCATGTTCAGGCCTTGGCCCTGCGGATTTGGGAGATAGCAGTTGGCACAATAAAAAGAATAATATGAACTCAGAGTGACCATCTTTCTACACAAACTTCTTCAGGAAGAAACAGAAGTGAAGAACGGACTTCCTTTTTGCTGCAGTCAGATCAGAGCTCCATTCCAATCAAAATGGTGTGTAAGATCCTCAGGTTATGTAATACTGGTAATATTATATCATAATTTTTGGTAATAGCTACATAATGGGGAAGTTTAGCAGTGGAAATCAACTCACTGTTTTATTATCTTACAATTGTGGCAATTACTGGTTCATCAATGAATTGCTAAGTCTTCACCAAGTCCATAATTGAGAAATAGTTAAAACAAGGATCTGTTAACACCTTTGATTAAAATAACTTTCCTAGAAACTTACACAGGTGTTATGCTGTGGTTTCATATGCTGAATTCAGGTTGTTTAAGGATTTTAGCCTGGAAAAAGACAGGACAAGAGTTCAAGGTACTTAGGGTACACGTAGAGTTTATTATTGTCCCATTTACAGAATAAACATCTCCTGTTAAAGGCATCAGGCCTGAGACTTCTCCTTGTCCGGAACATTAATTACACTCCTTTCCATAACTCCAGCCTCACAGGCATTTAAATTTATGATTAATCTTTTCAGGAACACATAGAAGTTGAATCAAAGAAGTACTTTGCAAAACAAGCCTGTACAAAACACATGGTTCTCTGATTAGCAGTATAAATGAAATGCACGGAGAATTTAGGAGGGAGCAGACATCTCCATGGTGTTCTGCTTCCTTAGGAGTCCATGGGGACCCTTTGAGTGGTTATAACCTACCACAGATTTCACAAGACCCACAGGGACTCCTTCCTCCTGACATCCGCACAAGTTTGGTGTCGATCTAGTGGGAGAGGGAAAGACCCTTCTGGCTTTCTTTGTGGAGCACCTACTAATCATTCCAGGTCCTCACACCCAGGGCATCTTCACTCCCTGCTAAAAGGCCTTCTACAAGGCTTTTAGAATGGACAGAGGTTTCTTGGTCGAAGCTCCCCTGTTAATATAAAAATGTAGGAATTTATTGCATCAGACTCTCTCACTGTAGCCGCTACAGAAATGCTGTGCTGAAATCAAAATGGAGGTAAATAGTCTCCAAACTATTTTTGTCCTAAACTGTCCCAAAGCATCAATGCAAAGCAGTTAAGTAATTTTGCTGATATTGGTGGGCAGCTGGTGACTTCAAAAGCTGATGTTTGAGTGTAGGAGTAGCTATTTATTAGCCTGAGATCACTTCATTACAGCATGTTGGTTGTCATGCTATCAAAACAGCAGCTCTAGTGGGACCTGAACAGGATTTTCTTTTTATTGTGGTGGTGATAAGAAAACAATCAAATTATTGGTTCCTATATTTACTTATAACATCTGCTTGGATATTCTTCTGGAAATCTCTCTGTATATATTTCTTTCTCACATAAACATGTATTTTCTTTTGTATCCAATTATTCTGTATATTTTATGAAATAGTAAAATTAAATACAGCAAGGGGCTTTGAGTGATGTCTTTCTCCAGTCTATGAAAAGGATGCTGATTTCATATGCCATAGAGGTTAGCTAAGTGTTGACTTTCATATGCTTCTGGTTCAGATAAATGTTGATAAACATACAAAGGATTTTTATTCATCTTTTACCTGAGCTAATAGAATCTCTTCAGTCTGCAGTTGTGGTCTGAAAATGTCTCAGGAGCAGAGCTGTCTGTTGAGAATTTCACTATTACCTCCTGTTTTCTTAAATCAACAGGAATTCAAGAACAATGCAACAAACAGTGGGATTTTTGTGAACCTCTATGAATGATCAGTTTGGGTCAATGTCATGCCTTGTATACATGTTAGAGCGGAATAAACTCTTATTTTACTTGAATTCATTCAGCCTCTTCTTGTGTCAAACAAAACAGTAAAAGACAGCCGAAGAAATCCTACCACCATCTTAAAAAAGTAGAAATACATAAGAAAAAAAAAAAAAATTTGCAAATGGCCAAACAAAACGAACAAACAAACATCCCCCCAAAACTCATAAACAAGCAAAGAAACACAGGAAAAAACAAAAAAAAAGAGAAGGAAATAAAGACAAAGGAATACAGGAACCAGAGAAAACTACGCTATTGAACTCCTGTGAAGGAGAAACATATTGTGGACAGTAATGACTCATTTATGTGTGCTAGAAGGGATTAAAAAATTCCCCCTGTACCCCATGTGGCACAGAGAAGCAGACCTGCACCTGTGGTCTGAAGGAAATATAAATCAGCAAAAGCAAAAAGGACAAAAAATGTGGGAACATGGACATGGATGAACCTGGATAGTACAAAATACAAAATCTTACTTGAGGATCTTAATTTGGAAATCCCCAGTGTGACAAGCCCCAGGAGTCTGTGTGGGCCTATGGATGTGGCCCAGGTGGCCTTCTGAGGACACTTCACTCTTTCTGCTGCCGGTAACTCAAAACCCTTTGACTCCTCCCCAGGATGGAATAGCTTTGCTTAAAATCTTGGTACTTTAGGGCCAGAAGGGAATAAAACACCTTATTCAAATCAATTATTAACTGATTCAAAACTCCTGTTGCTTGCCATTATGCGTAGGGAAAAAAAAAAAAAAAAATCATTCTCAGTGTTAGGTAGATATAAAATATAATCTCCTTCCCATAAAACTTTTTCCTCTAGTCTCTGCTGTAAAAATTTTCCCATATTACTGAAAACCTCATCTGCCATTACCTAATAGACTTGCAAAATGCAACTGGAAATGAAACTAATTTAGTAGAAGAAAGTAATTCTCTTTACATTTTCAAAATCTTATTTACAAATCCTCCAGAGCAATAAATCTCCTGTGTATTTGCACATTGTTACTGGTTGGGATGCTCAGGACTATTCTGTAAGATCATATTTGGCTTGAGGGATGGTGGCAAATGCTGGAGTCATTGCCGTGTCCCGTGTGACTTGAGGTGAATGTTCAGACAATAAAGGGATCTTGGAAGATCCACGGGTGAAACAGCAATACCTATGAAAGAACATGAAAAGGAAGAAAGGCGGGGGGAAAAAAGTAATTTGGTCATTATATGCTCTGAAGCATCTGACTTTGAAAGAATTGTTAAGAAACTCCTCAAGTGGGTAGCCAGGAGTCTAATGACTCCTAAAAAATACATAAAAAGACATTGAAAAGAAAGGAATTAATTACCTGTAAAAAGAATTCACAACATATGTTACTGATGCTGCATCAAATGTGAGTGTAATTTATGTGTAGAAGATAAAATGGAGGAGTTTGGTAAGATTAAAGATATTTTTTTCAAGTTTTATAGAGAAACATCCCTAATTGTGAAATGTCAGTGAATGGATTACTTGAATTGAATCTACATTTTTTTAAAAACAAGCCAAATACTGGTATTGCAAATCAGACAGTAATATGGGGAATAAAGTTAAATTAATTGTTTGTTAAAAAGGTTTATANGATTTATCTCCTTATGATCCTGAGGTTATGTATGCAGAACATGTAGCAGTGCATATGTTTACACAGACACACATGGAAAATGCAAAGGAGAGCTTCTGTCTGGGAAATAGCATTGCATGATAGTAGTAAAGACATTCACCGCAGTAAAAGCTGTTGAAAGAATCACATCAAAGAGATACTCCCTGTTCCTAACACTTCTGCAGGTTAAGTGCCCTCTAAATCCTGTAAGAAGATGCAGATGTACCTCTGAGGAAATCCACAAGCCAGTGCAGAGTTTTAAAAGGTCATTTCATCTGCTTTAATCTCTCCTTGTAACTGTTTCAGCTGCTTTAGGTATTCCACATTGGAAAGAAGCACCTATGAGGGTGAGGAAACATTTGCTTAACTAAAATAAAATATTCTTTACTGACTCTGCTGTTCTATTTTGTACAAAATAAAGAGTTTCCCAAAACTTCTGGCCCCAGACCATCTAAGTTCTGTGTGTCTTACTTGAATCTTCCTTCATAAACATTTTGAAGAGTACTTTTATATATTTATGATAAAATGCATGTAAGCACATAGGGTAAGTTTAGGATATTAGTCAATATTATTGCCATGATTGTTAGTAGCATAAAATCAGTAGAGGCTGTTGAAGGATGGAGAAGGGGAGGAAAAAAAAACCTCAGAAAATGAACAAATCTGGGTGAGAGAAAAGAAGGGTTAAACATACTGTACGGATAAAAAAGCACAGTATATCTCCAAACACTGAAACAAGATGTACCATGAGGTGGGAAATGCCCTGGTTGTGTTTAAGGAGCTGCAGCATTTTGCTGATGGGCAAGATAATATGTAAGCATGAGCTTTTGACTTCTTTACATGTATGTCTTTCTGGAGGTGAAATGGTTAAGCCAGCGGAGGCAAAAAGAATAGATGAGGTCAAAGTGCTGGAGAGAGGAAATAAAGCATTCCCTATTGCTGATGATAAGCTGTACAGAAAAATTCTTCCTAGACTATTATCTTTCACCTAAAACCTTCAAAAAATACTTTTAGCTATAAAGAGCTTTAAGTCGATGGACAAGGCTTAACTTGGTCCATGAGTCTGGTGGGTAATTCACCACCTCCCCATTGATCAGGAAGCACAGATGTCACCGCCTGGCTTAATAGTGACCTGTGTTTTTTTGCTGCCAAGATCTGCTGAGCAGAGACAGCAGAATCAAGGTTGTTCCTCTCACAGTAGATGAAATCAGGAGCTGATGTCATTATTCTTATATATGAGCTCAGTTTCCTATGGCTGATAATACAGTTGTCCTTCAGCACTCATCCAAATTGATCAACAAGGATCAGAAGACTTTTATTTTCAGTGGGAATTATTTGACTTTGGAGATCTGCCTGAATCTTTTCTCCTTGTACTTAGTCTCTGAGGGTTCAAAATTACTGATATACTCTACATGAAACAGCAGTCCATTGACTAAAAGACATAATTAGGGGAAAGTTTCCAACACACTAATTGAACTGCACACCTTATTGATGAAACTGAGACTTTTCCTGGTGTGGACACCATGGGCTTTGGCCCTAAGGAGCTCAGCAGAGCCTTGTTTTCTGTCCCACATTGTGCAGGAGAGTGGTGTGACCACACAGGAGCAAGCAGAGCAGGTGTGGTGGACCAAGAAGTCACACCATGTAGGAAAACACCACATGTACTTCTCAAACCAATCACATTGGAAAGGGAGAAGATTTCCATCTATTTTAATATCTCTGGAACAAAGCGAGTGAAACACCTACAGTGTATAACAGATGCACAAATTTACCTTGGGTGATTAATGTATTTTGAACAGAGAACTGTCATCTCAGGTCCTATATATTTTTATCTGCTTTAGTGCTGCACACCTGTGGTTTGTTGATAAAACATTTACTTTGCAATGGCAAAAACTGCCAGCTTTAGTGCTTTTGCCCCTTAATTACCACCTGACTTCATACACGTGTGCACACCTGTACACATCACAAGATGGTCAGAAAAGGTTACAAAAATTAACAAACAATGATAAAAAAAATAATAACAATGTACAGGGTGAGGCAAATGCGTCACTTGTGGACAGCGTGTGCTCTGTAAACTTTTGTATCTCTGAGAAACCCAGCAGACTGTATCAGAGGACCCACAGCTTTACAATATAATCAAATGCCTTTCCTTAGTCACACCTCTGACTGGTATACATATTAAGCTTTGGAAAAAATCCTGAATAATAACCTGTCAACTCAGTACCGGAGCACAACTGCTCATGTTTTGGTAAGCACAAAAAGGCTTATAGCAGCATAACCAGAAACCAGGTATAGGACTAAAAGAGTAAGCTACAATAATACAAAAAAATGCAGGTGTCAATCTGTCTTTTTATCACCCAGATGGTGATATGCTTTTAAACCCAGAAATTGTCCCATCTAACTTAAGAAATCAATTTTTACTTTAAGTATGAGACTTTCATTGATTTTCACTTCAGAGGAGTACATATTTCTGGCATAACTATTACTACTGCATTGCAATTAAAAAGATAAAATAGCACCTTTTTGGGAAGGTATTAAAATTGAAGAGCTGGACATTTAAGCTTGAAATGTAGTTTGCACTGGCCTAGAAAACAACATTGCTCACTGACAAATGACTATGCAGTTCTTGTGAGTTTATCTCCATGGAACAATAATTCTGCTATAGATCATAGTCATAAGGTCCCGAATATTGGCCACTGCATTTATGTGACATGATGTTTCATGACCTATCAAACCAGATCACTGTCATAACCAACCACAGATGCAAGTGCATGTCTGCAATTTCTGGAAATTATTTCAACAGAAGATTTATCTACCTTAAGTCTTGCTGGCAAAATGCTCATATTGCAGTTGACATTAATTAAAAAATATATGCAATTGTACATGTAACGTGTATTTACATACCTGCATGTTATCACAGAAGGGGAGACATATAAGCTTATTTTGATCACCATTTGGTTATAATATAGAGTCTATTTTTCAGAGTGGCTTGAGTTAACCCACATTACAATCTTAAATCACTAGCTGAGGTCTCGCTGAGGCTGCACTATTTAAGGTGCATGTGAAACTCGATAGCAACAGAAAAGAGAAAAATTAAGAAAAAAATCCTCTTAAAACAAGACAAAATGTACAAAGGAAAATTCACTCACCTCTCTTGGAAAACTTACCTCTTTTGTGTGTGTATGTGAGTGTATGTTCATTCTCCAGTTTCCATAGAACTACACTTTCCTGCCTAGGTTGTTGGAGAGGCAAGAGATGGCAGTATTGACACATCTATGAAAGGCAGCAGTTCATTGAGCAAACTAGAATATTAGGATTCTTCTTCTTCACAATTAATTTTTATAGTTTCTTTTTTGTGCTCTTTTTCCCTACTTTCAATACACACTTTATAAAAAAAAAAAAGATAACCCAAAAGTCACAAACCAAAATCACCCCAATACTCTTCTCATCACCCCCATTGAAATATTCTCCCTTTCTGCTCCTCTGAAACCACAGGAAATAAATAGAGAGGACAATCTGGAAGATTTTCTGTTATGTTGAAATAAAGAATTAAAACAAAACAAAAGCACAGGGAGAGGGAAAGAGGGGTGGGAGGAAGCAAGCATGATAAATTACGGATTACTAAAAGGAATTGTTTCAATCAGGAACTTAAAAAAAAAAAGAAAAAAGAAAAAAGGGAGGAAAGAATGAACTTGCTTCTTTCCTTGATTCTAGCTTTTTGCAAAAAGATCAAAGAGATTTATGACCTGTGTCTCTTTGAGTCTGATGCCAGAAAAGAACGTATTCTTATTAATAGTCATTTTCTCATCAAAACAGAGCTTTTAGGCAGACAATGTGTAAAGCTTTTATAAAGCTGATTGTTGACAAAATTTTCAATAAATTTCAGTGGAATGAGTGGTACACAGAGAGAAAAACTATGAGGGTGACTGATAGCTGCTGCACATTCTGCAGGAAAAATCAAATCTGCCCTAAAAACCAAACCCCACCAGTGAATCTTGTGAGAGTCACAACTTTGTGAACTTGCAAGGAGAGAATCTCAATGTTTTTGGATGTTTTTTGGAGCAAAACTAAAAGCAGTCCATTTTTTTCCCCATTTATTTGAACTTCAGTAAAACTTCTTAAAACTGCAAATCTAGAGAGAATAAAGTTTTCTCCTGAGACTTCCTGTTCATCCAGGTTTCAGATGAGTTAGTAATACAGGCATCTGGGGACAATCTCCCATGGTATATTACTGCATAATTAGTTACAATATGGGGATTTTATGCCTCCCACTTCAGACTCCAGAGACCAGATACTGGGTAGAACGGGCCATTTGTTTGTTCTGGTATACTGGCCCTTGCTGCCAAAGAGCCAGTCTCACTCCGCTTGGACAGAATTTTCTGATCTTAAATAATAGCAAAATTATCTGTGATTATAAAGTGGATATACAAGAACATTTTCACAATTAAAGTAATATAGGATGTCATACACCTGGGCTTGAGGTTAGGTTGAGGACCTGACCTGAGTCTTACCGTCAGTCTCATCCACATTACAACATCCAGCTGAGAAGATTCCTATTCCATAAATCCAGCTGAGAAGATTCCTATTCCCCCCTTGCCCCAGGAAATTGTTCCTTCATTCTGCTTATTGACCTGTGTTTGGTGTTTCTCTGCTCTCTAATCTGTGATGAGGTCTGGTTTAAGAATATGTATCAATCTCTCCTCAAAACTAAGCTTTAGCTGTTCTTGTTTTCTAAACCGGAATATTTTACAGAAGTACTTTAAATAAACGTAATGAAGTGACATCTTCTTTTGAAAACATGGAAATAGGCTGAAACAGAGACATGAGCAGAAACTTAATTAATCTGTTTTCCCATTCCCTAATTTATACTTTAAAAGTGAAGTTTTTGGTGTGAATTTTTTTTTTTAGTGGTGGTTTTTATTGTTTGGCTTGTTTGGGTGGGGGTTTTTCTGTTTGGTTTAGTTTGGTTTGTTTTTTTTGGGATTTTGTTTGGGTTTGGTTTAGTTCGGGGTTTTTTTGTTGGTTTTTTTTTGTTTGTTTTATTTTGTTTTGTTTGTTTGTGGTTTCTTTGCTTTGCTTTTGTTTATGTTTATGTGATTTTGGTTTTGGATTTTTTAAAAATTCTTTTATACAGAGAAATTACTGGATCTGTGCTTTGCTAAAGTCCCAACAAATTTATGTAATACTTGAAGACTGGAGGAACTGCTAAGGAAAAGATCCAAAATGGATCTAAAGATCCAAAAAAGATCCAAAATGGACAGCATGGCACAGTGTGAGGTCTGTAGTATAAGATTTACAGAATTGTGAGTGTAACTCATTTGATGCAAAAAGATAATTTTACAGTATTTCTGCATGATGCAGTTGCTCTTACGTGGGTTGGAAACAAGCCCTGGTCTATGGCTGAGGAAACACTAGAAGCTTCTTGAGTTTCTGAGGAATTTTTCCTGGCAGAAAAGTGGCTTTGATGCATCCACCCTCTCTTGCAGTGCACATGCAAGATCTCACTGTATACACATAATGAACATGCACATATGCATAAAAGAATATCACAGAACACAGCAATCACAGGATATGCTGAGTTGGAAGGTACACACAAGGACCGTTGAGTTCAGCTCTCAAGTGAAAGGCTTGTACAGGGATCGACCCCAAAGCCTTGGTGTTATTAGCACCATGCCCCAGGCAACTGAGATAATAAATATCTATATTCAGATTTGTGAGGCAATATACAGGTTGTGGGTTTAGAGATTTACTGTAAACCAGACCAGTGAAAAGGAAAATTATGGTTAAATGCCATATTCTTTTATAAATCTCTCTCTCTTTTGCTTCACAGTTCTTCCTATCATCACATCTTGACATTTTGTGCAAAGGCAGGAGCAAATAAGCAATCATGAAAAAGAACAGGAAAGCTGTCTATTAACTTGCTGTGTCACTGGAAGAAGTGTAACATCAAATTACACCCTTAGGAAGCAACAGTGGTGCAGTACTCCCACAGCACTCAGCAGTACTCACGTATGCCTTTCTCCCACTGCACTTATTATATTCTGCCGTATTTTGCCATATTTCTGTTTCATGGCATCATAGGTCTGCATGCATCAGGTCTCTGCTGCTTCTTGTCTAGCTCTCTCTGTTCCATCCCCTTCCTCCTGTCTCCCACCCCAGTGGTTTGCAGGGTCCCATTTACCACTCTGGTTTTGAGTCAAGGTAATCCTTCCCTCGAGGAGGAACTTACCCCAGATGCTGTAGGCTGGCGTATGAAAACAGTGAAATCTGAAATTTCTGCTGCACAGCACATAATGACAGAACCTTTCACCTGGGTGGATAAGCTGCTTAGGGCCTGTTTAGGTGTTAGGTGTACGTTTGTCAGCCTTCAGTAAAGACTGGGCTGCCAGACTAGTTTGGATGAAAGCACACTGGAGGAGACTATGGCAATATCTAACTCCAAAGCTTGTTTTCTTTGTCTGGAAGCAGTAAGTGTTAAGGCACAGCAGAGCATTCAGTAATGAACTGAGGAAAAATATTGTTATCATTCCCGGCCCTTAAGGAAATTTCTAGGACAAGGAAATACTTGTCTGTAGATTTGAAGAAAGAGAATGTGACACGTGTTCAAGCTAAGTGCCTTTTTTTCAGACTGTTGTTCAGTGTGTCTTCAGCATTCTCATTTCGGTACCACAGAAAGCACTTGGCTGACAAGAACTTGAAGGGCAGTAAAAAATTCAGCCTGCACCAGTGTCCTAATTTAGAAATTGTTGCAAGTATAATAGGTTTGTCATAATAATTCTTTGTGTTCAACATTTTTCTACACCATCAGAAACTCCTGACTTCATCACATTCTGATTTCATCAACTGGTACAAGTGACATCAGTAAATAGCAGCCAGGAAAGATGTTGAGTAACAAGCAAAGATGGTTCTTGGGATCAAATTAATGGCTGAAGCAATCAACCAAGCCTTGTGCAGCTATGGAAAGAGCAAGTGGAAACTTTTGTGACTGCTGACAAATACTTAGTGCCAATGAGCTCTCCTTTCTTTTTTTTTTCCTCTCAGTGCACTACAGCAGAATTCTGTCTGCACAAGCTTAATGCATCAGGATCCGCCAAGAGATTAATTTTCTGTAAGAATGATGCATCTCAGTTCGCTGAGTGGTGACTGAGTATAAGAATGCTGGGGTTTAGGAAATGCTGTGAGCACTTTCAAATACAGGGCCTGGATGTAGCTTGTTGAAATTAATTTTATGCATCATTATATGTATCACCAGAAAAAATGTTCTTGTACTTTCCTTGTGTCATAGCAACATAGCTGTGAGTGTGTTGTCACTAGATGACAACCCCGATATTTTAACTTCATAAAGAAATGTCATTGTCCCAAATAAAGTGAAAGAAATAGTAATTTTAAAGGGGGTTTTGTTGTTCTGTTTTTTTTTTAATAAGTATGTGCTGAATTTCATTTTCAAATAACAGTGATTGCTGTGACTGTGCTTTAGAATTTCCACTATCATTTTAAAGCAAGACTACATTTCTTCACCCTTAGAAATCTGACTTTTTAGAAGGTAGAGATGTATTATGTAGATAATGAAATGTCACTAAAAGTTGCTAGATTCAATAGTAAAAAACTGTGAGTGAAGTCTAATGATAGATGAACTCTTACGGAAGGATATGTTGATGTATTAATTGAAAAATATGCCTTCAAAATGGGGTATGTAGCTTATAGTGCCTCCAACTGTCGTCAGAGGCATAGAGCTGAGGGCACTTTTTTCAAAAAGAAGCAGGGTGAGAAGAATTAATGCTGTGCTCCTTCATTTCAGAGCTCACATAATAGAAGCGAGTAGCTGCCTTATATCTGTTGTGATTTAGGAACAGAAGACACTGAAGAGATTGCACATATATTAATTTACAAGGTGAAATAGGGAGATGCAGAATCCTATCTAACAGTTCTGATATAGAAGTGAGATCAGTCCAACAGTTCAGGCATATATTTTATAAGAGGAATGAATAGATGAGTGTTCTTATAATATTCAAAAGGCTTCATATAGCACTTTTTATGCATGGAGTTAAAGTGTTTTAAAGTAAAAATATAGGCCATCATCTCAATATTATAGCTGGGCACACCAATGCTCGGGGATTGAGGACGTGTATGAAAAGTGATTTAGCCAGGACTGTACAGGAGAGCCTTGTTTGAATCAAAGCTGGGACTCAGCTATCCTACCTGATTTTTATCAGATTTATATTCAGTCACCTACATGCATGGGGAGAACACTAAGTCCTTTACTTGTTTGTTTCTACTTTTCATTTGTGTCACAGTTTCTGGGATTTATTCCATAATAGATCAATTTATTTTGCAATACATCCTTTTATTTTTATTTTTGTTTTAAACTGGTGACTTCTTTTTGCAAAGGTAGCATAAAACTACACAGATATTGTTTTGTCCATCCATCTGTCTAAGCCTCAGGGCCTGATTATCATTTTCACTGAGACTACTTTATACTGCTCTAACCATGTCAATGAACCTTACAGTCATGGCCATAAATGTAATTTACACCTACTTGAGAGCTCCTATGCTTGCCAGAAAGATGTATCTTAGGAAGAAAGGGCTCTAGTAAACTTTGAAATCTAAATGTTGATCTCTTTTGTAGAAGCATTTCTTGTATATTCAAGTGCCCAATCCAGAAGATATAGGCAACCTGCTCTATTTCTGATCATCCTGACAGGAATATTATATAAAATGCCCTACTCCTAATCCAAAAGGTAATTATGGTCCTTCATGTTGTTTTTTAAGTCAGTGTCAAACAAGGGAAGAGCTGGGGGAAAAATAAAAATCAGCATCTGGAATGCCTGGAAAACACTTTATCCTCATTAATATTTGTGTCTGTGATAATGCAAGCAGAAATACATCCAAACAATTAAAATCAGCTCCAAGACAGGATGCCATGATAAGTTCTATTCAGTAACTGGACATGAGCTGGAGTTACAAGTCTTCATCTACCTCTGCTGTGAGGGTGGTGAGGCACTGGCACAGGGAAGTTGTGCACGTCCCGGTTTTGAAAGTGTTTGAGTCCAGGCTGGTTGGAATTCTGAACAACCTTGTTTAGGGGAAGATGTCCCTGCCCATGGCAGGGGTTGGAACAGGGTGATCTTTTAGGTCTCTCTCAGCCCACGCTATCCTGTGATTCTATGACCAAGTTACATTGCAGAACACTTGGTTCCAACGGGAAACGTCCCATGGAGTGGACAGGAGGTATCTCTGAGCACCCATCGCTCTGAGATGGCTGTTGGATCAAGACATATTGCTGATATAAAGCTCAAGATGGAGGCTGCATTCACTCATCCCCTAGAGTCATTCAGGTCCTTTACTAGGCACTGCGTGGGCAGCTTGCCTACAGCATTCATATCTGCTGACCAAATCTGCTATCAGAATCAACAACAGTGGCATTCGTCTACAACATGATTGGTGTTTTCAAACCAAAAATCAAAAACTGGAAAAAGTATTTTACAAAACAAAGATTAAGAAGACTCTTCTAGACTGCTGTTGTCTACATGTACAAAGAAGAGATAAAGCTTCAGAAAAGTATTATAACCACCAGCTTGTAGCAGATGTGTTTTTTTCAGCTAGTAACATATCTCTAGATGAAAACAGGTGCAGAATATTCTCTCCTGGTTATGCACTTTCAAGGTATTTCACTGAGATTTTCTCTTCATGTCCACAGAATTTTTAATTCGTCTTGATATTTATGGTCACTTTTGGCTTAGTGATATCCTGTGCCAATAAACACCACAGTCCATTTATGAATAATGTTTTCACGTTGATTAGTTAATAATGAGCTGGCTTTCAGATTCAATGAATATCTACTTCATCTTCTAGGCAGTCTATTATGCCTGCCAGTCAGAATGAGAGGTATTTTTGCTATTTTTTCCTACATATCCTATGATTCTTTAAAATCACAAGAAACAAACAGGACGCTGAAATGGTGATCTGCTCCTTTTTTGTCATTTCATGACATTGTTGGTTAGACTGCATCTCAGGGAGGTTTAGAAGAAAGATCTTTCCATTTTTTTACAAAGCTGGTGAGACCTAGGAACGATGACTCTGAAGCTGTTCAGGTGCTTCATGGTATCTTTATCATGGAAACTTCCATGTGAAGTAGACAGACTAAAAAATTGAAAAAAATCTTTTAAAGCTGACACTTTAAGGTTCTCCCTCAAAAATCCTAGCGTTCACTTGTTAATGGTCAATCAAAATTATCCCAGACCTCGGTTTGACATTTAAATAATTTTCCTCCAGGCTGAAACTAGGAGTCCTTTGTTGCTATCACAGTTTCCTAGAGGGAGTAATTTATCATTTTCTTAGAAACATCAGCAGAAACACAAAGATTTTGGGAAGAAACTTGCATTGTCATTCCCAAACACTAAACTCTCAGTTTAACTCATGAGTTTAGGAAAGCATACCCAGTGAGCATCCAAGTTAGGTTCAGGTCTCATTTCCTCACCTCCTCATTTTAGTCTCACAAAGCAGAAATAAATAGAAATCTGGGAGTCTACTTTTTGTATCCTCTTTAATATGCCTATAACTTTATTTTCTGCTCTGTTGGTATTAACAGGCCCAGCTTAAAGACCTCAGAAATGTTAGTCATGGATGAGAGTTCCTTGTCTGCCACCCACATTGGGATATCATTAGCTCTCCTTAGAAATCTTCCCAGAGAGGATTTGTTGCAATGCAAACTGCAGCCTGAACTCCTGAAGTCAAGCCTGAATTCCCAGCTTTTTCATTATCAGTGTTATGTATTGTGTGACCCTGGGCAAGGCACTTAATTTTTCTGTCTAAACCTGTAAAACATGGTAATAATGTTTCCTTCCTCACACCTTTCCTCTCGCTCATCTGTTTGAAACCTCAGTCATGTCATGGGCTGCGTGTTGGAAACGACCTACTGTAAGTTAATTGGAAGATCACAGTTATGGATTGTAAAATCCTGGTGGGAAGGACTTGTGATCTCTTTTAATAGCATGTACCAGAGTGGGGCCTTGATCTTGGCTGAGGCCTCTAGAACCCAACCCAGATTTAAGGTAGTAAAAATAATAATATTATACCTAGTATTCAAGTCATGGAAGCAAATATTCTGCCTTAATTTTTATTTCTCCTAGCCAAGCCAAGCAGTTTTCACTCAAGGTTTTTTGGTTTTTTTATTTGTTTGCTTTTAATTCATTTTGTTGGTATTCTCAAGCCTCAACAAGCTATGTTTTAAATACAATTTACATCACCTATGTATATGGATTACATATTGGTATACATATATGTATATATGTATATGTATATGTACATGTATATGTATGTATATATATGTATGTATATATATATGTGTGTGTTTTTATATTTATATATATAAGTTATTTTTATTGTGGGTGATTATTACCTATTTGGTTATTCTATTCAGAACAGAAGGGGCAGCAAACAAGGAATTAAAATCAGAGCTAGTCTTGAACATAATATTTTTCTTATTTCTCTCTTTCTGCCTGATTTCTTTCAGTTACTTGCCTCCAAAGCCATCTCTTGTGCCAAGGAATCTTTCTCCCATTAACAGGACTACCCAACACTTTGCAGCAAATTTCCTATCCAGAAATTTGCATCAAATATGGTTGCGAACAAGTGAAGAAAAACTTAATTCTTGCTGCAGCATCCTGTCTCTTTCTGATATAAAGAGAGAGAGAAAAGGCAGTGAGGAAAGAAGGAAGAGAAATAACCCCTTAAATCATAAGCTCTCCATGCATGTAAACCCAGTACTTAGTACACAGCCTCGTCACCTTGACATTTATTCAGCTTGCTGGAGACTCGTGTGCCCTCAGTCAAAGCTAATTAACACTTAATTGACTTCATGAGAATTTTGTTCAGCAGTTCTGATTTGCCACTCATCGTGAAACATGTAGCTGTAACTTTTGAGAGCTCAGCAGCTGTGGGAGGCTTGGCAGGTGTCAGGGGAGTTGGAGAGCGAATGGGGAAAGGGGACTGGAGGAGTTTCTGTCTCCCTCTTTTTTCTTCCTCTGTCTCTCATTGAAACCAATACAAGGGCACAAGAGTAACAAAATAAGGCATTCAATAAATTGTCGTTGGGGATACATTTTATTTAGCTAAAAGCACAATTTACAGTAGTTGAAGTTTGATTGATATGTTGATAAACACTAATGTTTTGCACTTGACAATTTTTCCATGTTAATTTCCTTAACTTTGGCAGTCCTGGCTGGCAGGACCCTATAAATAGTATCAGTGTCATCATCCTTTTTAAGTTATTAATGAGCCATCGTGTTTATAGAGGTTGGGATTTGGGGACAGGCTGTGCTTGACTGCAGTTTCTGACATTGATGCTTTAGCAGCTGGAACTGGGGCTGGATTAAAACAAGTAGGGAAAAATGGAAAAGAAAAAAGAGAAAAGAAGCTGTCACTAGCCAAATGCATTTGGAGTGGACAAGAACTGTTAATAATTAAAAGATAATTAAAAGTATAAAGAAAATTACAGGACACCATCCACAATCTGCTCTGATGCTGGTGCCACTTGAAATACACGTCTGACTAATTATCATTTCAACTGTGATGGAAGATCCCTTTTTTTTCTAGCCCTCCTTCCCACTGTGCAGTGCCTTAGCCTATGTCCAGAATTTTATGATTGCCAAGGACTGACAAGACACTAGAGAAGGCATGACTAATTAACTAGGCCAACGCATCCACTGGCTGGATTCACAGCAACTTCAGTCAAAGCTGCCAAACATGTGAGTACATGTTTGGACAAGGATGTCCTTCTCCAATTGTGAGGTTCTAATGAGATGTTAAATATTTGCTGAGTATTAAGTGGAAAGTGATTTGTGCTGGAAAGTAGTATGGTATCATTGTTTTGTATCCCTTGAAAAGTCAGGGCATCTTTCTCTCTTTTGTGGATGGGCACATCACAACCTCCTTCCTCCACTGAGTAAATGACAAGCTCGTGACATTGTGGTGGCCTCCAGGCTCTCTAAGAAATTCTGGGGGTGTCCTTAATGCTACAATAGGATGACACATGCCAGGAGAGGAACCTCTCTGTTTTCACTGGGCCATCAACAGTCTTGGGTGCAAATCCCTCAACTAGACAAATGTAAAATCTGATTCGTCTGCTGGCAAAATACACAAAGCATAACCTGCCAGAACCATTTTGCATGCTTTGGAGCTTCCCTTTTCTTTCATCTTCATCATACTTACAGACAAATATATTTTATTTGTATTAAATAGTATTTCTTCTTTATGTAGAGATTTATATGTACACGTGTATGCATGTGCACAAATCTATGTTCTGCATATATATGTGCCCACTCAGAAACACACATGCATGTATAAACACAAATCCAAAGTTATTAAAACAAGTCAAAATGTATATGAAAATCCAGATGTGACAGTACTGACATTTTTAAGAATTACCAAAACATTTCTACAGTGAAGCATCACATTTTTAGGGAAAGGTCTAGAGAGACGAAGAACATCAAGAAATAGAGTGCTTTGTAATCAAAAATAGCCATGAGCATGCAGCTAGGATACATCCAATTCCTATAATTATTTAAGGATGTATTTACTTTAGGGGAAAAGAGAGATTGTTTATTTGCTTTTTTGAATTCGGATCAAGAGTGCCTTTCCCAAACAAATTCCCTGTTCTTCCTCGCCGGCTATGCTTTGGTTCACATTGTGGAACGTACAAACGAGATTGTCCACAGATGGAACCACATTGTAAAATATGCTTCTATAGCACATCCAGTACAATCCAACCACAAGTGGATATTTAGCCCACAGGACTGTAACAGAGTTGACGGCAGGTGGAAAACCTGTGGACATTATGGACACCATCTCCTCAGCAGCACCACAGTTCCTGTTGATTTTTCCCTGCTTTCTAAGGCAGACATATCCCAGAAGATCACTGATTTAATGGCTCCTCTCTGAACGCAAGCAAACATCAAGGTCTACAAGGCTGCTTCATCCCACTTTTTGTGCATGCTTACCTGAAAAAAGAAATAAAATTTCTGTAAAGAAGTCGTGCTTCAGAGAAGGCAGGGAGTCTGATAACTGTTTACTGGTGAATTTCAGACACATTTCCGTTAAGCACCTAGATCACCTTTCTGAAATACCTAATCATCTCAGTGCACATAACAAAACACAACTTAGCAAGAATTTCCTTTTGAGGTTCAAGGGAGTAAAATGTAGGCATTCAGTCACACATTTTTGCAAGAACTGATGTTTTTGTGATTTAGCTATAAATTCTCTAAGAAAGACACTCTGCTCTTTTGTGTATGTGTGTTTGCATAGCACCCACTGCAGTAGCTTCTTCATTATCTAGCCAGATCAAATATTAGTGCTAATATGAATATTACTATTCCAGGGGTAAATAATCTTTTCTGAGCTAGGAGAAGGAAACCTACATCTTAAAGATGTGAGTACAAAAAACAATTACTATATTTTCCATGGTATAAAATGGTTAATTTGGTTGTGTGATATGTGGGAGAAGGCACAATGAAAATCTCTATGAAGAATGAAAAAATTACAATCTAGCAATCAATATGGGTTCAACTCAAATGTTCAAAGCTGTAAGAAACACACCAAAGAAGAGCTGTGAGGTCTTACATGTCACTTTTATCAGTTTCATTTATTTTGCACGCAACCAAGCACTAAAACATACATCCAGTACCTCAGGCAACTTACCTCACCTTACTGCAGTAAAAGATTAATAGGGAGTTCAATTATAGAATGATTGGCTAATTTCAATAGCTTGTTTTAGCTATTAAGCCCTCCACAAAGACTTTATGAATGTTCTAATGAATACCTTGCAAGACTTTCAGTGTAATGAAATTTGTATTAAAACACTAAAAGGAGTGTCCCGCAATGTAAGGTCACTTCCATTTGTTCTCATTACAGTCCTAGAAGGACAAAAGAAGAATACTTATTTTCTTTTTCTTTTCTCTTTTTTTTTTTTTTGGCTGCAGAAGGCATGTTAACTTTGAGCACATAACTTGAAATGTTAACTTGTAAGTAGCAACATCACTGGCTTATGGTGACCTAGGAGACTGTTGGATAATATTGCTAAACTGAGCTTAGCCTGGACGAATCCACCCTTTACTTCTTTTTTCAAGTAGCAGTACAAATGCTATTCCAAAACTTGAGATTGAGTTACAGTATTTGGGGGATGTTGGAGGATCCTAACAGCTCACGCAAAACAAGGATGAATGAGGGAGATCATGATTAGAATTAAATGATATATGAATACCTATCTGTTAACCAGTGCAAAGAGAGACATAAGAATTTCAAGACCATTTATACCATTTGAGAAATAGCATAAAAAGGCATACAGACTCACTAAAAATGTGAGGCGAGTCATTCACAAATAATAAGCCCAGCAGCCCAGCCTTAAAATGTGTACCTATAAGAGGAAGAAGACTCTGCTCAAAGATGTGGAACATTAGTTATGAAAAAAAATCTGCATTTTCAGAACATTAATTCATATATTTTAAACAAGTGACTTCCTGGGGTAAGTATCAGGCCTGAAGGTTTTCAGTCCTTCTGATGGGATATAACTTGCTCAACTGCACTGACATGAGAGGCAGCTGTCATATCGTAGAAGGTGTCAAAAAACATCAAAGGTCCTTAGAGCACCCCCAGACTCATCTCTGGGGCTTTCCACCACAGGACTGTCCGTGATTGACAATGATGCACCAGACAGTGTAAAATCGCCCCCCAAGGGAAGGTACCTGTGTGTTCCCACCTTAACCTGAGCCTATATATATATATTAACCAATCAAACATTCTGTAGTGGGCTTCCCCCGGTCCTAGGCTGTCGAGACTGCAGTCATAATTTCTCATGCAAGTTGCTAGCCACTGGATCCATGGCTCATATCATCTTTCCTCTCCACTGTCTATACTCTTTTCCTTCCTTCCTTCC
>VZRM01004885.1:0-16605 GCA_013397955.1 Grantiella picta
GGGCACAGGGGCTGCCTCGCCGCGGGCCAGGAGCACGTCTGGACACCACCTTTTCCTACTTTAAAGTATCCAGTGAAGCCTGACCTCGGGGTGGGAGAAAATCAGCTGAACTCCAGGGAACTCAGTAAAATCCCCCACAGGGACACCAGTGGGGCTGGGGGGGCAAGGGTTATAAATAGAATTCTGTGAAATATAGACAAGTCCTTGTCCTGATCCCACCAAACTTCTTTGGATGGATGTTTGCTGGTTCCTGACAAACCTGGTGTTAAAGGCGCAGCTCAGCATGCGAATATCCATGTTCTATGAGGCATTGTGAGGCTACTCCAGCAGGAATTCAGCATGGAATTCTGGGCTAGAGGTGTAATACTTTTTGCCTTTCCATAGTGACTGTGACCCTTAATTTCATCCCATCTCTTATGGTTCACCTTGGAGTATCCATTTGTGCTGGTTTAGGTTCCATGACTCCACCCACAGAGATTTGGGTTGTGCTTCTCTACTTCCAGCAGGCTCCATAAGGAGCCAAAGCAGATCCCTCCTGTCCAATCTATGGGAAAACATCTGCAGCTGCCAAGGAGCTCTGACTCTGCTTTTCCTACCAGCTCCTGAGCAGTGTCAGGGCCACTGTGAGGGAGTTAAAACCCCAAATCCTACTGGAGGGAATAATCCAAAGGAAGAAATACGTTGTTGTCATAAAAAGCTTCAAAACCTGCTTGAAAACAATGTAATGGATTCCCAGAAACTTCACTAATGCTCTTGGTTCCACGTTTATTTATTTTTATTCCCTTATCCCCTATGGATTACTTAGATTTTACCTCCAAAAAGCCCACTGTTTGCCTGTATCTAATTCTTATAATATTCATTCTCTCATTACAGATAATTTCAGGTTATTCACCCAAATATTACAGATTACCTCAATTTTTGAGGCCAAAACTTCACCTTACCAGTACACTACTGATTACCTCAGTTTGCATCAAAATTTTCCTTCTTTAAACTACAGATTACCTCAAACTCAGCACCCAAGATTTTTTGTACCCGCTCCTATTAACTACCTCATTTTACCTCACAATGCCCATTCCCTACCCTACACATGACCTCAAGTTTTAATCCCAAATTTTCCATGCCTATCTGCTAATGACCACCTCACTTTGACCTCAGGATTTTCAGTCTCTCCCCTAGAGGTTAACTCAGATTTGAACTTCAAAACATTCATTTTGTCCCTATAGATTATTTATATTTTCCCATCAAAAACGTCCACTAATTGCCTCTCTTACCCCAATATTCCTTCTGTCCACTACAGATTACCTAAGGATTTTCCCCCGAAATTTTCCCTACCGGTCCAGTACTTTTTACCTCAAATTTACCTCAAAATGTTGTTTTCTCTCCCCTACACATTACCTCAATTTGACCCCCAAAATATTCTCTCTCTGTCCACTACTGAATCCGTCCGTTTATCTCAAAATGTTCATTCTCTCCCCTAGACACTACCTCATTTTTTAGCCACAAGTATTTCCCTAATGTGCACTACTGATTACCTGACTTTTACCTCAAAATTTTGATTTACGCTGTTAGAGGTTATCACAAATTTCACCAAGATTTTTCCTACCTGTCCACTACTGATTACCTCAGTTTTACCTCAAAATATTCATTCTCTACCCTGGAGATTAACTCGGATTTTACCCCCCAGTACATTTTTAGTTTTGCACTACCTACTACCTCAGTTTACCTCCAGATGTTTATTCTCTCCCCCAGAGATTACCTCAGGTTTCACCCCCAGAATATTCCCTACCTGTCCGCTTCTGATTACATCATCTTTCCCTCAAAATATTCATTCTATCCCCCAGAAAATACCTCAAGCTTTTCCGAAAAAAAATTTCCCTCCCTGTCCATTGATCATTACCTCATTTTTTACATTAAATTGATCATTCTCTACCCTGATGATTACCACAAGTTTTTCCTCCCAAATTTTCTTTCCTGTACACTGTTGATTTCCTCCATTTTTACGCCAAAATATGCATTCTCTCCCCTCAGCTATTCCCCCAAAATGCCATCTCACTCTCTTCTACATCTCCTCACATTTACTACACAAACACATGTCAGGGTCCCTCTAAATTACACCAGGTTTTCAGCTAGAAATGTCACCTTTGTCCTCTCTAAGTTATGCTAGGTTTTCCCAGCTTGGAGCTGTGAGGAATTCAGGCAGGTGAAAGAACATCAGGGAATACCTGGAAACAGGTTTTACCTGGAGTTTAACCTCCAAAATATTCATTGTACTTTACTTGAGAGCAAACCCAAAAATTCCCCTACCTGGACACTACTGATAACTTGAGATGACCTCAAAATGTTCATTCTCTTCCATAGCTGCTACCTCAGATTTTACTGGCAAAAGTTTTCCTACCTGTGCACTCCTGATTGCCTCAGTTTACCTCAAAATATGCATTCTCTGCCCAACGGACTACCTCAAGTTTGCTCCAAAAATTTTCCCTACTTATCCACTATGGATTACCTCATTTCACCTCAAAATGTTCATTGTTTCCCCTATAGATTAACTAAAGCTTTACCCACAATATTTTCCCTATCTGTCCACTAGTGATTACCTCATTTTTACCTCAAAACGTTCATTCTCTGCCCTACAGGTTATTTCAAGTTTTACCCCCAGCATTTTCCCTGTCTTTCCACTACTGACTGCCTCAATTTACCTTAAGCTCCAGGATGGAGAATGAACATTGATCGCAGATTCTACACTGATATTTTCCCTGCCTGCCTACTACTTATTACCTCATTTTGAACTGAAAATATTAATTCTGTATTCTCAATATTTTCCCCAGCTTCACCTACAAAACTTTCCCTCCCTTTTGACTACTGACTTCTTCAATTTACCTCATAATGTACATTCTCTCTACTACAAATTACCCAAAATTTTACCCCCAAAAGCTTCCTTGCCTGTCACACCTACAGGTAAACATTGACCTTACTTAGATCAGTCTTAAACACAGCTCTCATTCTGGTCTTTAGCATGGTCCCAGGAGTGTCCTGCTCAGAGCTGAGGGAAATCTGATATGCTATTAATAAATAACCTTTGCTGAGAGCAGTCAACAACCCAGTCCTTTAGGCTTGGCAAGATTTTGTAGTGAACAGGCCCAGATTCAAATCCTAAATCTAAATTTCTCTCAACTTTTGTTGGAAAGGTGCTTGACAGTAAATCATACAGCAAAACTGAAAGAGTACACATGGAATAATAGAAGATTTTCAATGAATAAGAGACGTTCCTTTTTTTCCTAATCTGTCTGGGACTGTAGGGTTGAATCTTTGCAACCAAGAGACAGCAGAGCTGTTATTAACACTGAAAGCTCTCAAATATTGTTATTTCTCAGAGAACTCTGCCAGCACTGAGCTACTCCCATGTTCCTGGAGTGGTTTGAGAAAGGGCAAGAAAACATCCCATTTCTGTTTGGAAAAATTCAATAAAATGCAATTTCACTTCTTTCTCTGACCCATAACCAAAGTGTGTAGAACAACATGAACTATTCATGCAAGGGCTGATTCATTTTGGGGGGAAAAAAACCCTAAAGAAACAAAACCACCCCCAATTTCTAGGTAAAAACATGTTGCTTCCTTAACAGGAGCATACAAAACTAATTTAAACCAGAAAGGAAATTACAAACCAGAAAAAGAGCTGAAAGAAATGCTCTTCATTGATACACTCTCTGGTTGATAATTCCAAAGAAAATTCTCCACAGATCATAAGCAATTGCTAATAATTTTTCCTCTGTAAAAATTACTGGCATGGGTTTACGAGAGAGTCCGTCCTCAGAGGGAATCACAACCAGATGTGACACAGCTCTGGCACCACATGCCCTCCTAGTTCTGGTGTCCTTGGAATCCACAAGTCAATACAATCCCTCGGACCATACTGCCCTGAACACAAGGATAAATGAAGTTTTAATAAGATCCCAGTATACCACAGAGCTGTGCTAACATTTCCTACTGATTTATTGCCAACAGACAGGAAAAGGGAGATGTGTCCCTCTGACTTACCCCACGGCATGTGCAGGACCAGGTGCCCTCCAGTGCAGGCTGGCAGGGCTAGAGGCTGTTCGGTTTGGCTGCTCAAACCCAACCAAAACGAAAGCTTTTGGCATGACTGGGTCAAATTAAATGATTTCTTCTGTCCTGAGAGGAGAAAAGGAAAATTAAGTCCACTGTGCAAGTCAAAGGTTCCTGGGTTTCACATATTTTTTCCCATTGCTCATTATTGAGCCTTTCCTTTAAAAAAATGAGAGGTGACAGCCATATTCAATATATAAGTGCCCTTTCTCAGGATTTTTAGTCATACCTCTTTCAGACATAAAAAGGATGGTAACTTTTCTTAGTGTATTATTTGCCTAATTTTAACAGAACCATCATCATCCCAGGCCCCACTTGTGAGTTATCCTTTGACATTGGACTTTAGATACCAAGGTTGGACAAGAGATACCAAGGCTGGACCAGAGGAAACCACAAAGAGAAACATCTCAAAAACCTGAGAGAGAAGGGTTTCATACCTTGCCAGGCCACATCAGTTCTGTCACATCCTGTGACCTTTGCAGGTGAGGTAAACACTCACCTGCCTCCTGGGGAAACACTGTCTGAGCACAGAGATGCCCATCCAGGGCAGCATCACTAAAGAACATCAAAAAGGCAAAATTAAGATGATGTTTCCTGTTAGAAATTGGCCATCTACGATCAGAACTTCTAGGCAGATTTGGTAACGTCATTTTCATAAGATAACCACAGGCCTTGCAGATCTCGCCAGCCCAGGTGAGAACAGGAAGGAGAACTACAGGAAATCCAGGGAGACACAGTCTGCTATTTGCATGTATTCCATAACTGTTTCCTCTGCAGTTGGATGTTCTTTGCTCTTTCCTTTTTAACAATCTCAGGCGTGTATTTCAACAGCCAGGACAAAATACGATACAGATGGAGAGCCAGACTGGTTACAGCCGAGTAGATACGGAGAGTTAGCTTATGCATCATGCAGTATTTGGTGAGGGGAGAGATGCTCAGGGACTGTTTTTCTCCTTTAGATTCATCTGTTACTACCACTTTGAAAATACCCAGTGCTGAAAGCAGCCAGGGTCTGATCACTGCACTGGTTCTGATCACTTCTGGCCTTTGCTCATAGACCTCAGCACCATTCTCTCTGGAGAGCAGCAGAGAACTGCTCCAGGGTAAACCAGGAGACAGGAAACACTTCAAGTGCTTCTCAATCCAATCGCTACATGCAGGGCAGCTTCCCTGGAATTTCATGTCCAGTGTGTCTCTTTGGAGCTAAACCGGTGAGCAAACAGACAGATTCTCCAAGATTTTGTGTCTTTGTACTTCAAGCAGCACAGACACACCAGGAGGAACTGGAACCCAGTCTAAAAGCCATCTTCCTGCTTGCCACTGCCTCCACATTTTCTTCTTCAAGGTGATGTGGCTGCAGCTCAACAGAGGCAAGAAAACTGCCTTTCAATTCCATACAAAACTTACCTGAAAAGACCAGGACATCAGGAACAGCAGGAATTCCTTAGTGTTTCTGCTCACAGGCATTTTCATTGTGCTTTGCTTCACAGGGGCTTATTTTATCTTGAAAGATATTTTTGAAAGTTGAGTTTCTGGTGAACTGCTTCATCTCTTGATTATTCCTAATTTGGAGTTTTTAGTGCTGCACTTGCTGTAATTCTTAGGGCTCAAGGAACTTTCCAGATTGACCCAAACCTTCACATCCAACTTCCTCTGTTCAGTGTACATTTTACCAGTCCCTGCTGCTTCAGAACAAGCAATGGATCTACTTGAGCCCCATGGGCTGTTTTGCCAGATCAGCACAGGGCATGGAAAGGGTCACTGAGTTCTCTTTCTGAAGCCACAACATTCCCAGAATGAATTTCCCATTAAGTATTTTGTTCCCGACACAACTAAGACCCTTTCAGTGCTTTGCCAGCCAAGGAATCAAACCCAATAACCAGCCAGGGAGGAATGTCTGTGCCACAAGGCACATCATTCCAAGGCTGCTGCTGCAAATCATTCACTTCTCATACCAGGTCACAGGGGCATTCTGTCACTGCAAGCTGAAATGCTCATTTAGGGAACATCACAAGCCATCTATAAGGTACCACTGGAATTCCATCTACTGTACAAGCTCGGTGAAGCAGTGAACCAAACCATGAGCTTACAGGTGAATTAGGGGCACCTGTTCAGCCAACAGCAGCTCCAGTAACAGAATCAACACCTCACCAAAAGTACATTAAAGCAAATGCCAACACTTTTACAAGCACTTCAGTTTTCAATGTATAAAGTAAAACCGAAAAAAGCTTTTCAGACAGTTAGGGAAAAGACCATATAATTTTTTAAAAACATATTTCTGTGAGTTATTTCCATCCTCCTGATGTTCTTTTCTCAGCTTACATGTAGCTGCCAGCATTACAGCTGGTTCTACACACAGAGTCAAGTGGCTGATGCAACTTGTCATTTCAGCAGTTCCTGGAAACATGAATGTGACCCACAGCTCACCATGGTTCAAGTTGCACTTTCATGCCTAGAGATAAGATACCAGATGTAGCAATGCTAGAAGCCAAGTTCCAGTTTCCTGGTTCTTGTTGAAACTCCACCATCTGTTCTGTCCAGTCCTCCACTGTTCATTTCTTTGCTCATTTAAACTGTTTATAGCCCCAGGCCTCCCTGTGCCACTCTGGGCTCTCACCAGCCCTGAAGTCCATCCAGCATTGACAGATCTGATGGAGCTGAAATTCTCCCCAGTATTTCTCTTTCCCTGCCTGGAAAACACCCCTTCCAGATCCTGCACTCCCACCTCTCACCTCCTTGAAAACAAGAGCTGCATCCTCCTGGATCCTTCAGCTGGATACTCCTGGCTCTGAGCAGCTGTGGTGACCATGCCCAGGGCAGGTGACACCAACAGTGGGTCACACCAACACTGAGCAGCCTCAGGCCTGAGCTCTTCTGCTTGCAGGGAAACACACAGCCAAGCTGGGACACTTTTCCTCCCTACAGAAACAAGCAGCGACAGAAAACTAAGGGGCTGGGACACCACAGCAGCTAGACCTGCCCAGTTTCCCACTGCCACAGGGTCCTGTGGCCAGATATGACCAAAATCAACACCCAACACAGCACTGGGGGAGCTACATTGTAAATTAGGGTCTACTGGACAAGAGGCTCTATTTTTTGCAGCATTCATCAGGCATATGTGTCAAGGCATTCTCACACAGCGTGCCCAGTGAGTGCCAACTGAGACTGGAACAAAATCATCCAGACCTGGCACCGCCTTTTCACATCAAAAGTACCAAAACGCTGTGACCCCCTTGGCAAAGAGATGGTTTTGGGGCTTTGAATGAGCGAACGGTTTCGCAAGCTGCTCCTCCACTGCGTCCGTGTGGCAGCAGTGAGTATAGCACTCTGTTTGCAACCCAAGGCCAGAGACAGAACTCCTGCTTAATATTTGTATATTTTTTGTCTCAGTACTTCTGCAGTGTATATGTGTTTTGGGCAAGTATTGCCTCAGAATGCTTGTGTCTCCACTCTGCTTGTCACCGTGGGTGGAAAAGATTTCTGCCTGAATGAAACTTGAATTTTTGTATGGTTATTAAATCAGTTTTGTGCACCTCTTCCTACCTCCTCAAGGTAAGGTAAGGTATGAAATTCCTGGCTGGAGTAATATGCTGAAGTAGGTAGAAATAGTTTGAGTTTCATTACACCTTTGAGTCCCCTGAGGCAATCACATTATTTTATAGCACATCTGTATTTTGTAGAATTGTCTAACTCGATATGTTGAGCCAGGGATCAACATATGAAATGCTGAACTTCACTGAAGGAGAACGCTGGCCTAAGAAGCATGAATGGAAGTGAGTTGCTGACCCTTCTATTGAACTCCTCCATGAAAAATTAGCTCCATGAACTTTTTTTTTGGTCCTGATTTACATATCATCTTTCCTATGATTTCATTACTCCAGAGGTGAGGAACATCCTGATCTACACAGACTGGTAACAACACAAGTAAAATATCTTGTTTGGACTGTCTCCATCTACCCATGAATGCTCTGGATTTAATGTTTTATCTTGCCATTTTAATTTTTGATTCGTCTGTTATCTCCTGTCTGCTCAATTAGTAATTCATTTCATAAATAGACCTGACATCCCTAGAGCTTGTGGACCAGAGTGATTTCTTAAATTTAAGCTGTTGCCAAAAATCTGAGGTTAAGGCAGGGCTTCCCTCAAGCTTCCACTCCTCCCGTGACAACCAGGAGCCTGAGGATGCTCTGGGGATTGCAATTCACAGCCGCAGTCAGCCCTGCATGGGAAAGCCAAGTGGGTTTTCCTCTTCCAAGAGAGGAAAAGACACAGCAGGAAGGGCTGTCTCAGCCGACCTGTTCCTCATGGGCATCTCTGTCCCTGAACAGAATAATCCATCACATCCCACTGTTATAAAATACTGCAGACCCTGTGCTTCTGGGATTTAAAAGCCCCATTTATGTCAGCAAAAAGCGAGGGAGTGTGGAGAGCAGGAAAAATATACAACTACACCATTTGTCCTCCTTCCATGGGTCACAATTTCAGACTGATCTTGAGATCTTCAAAGAAAATAACTCTCAAGCTGGCACCGAATATGCCAAATTTCTGACACTCCTGCCCCAGAACCACAGCCCAGCAGGTTTCTGTGGGAACCTCAAATACTTGTGTAGTTCAGAAGCTGCACACCCCTAAAGCTTTCCCTCGGGAACACAAAGCTTCCCATGTGTGTTTTATACTCCAGTTTGTACTTCCAGCACTTTTAAAGAGAATTTAAACCAGAATGAGCTGACTTGGTGACAGCACAGCATTAGATCTGGGATATCAGGAGACTCAGTAGAAAATATTCACTATGGACAGCACAGCTTCTTGTGCTTCAGGGCTCCAGATTTCAGTACAGATCCACTGCAATTGAACCTAGTTGAAACCACCTGGCAACAATTAACATTAACCCAGAAGTGCCAGTGCATCACCTGTGTGTTATCTTAGTAAGTACAGCTGCATATTCACCACTATAGTGATAGGCACTTCACTGCAATAAAGACATTTATACCACATTATTTTATGCTATTTTCTGAGAGATGTGTGTTTTCCTGTCATTGTTCCAACACGCTTGAACCCAGGTTCTGCTCCCTGTTGCACTCTCAGTCCTAAAGAACAGCTTAGATATCACCAGTGATGTAGCTCCAGTTAATGAAGTTATTGCTGCAAACAGACAGAAATCAATGGTCGGAGGAATTAAGGCAGGAAAACATCTGTGCTTCCCAGTCCCTACCCAACACACCCCAGTTCTTTATTGGGAGCAAAAGTCCTGTTCCTATCAATGATTATCCTGTTCAACTCAATATTTTGGTATAGTCATGTTTTATAGAAAAGCTTTGCAAAGCAATTACCTCTCCCAACATCAATAGCAACCCTCAGCACTCCACCAGCCCCAGGGGAAAGGCTTAGAATAGACACGAAATGAGCAAAAAGCATTAATTCAGCACTAAAAAGGCCAGTAAACAACCGATTTGGAAAATATTCCCCTCATAATCTGCGCAGGGAGAGGCTCTGGGATGCCAAGGCAAACCCAGAGATCAACAGATCCTCATCCTTCCCGTGGCTTTGCCTAGGGTCACCGAATGCCTGCTCTCCAGTATATCACATACTGAAACGTCGCTCCGATTTCCATACATCATAAATACATACATTAAACTCCACTTTTACCTCACTGAAACAAGCAGCAGCAGCGCCAAACCAGACGATGCAGAATTCCCGCCTCCGGCATTGGCTCTTATATACCCTCGGCCGGCTCGGGATTGGCGGGTTCCGTGAGGCGATCGCAGCGCTGATTGGACAGTGGGAGGCGGGCCCCGCCCTTCCCCGCCCCGCCCTCAGGAGCGGCCTGAGGGAGAGGGGGAGAGTCATGGTGATGATTTGGCGTAAAAATAAGAAAAGGAAAATTTTTGGAGCGAACTTGAGGTGGTCTATGGTGCAGAAAATGGCCATTTTGAGGTAAACTGAGGCAGGCAGTAGGGAATGTCATAATGTGGAAGTATCTGGCATTTGCCTCAAGGAGCGCTGGCCTGGGGAATGACTTTACCTGGGATTTGGCTCCTCTAGGGCCTTACAGGATAAGCCATAGTGCTGTGTGGTCCTGTGCTGGTCCTTGCACAAATCTCATTCCTCACCAGCTCCAGGAGTTCCCAGGGTCACTCTTTGTACCTGCTGAGGTCTGTCAGAACCAATGGGCCCTGAAGTGTTTTCTCTCCCGTTCATACTGACATTTCAGTCTTTTAGGTGACTCATATCTCCTACAAAATCAAACTGAGTTCGCCTAAAAAAATCTACCACAAAAGCCGTTTTTAATCCTTTATTTCTCAAATTTCCACTCCTATTTTTTTCTCTAGCTCCAATAATAATGAACATGACAGAAATAGCAACAAGAAAGGAGAATAAATGGAATGTGATGGAAAATGTTTAATTTTGTCATTTGGGCAGGACCCAGCTGGCATTCACAATGCCCAGGCAGAAGCAATGTGAGCACAGCTACAAGAAAATCCAGGGACTAGCAAGTTCCAGACTGTATCTCCATTATTTCAGTCCATGAGAGTTACAGGATGAGGGATTACTCACAGACTGAAACGGGACCACAAATATTGTTCAAGCAACCCTGTTTCAGCTGCTCTGAGACATTTACAGAGTCACAGCATGTTTCTCACTTGATCCCATTGTTGCAAGGCTCTTTGAGATCCTCCATGATCAAATCCTGTTGGTTATTCACCCAATTTCCTTTCTTAACTGGCTTCCCCTCCTCCTTGGCTGTTTGAGGAGCTTGATCCTGGGGCATCTGGCAGTGGGCAGCTGGCAGGATGGCATTGCCTGGGCCTGGCTGGCAACAGACCTCCCTGGAGCAGAGCTGGAGCTTGAAGACGGCCTGGAAGCCCCGTCGGAAGTTTTCATTGCAGAAACCATAGATGATGGGGTTGATGCTGCTGTTGAAGAAGGCCAGCCAGTGAGCAAAGGGATAAATGTAGATGTTGATGAGCTGCAGCTGGAGATCGGAAAGGCTGGCGTAGTCTGAGAGCAGCATCAGAGTCCACAGGGGAAGCCAGGACAGGGTGAAAAGCAAAGTCACAACAATGAGCATTTTGATGACTTTTTGTTTCCTCTTCCACACACTGTGCCGCTGCTCCTGGCTGCACTTCCCTGCCCCGGGCATGGCTGTGTGGGAGAGGGAAATGCTGATCCTGGCATACATGATGACAATGAGTGACAGGGGAGCCAGGTAGATGTTGGCAAAGAGAACCATCGTGTAGATCTTCCTCATTCCCGGGTCAGGCCACTCCTCCCGGCACCAGTACACCGGGCGGGTGGCATTGCCAGAGCCCAGCAGCACTTGGAAATGCTTCTCCTCCCGCACCTGCAGCAGCACTGCCAAGGGACACATGATGGCCACAGCCAGGATCCAGATGACCGCAATGATGGCCACAGCAGTGGGAATGGTCAGCTTCTGCTTGAATGGATGCACAATGCACCGGAACCTGTGCCAGAGAATCTGTTTAAGGAATGCTTCATCACCCAGGCAAACATACACACACATTGTAAATTGCCTGGTTTTCAAAGAACAGAAATGAAATCATCTCCTCATCCTCCCTATCAGCTCCTGCTTCTGCTGCTCTACTTAACCAAGGCAGGTATTAATGCCTCTGCTATCCAGCTTCATGGCTGAGGAACAAACCAAGGACAGGCAGGCTGGGATAGCCCAGTTGCACTACCTTTACGAGATACCAGTGGAGGAGCAAATTGCTACGACTGCTTTTTAGACCTGACTACATTTCGTTTTGCTTGAAGAGCCTTAGGAAAAAAATGCATCTGATTTATTGTGCTATTGGGAGGGCTAATGAATGGGCTCAGCATGGTCAGGTTACCAGAGTCAGATCGTTACAGACTGTGCAGCATCTTACCTGTCCACAGCAATAGCAACCAGAGTGAAGACAGAGGCAGAAACAGAGATTCCTTGGACCATCCCACTCATCTTGCACACCAGGCTCCCAAAGGGCCATCCTGGAAGAAAAAAAGGCAGTTGGAATTGCTGACATCTCACTGCAGGACTCTGCTTAAAATCATTTGCTGTCATCTTCTATTTCCTGAGCAGAATTATAGACTCATGGAATGGTTTGGATCGGAAGGAACCCTAAAGATCACTGAGTTCCAGCCATGGCCAGGAACACCATGCCATGGGGAAGGACACCTTCCACTAGACCTCACCTGTAATTGCAGCAACTCCAAATGCCCACAGAGCCCCTCTGCCACATGCCCCTGGCTCTACCTGCCCTGCGTGCGCCCCAGCCCACCTGCAATGATGTTGTCCAGGAGGGTGGTGGGCATGCAGAAAAGCCCCACCAGCAAGTCACTGATGGCCAGGTTCAGGATGAACAGGTTGGTGACTGTGCGCATGTGTTTGCTCCTCAGGATGATGAAACAAACCCCCCCGTTGCCCACCATGCAGAGGAGGAAGATGAGGAGGTACGAGGTGATGAAGACAGCAGCCACTGAAGGCTGGTGGAGGTAGAAGTCCACGTAGGAAACGTTGCCTTCCAAGTAAAGGTACTTGTATGTGCCGTTATAATTCAGTGCACGAGGCCAATCCAACGAGGAGTTTGAGTCCATTTTCTTCCTCGTGTTCTAATGTGCCCTAAAAGATATTTGTAAAAAGGTCATTTTACTCTGCTTGCAGTTGATCTGAAGGAATGTGATATTAGTATTATTTAATATGGGATATTATAATATTACTGTATTATTAGTATTAATATCTGTTTTGGGTATACCATGTGCTGAAATAAGTACAAAGCTCATGTCCACTCAGGCAGCAGTGAGGTGGCTGAGCACCAATCACTGAAAAATCACTAATTTAATCACTGAAAAACAGAATTAAAGCTTTCTGAAGTGGCACAAACCTTCTGCCTGCATGTATCCAAATTTATTTTATGTATCCCACTTAATGAACATGAGATGGTTTTATGTACAGTTGATTCCCTGCTCACAAGCTACATAACTCAAAGTCTGCAATCAAGAAGGACCACACTATGTTTAAAACATGCTGAGGTACAAGAGAGCTGGGTTTATTTCCAAGCAGGTAACCTGACTTGGAACCAGCATTCCAATCTCTTTTCCACATCTATTTTGTCTCCCAGACTGAGATGCCTAAAGAAGCACAGGGTGAAATGTTCCTAACAAAAGAGCAGCAAAATTAATTGGTGGCAGAAGGCATGAAATTAAAGTATGAGTGCAGATGCTTTTAAGATGCTCCAAATTCCTTAATAGAAGTGGAATTTAAATTAAAGCACAAGTTTCCAAATCCTGAGGAGCTTGTATGAACAGCAAAGCCTCTGCAAGTGTTTTACTTTCAGAAAGCAAGTGCAGTAAAAAAAGTATTTATTATGCTGTGACTCAGATTTGGAACAAGCAGAGCAGTGAAAACCCATCATGTTCTGGTCTCTTGTGCCTGGTTTCTCTGTTTAGAAATCAGCAGCAGTGCAGGGTGTTAATGGGTCTGAATTTTACGTACTCGTTCAATGCCTGCACAGCCAGGTAGGGAGACAAAATTCTGGAATCCCTCACCAAAAACTGGCTGCTTTTATGCTTGAACAAGTTTAAGAATAGTTGTACATTCTGTGGGGCTGTCCTTATGGAGAAAGGCTTATTTATCTTTATTCGTTTTTATTCAACATGCATTCAAAATTATTGAAAATACTTTTATTGAAATGTCTGATGAGCCAAATACTTTCACCAGCCAGAGCTTAAAGCAAGCCCTGTGGGAAGTGCTTTAATGCCAATTTTCCTGATCCCTCAAGGACGTTGCACTGGTGCACTTGCACCCAAACATGGGCTTAGGATGGGGAACACTGGCAGAATGCAAATACAGATATTTGACAATATGGGTTTACACTGTTCCTTTAATCCCAGACCTGGAGCTGTGCTTCGTAAATCCCAGGAGATGCTGTCTCACCTCATTTAAAGCCAATATTCCTCCTGCTCCCTTGGACTTATTGTTGGTCCCTTTGCTGCTCTTCCCCACTGCTATTAGTGTTGTTATTATTATTATCCACTAATTTTCTTCCATAATCCTTTGCTTCCCAGAGGAGTTGCTTTAGGAAGACATTCTGGCCTGGGGAAGCGGCTTTTGGCTCCCACCCGATTCCCAGTCCCCATGCCCAGTTGTCCCAGTGCTGTTCCCAGCAGGTCAGGCAGAGGTGCCTTTCCTTCCTTACCTGCTGGAGTCTGGCTTTTTGAGAGGTCTCTGATGGTCTGAGGCAAAAGTTCTTTGTCATTCCATGACAGAATTTTCTTTTGTTGCACTAAAAGAAGGAGAAAAAAATCGAAACGTTACTTTGGATACATATTTTGTGTTTTCTCTCTTTTTCCAACCCTGTGTTGGGAATCAGCAGCTTCCAATCTCTTCAGTAATGATCTCTGGAATAGTTTTGTTCGTAACTGGTAAACAAGAAGTTGTAAACAGCCTCAAGGCAAAACTGGAGCTGTGTCTTATCCCAGTTGTGCTAATGAAATCCTGGCTGTGGCAGTCACAGGGAAGTTGCTATACAAACACCACAGATCACAGGAAATGGAAAAGCTCCACAGATTTTTATTATCCTGAAGCTGAGGGGGAGGAGGATTGGCTGGAAGGAGAAATTAAGCCAGTGCCTTGCATTTTCACAGGGTCCGTGCCAGCCAAAACAAGCAATGATAAATAATTGAGAGAGGCATAGAGGACAGAGACATAAATCATCTGAGAAAAGGGGAAAAATAATGCAATACCTAATTCTTATAAGATGATAAATAACAGTAATTTGCTTCCACATGGTAACTTGATATGGGCAAGGCCTACCTTCTTCATTTAATATACCAGAGAAAATCTGCAAAGGAGTAAAGTGGGAGCCTCCCTGAGCAAAAACCTACCCCATCCCACACCAGGTTTCTAAACACACGAGCCTCAATCCCTACTGAAATCTGGGATTGTCTGGGAGGTCACAGTCTCCATAGACAAAGACGTGGTGCAATCTCTCACAGCTTGACCAGGACAATCTCATTCCTCTGGATATAGAAAACCAGCTTTCCATTGTTAGAGTAGCAGTTCAAGCTGATTATGAAGTGATGGAATTATTTATATATTGGGCAGATGGAGGAAACCCCCTGGAGCAGCCACCACTGCTTCAGACCTCTATGCACAGCCAACTGCGTTAGTGATCTTGATTTTTATGTGCGAAATATCTTCACAGAATCCTCTGAGGCTGAAATAAAAAATAAGGAACCTTCAGAGTTGTGAAGATCAGCAGGAGCATGTTCTTGTAGAAAAAGAAAATTTAATGTGCTAAGTCCTAAAAAATTTGTTCTTCCCTTGTCCTGAACTCTGTACCCAGTAATGGCACAACAAGAGAGATTTCCCAGGGACCTTGGCAGATGATCCATGATCTGCTGAAAAGTGGGGAAGCAGCAAAATACAGCCCCTGAGGGATGGCAAAAAGACCAGGACATTGGTCTGAGTGTCTGAGAAATAAGGGAGAGAGAAATGTATGGATCATCCTTTGCCTCAGGGGACCATGAAGAGCTACAGACTAAAAAACTAAAATGCTGTTCCACAGGGACCCCATGCACAGACTGTGGGAATCTGGGCTCATCTTTGCTTCTCTTCCAGAGCAAGAGGTGCCTGCAGCCACACCGAGTCCCCCATTCCCAGTTCCTGGGGCTCAGGCATGGGACAGGGAGTGGTGCAGGAAGTGTTGGGTCTGGGTCATGCAGGGCTTGAGCTGCCACACACAAACTCTGAGGATATTTGTGAATTAAGATAATAGAACTTACTCTTCAAGTATTTAACTTTTTCATCCATCAGAATTTCCATGATATTTTATATGACACACCTCAGAGTGGTTTATCTCCAAATAAGCCCAAATACCCCAGTAGGTTTTCAGCTAGGAGAAAGGAGCTTTGGAAGAAAAAACACCCTAAAAATAGCTGGTTGCCACAAAAGAATTTTTTCTTACTGACATTTACTTTCATGAAGAAAAACAAGTGCATGCTGAGAAGCAATTTACTCATCTTGAAATGGGCAATCCCAGGTAGATGTGCCAATCTTGGAGTTGCACACAGAGCTCCTCTCAATGGGCTTAAACTGCTTATCCTCCCCTCAGCATCATTTATCTGCATAGTCTGAGCTGGGGCCAAAGAAAATAGTTTATCAAGGTATTTCTTTTTAAAAGATCTCAAACTTTAAATGATAAAGAACAATGCTATCAGCAGGATGGCTGTAATAAACATGAGACATCATGACAGGTTACTCATCCACTTGAACTGGGAATAGAAATCATTTCACTGCAATGTGAAATCCCAAATGTAAATCGTGAGATGCAAATGGCAGGTGAGGGATTCAGAAGTTTGTTATGGCTCTGTATTTATATCTATTTATAGTTTCCACCCTGCTTCATTAGAGCTGAGGCTGCTTACCTATTCCTTGTCATTATACTTTTTTTTTTTAAATTCGTGCTCAGTCAACACTGAAGCTTTTGAGTATATATATATATA
>VZRM01004885.1:34863-60353 GCA_013397955.1 Grantiella picta
GCCCCGGCCCCGCCCCCTCACGGCTCCGTGAGGCGATGGCGGCTGCGCTCTGGCGCTCTGGGTCTCCCAACCCAAAGCCGCCTGACACAACCTGCGCTCGTCACTCCGAGGAAAATGAATAAACCGCTCCGTTCCCTGTAAGGAAAAACGGTAAAGTCACAGGCTTTTGCCCCCGCTGTGGGTGCGGAGTCCCAAGCGTTGGCAGGAGGGCAGTTGTTCAGCCGGGAATGTGACAATCCTTGTCCGCCTTTCCCTAAACGCGCGTTACTAATTCCTTCCATCACATTCCCGGGAAATACTGTGGAGTGGTACTCAAAACTGGAGTACATGTACCATGACCTACGAAACACGGCACATGATTAAGTGAATATAAACAGTTAAAATTGTGACAGACCTGCACAGATTTCTTCCCACTGCTCTTTTATTTGTCACCTGCAATTTTGGACTTGCTCTGCTGTCTCCTCTATACTAAAATGGAGTAGTAATATGGTAATAGTGATGTAATGACTGAGGCTATGACACTGCTATAGTCTGGAGTGCTGCTTGGCACTTCAGTTCTGAGTGCCAAGCCCAGACAGCAAGGACTAGGATGTTAGGAGACCACTGAGGGGAAATTTTCCTGGGATTTTCAGCAGGGTAAGATCGATCAAGTCCATGTGGTGTGTTTTTTCATGTCAGATGGAAAGGCTGAGGTTTCCTGAGGATCTACCCAGGCTGTTCTACCAAGAACACTGATGCCAGTCAGCGTTCCCTTAATCTTTGCTGGCTAAAGCAGCTGGACTTGTGGACTTCACCCTGAAGTAAGGGAAAAAATTAAAGGATTCAAAACAGCACATCCCTGAAGTGAATTTTCCAACTAAAAATACAGCAAAGTAAAAGGGAGCAATTTATATAAAACATAACTTTGTAGCTAGTGTTGCAGATGATAATTGCTCGCCATTCCAGTCCCCAGGAAAGATAGCTGCCAGGAACTGTTCACACTCCTCTGGATGTTTTATTTGCTGATTTCTTTCCAGAAGATTATTTTTAACCATGTCGCCCATGTTCGTGACACTGCGGCAGAAAACGGCCATGGGATAAGGGAAATCCTGCACTGTGGCAGTGGACAATAAATCTTCCCACCCCAAGGACTGCATGCATCACGTGCCTTCAGGAGGGTAAGGGAGGGCAGCATCCTAAGTCTCACCTGTAGCTTGTCCAAAACGACCCAAAAAAAGTGCATCCTGAGCCTCAGGAGGTTATGATGCAGCCTTAAAACAAATGCTTAACAGCTTTTATTTGTCTTTCAATTTTTTAAGTTTTCCTCACGATTTAATTCACAGAAAAAAAGTATGGACATATGGACACACACCGTTGGTGGTAAGTTTCTATTTACTGACTCCTTGCCACCATTAAAATGTTTAATAGGAAAAGCTTAAGTGGAAAGAGCGAGCTGAGATATTTCTCTTGGCTCCTTGTCAGAAATGAAGAGGTATCAATCCAATGGCAGGTCCTTAGCAAAGGACTGGCAAAACCTTGCACCTACAGCTGTGCAGCCTGAGCCAGGACCATCCTCAGATCAACAAGACGTGACTTAATGGAAAGAGTGAGTTCTTGGGATGAACTGTGGATTTCCCTGCAAAGGAGTGGCAGGGAGAGAGCCTGCAGAATCTCCCAGCAGCAGTAGGGGACATTCATCAGGCTCCCTGGCAGGGAAAACTGACAAGCCTCACTGAGAGGGAATTAATGAAGGCAGGATTTTCCACCACCTTCTCTAAATCTCATCATTTCTGTGCTAGAACCTTCTAAAAAGGCAATACTGGTAAAAGTGGCATAAAAGGCCACTTTATTAAAAAATACATTAATGTTGGCTGTGTAACATTTAACCCCTCAGGTGTTACCCCGCTTTCTTACTTTTATGATTTTTCCAGTGGAAGTTGGCTTTTCAGGGTGTGATACAAAACGCAAGAGAAACAAAAGCAGAAAAAATTACTCACGGCCACCACTGCCCACAGAAGGTATAGCCTGGCTTATCCACTGCTTCCCAAAGATTCCTAATGGTCCTCCTCTGTTTTCAAGAGAAAAAACCACCCCCACAGTGAATAAATAAAATAGAGCAGTAAGGTTCTTCCTTCAGCCAGCAGCTGAAGGTGCACAAACCCAATGGGAACTGCTCCAAGGGCACCTGACCCCCGTGAGGGTGCAGGGGAGCACTGGATTGCCTAGGGGCACAAGGATACAGATCCCTAAAACACATTTTGGGGTGCAGATACGGCATTTTTGCAGTGGATGGGAGGCAGATGTACCTGGCAGCACCCTCCATGAAGCCTGGCTTCCTTTTCACAGTGCCTCCCCACAGAATTCATCGCCCTCCTTCCCATGGTGGCACTGCTGGTTCTGTGAGTAGCAGCAGGAAACATTTCGAAGCCTTGATAAACTAGGAAAAAAAGCCAGAGAGAGGTCAGAGGGGAGGAAAGAGGCTAAGAGAGGGGGAACGCTGCCAGGAGAAAGAGGATGAATCTCTGAAAATGGACTCTGTTGCCACAACATATGCAACAGGGATGGATTCCAAAAGGAAGGAGGGTGACCAAACCCTGGCAAGGATCCCCCTGAAATGTACCTCTCATATTCAGATGCCTCTTTTAGGGAATATAAAATATCCTCCTGCAGCAGCTTGGAACAATTTTAATCCCGAGATAACTGTTTAGGGGTGGGGGAGGAACCTCAAAACCTGCGATTCTTGCAACAGGTTTTGTTTGCAAACGCAGGCGAATCTGGACTATTTGCTTATTCCTTTTATTGAACCTGCTGGCTGATTTGATTACTTCCCTGGAAACGCATGTGCAAATCGGTTTTCCAGCCTTTTGAGGGCACTGCCTTCCGCCGCGACGTCTCCAGTGACTGATGCCAACGTCTTGCTAATGCAATGTGCAGGAAGAGCCAGCGTTGGACGCCGACGCCGATGCCCAGAGCTCTCAGCCGCTCGCGGCCATAAATCCCTCCATTCCCAAATGCAAAACACTGCCGTCGGAAATGCCTCACCCTGAAAAAATGTGTTAGCAACAATTCAATCTCTCAAATTAAGCAGGCTGAGGCATGGCCATTCCTCGGCCACACACTTACCCGGATAGAAGGATCCGATGATGGAAGACTGGGGGGAAGAAAGAGCATCAAATTGAAAAGCCCCGGGGAGATGAATGGGAGATAACGGAGAGAGAAACATTTAGAGCCTGAAATAATTCCCCCTCCCGGACAAATTTCCTTCTCGCCTCCCTGGGAAGCACTCAAAGGAGAGCTGTGGTGCAGGCACCTTGGAGCAGGGATAAATCTGACGGTAAGAATCCGAGCAGACAGTTAAGACTACACAAGTAAGCAAATTTATTTGAAGACAGAACAAATATCGTGGCAAACAACAATATGCAAATTCAGTTGAGAACAGGGGTAAATATCAGACTTTGTTTTCAAATCGATATAAAATATAGTCAGATTTCATTTTGTCCAAAAAGCAGCTCGCATGAGGGGCAGGGGGGTGGTTGGAGGGGATGGCCCTGTTCACATCTGTTCCGAGATGTGTATCACCTGGAAAACCTCAGGCTCGGGAGGTGGCTCCTCTGCCAGCAGAGGTGAGCAATGCTGGGAGGAGACGGAGGCGCCTTGGGACTCTAAATTTCTACCTCCATTCTCCTTAAAAGCCAATTTTTGCCACAAAGCAAGGGGCAGGTTCATCCCCTCCGAGGCCCTCAGTGCCCACCCACCTACATTTGCATCGCGCAGTCATGGGGATCCCGGCTGCTTTCTAGGGTTGGGCATCTTTGAAGGCACCTGAACCTCCTCTTCCTCACTGGCTCCTGATGGATCAGCCTCCTGTGGCTGAGCCTGAAAAGCCAGCGAGGGAGCAGCTCACCTCGGATGCCAGAGGAGTGAACAGGATGAAATCCCCTCTCGGAGTGAAGGTGCTGGCGTGCTGCTTTCTAGAAAAACCATCCCAAAATAAAAGCAGACATAGAAAACATTAGATTGTCAATGAGGCTTTGAAACAAATTCAAGTTTATCCTTAATTTTTCTTTTGTGTGTGTGTGTGTGTGTGTGTATGTGTGTGTGTGAGACTTCATACAAACAGACAAAAAAGACGTGGTGAACTTCAAGCTTGGGACGGGCATGTGGTCAGTTAGCGTCCACAGAAGCACCATCGGATACGGAGGAGTTAGCACCAGAGAGTTTGGAGGACCTAACTGAGCACATGCGTCCTTTGGGAAACGTGGGGACAGCGTGGGGATGGGCAGTGGGGAGACATGGAACAGTCCATTAGAAACAATACAAGGCAATTCATGAGTTTTCATACAGTACAATACAGTCACTGATCAATTAACCCTTTCAGTACAGTACATGACAAGTAACACTCTGCACCCTGTTAGCACTAGGAAAGGAGGGTTTGGGCTGGAGAGGGGTGGCTGGTGGGCTCTCCCTTCTGCCATTGGATTTCAGGGACTGTGGATTGCTTCAGCTGCTTTCCCACTCCAGCCTGGACAGCCTGATCCCAGCCTGGCCCCCGGGGAGGATGCACTGGTAGAACGCAATGCCACCAGTCCATCCACCCACAGTGAGGGCTGCACCCAAATTACAGAATCCTAGAATCCCGAATGGAAGGGACCTTAAAGATCATCTAATTCCACCCTCTCTTCCATGGGCAGGGACATCTTTTACCAGACCAAGTTGCAAAATCATCCTGGTTTGGCCATGGATGGGAAAGCCACCCCGCTCTGCCCTGTGCCAGCCATCGAACCGATGAGAGAACCTCCAATTTAAGTTCCACCTGGCCAACTCTGGTGCAGAAACACGCAGAAGAGCGTTCAGAGGTTGGTTCAGATGGCCTCAAGCCAAATCTGCTTCTTCCCTCAGGCATAGTGAGAACAGGGTCCATTGGAAAAGTGCTAAATTACAGTACATTGGCATTTCCATATGTCGACTATTGAACAGCAAAACAGATTGTTTGAAAACAGAATCAGTATCGTACAGTAAGTTCACACTTAATTCTTCACCGTTTCTACACTTGTAACACATGCATTTTATTTCCATTAGTTTAATGCCAGTAGGACCAACATCCTCCAGAACAATGATCTAACATTAAACAAAACTTCCTAAGGAAAATATTAAGCATCACATAAAGTTTCAGGAAAAACCTGTTAATTAGCATCACAAGGTACTCAGATTTACATTTAGGAGTTTTCATGCCATGACTTTAAAACACCTTTTGGTTAATATCCTGGGGGGTGGGGGAAACAAACAAAAAAACCCAAACCAACCCAGAAAAAAAAAGGAATGTTTTGGGAAATAATATATTTCTCTATGTGTATACACACCCAGGGAGACATGCACGTACACGCAGGCTGGTGCATGGGTGTGTGCACAATTTTGTTTCAATAAACTTGACTCATTTCAAGGGCATTTCCACAGGTCCAAAAAGACTTTCAAGGAAACAAACTCTAAACTACTGAAGCAAATTAAAAAGTCTCTCTTGGAGGAACAGAAAATTATGGTAAAACATTGCCTGTGTGCTGTTACAATGCGCTTCCCACGAGCTATCTGAAAACCCAAACAACTAAAAATCCCTTTTTTCCACCTAAAAGGCCCTTCCAAAGCAAGAGGTGCTGTGCTAGGATTTGCATTTGGGCCTCAAGTGTGATGTGCAGGAGAAAATGCTGAATTCTACCTTCCCAAAGGATGAGATGCCATCTCCAAAGGGCAAGAAAGTACACCTGAGGGGCAAAATAAGACAAAAAGACCTGTTCCACATTCCCCTTTCTCCCAAGCTTAATTTCCAAGGATTCAATGAGACTGGTGAGCTTGCTGGGGGTGGGGGGGAGTTTTCCATATGGTTTGCCTTTATTCTGGTGACAGTGAGCAGGATGTGGGCTCTGAGTCACCGAGGTACTTTCTGAAGAGGCTGTTCCCTCAGCCACTGTAATTCTGGGGGCTCAGACAGAGCAGCAGCATCACCCAGTGCTATTTCTTTAAAGCTAAATTTGCAGGGATAATTTGATGTTTGGGGAAAAGAAAGAGAAAAAAACCCAACAAAATGTGGATTCTATTTCTATTTCTACTTTTATATCCAGTGGTAGAGGATGTAAGAGCATAATACTTGGGGTTCCTCAAGATCTGGGGGTTTTGTCCATCTTCAGTTCCCACTGAATATCCAAGCCCCTGAAGGTCTATTGAAGAAGGAACTCAAGAAAACCAGCCACTAAAACTGGAATTGTTTAGGAAAACTCCTCCATCTTCTGCAACAAGGAAATCCAGTACACCTACTTCTTTTTGTTGCTGAAGGTTATTTCCATGATGGCCCCTTGCTCGCAGTGAAGGAGAAGACCTAATTCCCTTCTCTGCATTCACACTGATCATGCTGTACTGGCGGGGTTTATCCATCAAGTGTCAGCAGGGAGAAACTCCCATCACAGAGGATTGCCAGAGAAGGATTTGGATTGACTGTGGGCTTGTCAAGGATGATGAGCAGCAGTCCCAAGTGTGGATACCCGAGCGTGAAGGAAACGTAGGGCTCTCACACCCCCATGATTTATTTGCTGCTGTGGAAAACCCACAGGGGCTTTTAAAGAAGCAAAACACCACCAGTTGGTTGAGAGTGGGTGGTTTGGGACATAAAAACCCAGATTATTCAGCATCCCAGGGATCACCATCACATTTTGAATCCTAGAGATTTCTGACTATGTTTCCTACTAACTCTACCCTGCTGATTTCTTGCTGGCAAGGGAGCTCTGACCCCTGGCCTTCCATATAGAAATACCACAGGAATTTAAAAGGAATAGCAATGCACATCTGAACTGCCTCTGAACAAAAGAGCTGACCAACTCCTAACAACACTTTCCAAATTCAGCAGCAAACCCCAGAGTTATTATGCTCCATCTTCTAAGTCATCTGTAAATCTCTTTTACTTAAAAATACCTTTTGCAGTTGAAGCCCACGACCAGTCCCAACAGCACTTCCAGTGCAGGCACAATGATGGCTTTTATTGCAATGGCTCGAGTGCAGCCTTTATTGGTACCAGGCTCTCAGACTGGTTTGAACTGGGCTGTCCCATGGACTCTCTGGGGTCTGCAACAGACCCAAGGGCGTCTGCCCTGCACCTCTCACTCCACTCAATTCCAGGTGTCAAGATGATCTTGCACCATCCTGATCCCTTTTGAGACTTCTGTGTCTTTGGTGGTTTTAAAAGCCATGCACTCAGGTCTCCAGGTGACCTCAAAGTTTACAACAACCACATCTGCCTGGATGTCAGTGATTGAGGTGTTGGGTCCGTCATGTAAAATAAGCTTGGATGGGTTTAATTCCCTACTATCAAGTCTCTAATGGATATGTAATGGAAATCAGGCACCAGAGAGTGGTCCAACACACCTCAAAATTTTCTTCTGATGGTCCCTACTTAATTAACACTGCGCCTAGGAGGGTAAATAGACGGGGAAAAGAAAAGAGTTCAAAACTCAGTGCTAACAGTACGTACAAAAGTGCAGTGCTCAGTTTAGTCCGAAGCAAAGTGACTACTAGTACTTAAAGTGCTAGTCCCAACGTCGGTTTGGTTCAGTGTCCGAAACACGGGGGGAACACGGAGGAGGGTATCCTGGGGGGAAATTAAAAACAGACAGCACTGCAACTGCACATGCCACACCAAAAGTGCTTCAAATCACACCACTGCGGAGGGACGTGCAACGCCACGGCTCAGCTTGTGAACACACACGAGCAAACGACTGACACCTTTTAGGTTACTATAAAGAACAGCTCCATTAACTCCATCACTACGAACCCATTCGGGAAGCAAGTGGTCACAGCGCACGGAAAACAAAAGACGACCCCACTCCAAAACCATGAGCCTTTTGGAACATTGACAAGTCTTTGCAACTAGGATACTCAAAGTCTAGCAAAAGCAGCCTTGCCCAGTGTCTGCAACAAGCTTGGCCGATGCTTATCATGCATTTTACAGAGGCAGACTGCCTCCTCTTACACGCTATCTTACAGCTTAGCCTATTTACCTATTTATTCGTGGTCTGCTTTGTTAATTGTAGCTTTCTGACTATGCATTAAGCTGGCTTGTTTCTCTTAACCACTCTACCAGTCAAAGGACAATGAATGCAAGGACGAGACGACAAAGGCGGTCTGATAAACACTGATGTCATTAATGGCCTGGCTTCATTTTCATGAAAAAAAGAGCTCCAGAGAAGGACTGTGGATCAGCATGCTCCTGGAAAGAGGCTGGGAAAGGACGATTCATCCCAACAGATGACAGGCACTCCTGTTTCTCTCTATAAACACACACTTCCCACTGCCCCATCATGCAGTCCTACCTTTACACTCATACTGGAAAAGCAATGGCTCTGCTTGCTGGAAGCAGGGTGCAGGAAATCTCACTGGAAACAGGGTGCAGGAAATATCCCTGCTAGGGACTAGCGCAGTCCTCACGCTGGCTGGAAGCGTCTCCTCGCAAGCCGAGATCTGCTCCAGCAGTGCCTTCCTTCCCACTTACCTCGGGAGCTCAGCACTCACAAAACCAGGATGTTTTCTTCCCAAAAAAATGTGCCAAATGAGAAAGAGGGAAAGCAGAACCTTCAGTTCTCACTGTTTCAGCAGGCACCCCCAAAAAAGGTCACAGAACAACAAAGTGGCTTCCCAGGCTCTATATACATTGCCACCAACTCTCCCAAGCAATGTACAAGGCAACATCAGGCTGTGCAACATCTGATGTGTCTGAGGTGGGTGTGGATCTTTCTTGTGGAGAAAGCTCTTTTTAAGTCAGAAGTATTGACTTGCTGGAGCTCACAGGATATGTTGGGGATGCTGCAGGTAAACTGCAGACATTTCTCATCAGAGACCAAGCACTAGGGAGGTGGTTTTCCAGAAGCAGGGAACACTAATATCCCAGGGGTAAAAACAGAGCTACAAACTCAGGTCACTTATTTCCATTACTGCCAGAAAGAGCTGGATTTAACACACAAAAAGCAAGGTTGTGCATACAGGGGATATGGATGTAGATACACCTTTGCAGGCATACTGCTGGAAAGAAAGGAGCTTGGAAAAGATGTGGGAGAGAAGTGTGGAGAAGTGCAGTGTGAGATTGGCAGTGCTCTGCAGTGAGGAGGGCAACAAGGTGTGTGGTGGGGAAACACGACCATCTCAGTCCACCATCCATACAAGAAACTTCAGGAATGATATATCCAGCCTTGCTGCCAAAACAGCAAGATCTGGGGAATGTACATAAGCACATGGATGTGGCTGTGATCCTGCCATCCAGCAAGGAACAAGTCCATCACGGGGGAAAAGGCATGCCAGTTTGCACATGGCTTTCCTTAAGTGATGCTGGAATCTTGCGGTATTAAAAACAATCGTTGAGCAATAGATTGGGCAAAAAAGAATCTTCCAGCACTGTATTCAAGCCTGATCTTGCAAGAGTGGCACACCTCACCACCTGCCATATGTAGGCACTGGGATCACATTTGGTTTAAGTAGTGTTGACCTCAAAGTTGAGACCAAACCCAAACACTGTACACATGGACAGTTACCAGCCTGGAAACGCCCGTGCCAAAATGACTCCTTTTCCAGGTCTTTTTATAACATGTTCTTTCCTGTCTTCCGATTGAAAGGATTTTTGGCAGATGATCTGGAAGTGGATAATAAATCTAATGCTAGGACACCGCGTCCAATTGCACAGTAATTTCCTGCACGGCTCTCACAAGGAAGTTTACACATCATGCTGCATTTTTGCCGCTTTAGTTTCTCCTATGGATACACTGTCGGCCATGTGTGACACTCCTTACAATTTTCCTCCACCTGGACTGGGAACCCTGTTAAATTTTTAAAAAGAAAAGCTATTACAGGTTTTTTAGGAGAAAAAACTGTCTGCTTGCCCACAGCCTCACCTCCAACCTAAGCTATGGAATTTAAAGGCATTTATAAAACCCTGCTTTGGCCACTACACTAGATTTTCACCTAAATATCCTTGGCAACTTTTCCAGTCTACAAAAAACAACTGATTTGAAAGTTTATTAGGAGCAATGATTTATTTTTGGAGGCAGAGGCTTTTGCTGTGTTGAAGCCTGCAGATATTCGTGCGCTGGTTTTGAGTGGTGAATCAAGTGATTCCCAGACACAGCCTATTTCCAAGGAAAACGCCATCTCAGACTGCTCGGTACCAGAGGCACTACAGTGCAAACTGAAGATGCGGGGCCATTTTTAATTCTATGCTAATTATCGCAATAAAAACCAGATCCTGCAGCGGAAGACCCATTCTGGGAAGAAATAATCATCCATCTTTCATAGCTGTAGCCGTGCTGCTTGAGACAAAGCTTATTTACAAAATGGCAATCTCCAGAAAAAAGCTGTTATCGTTGCCTGACAAAGCCATATATTCTGATACTTTCTGGGGGGTTCTGTCTGGGAAATTCCCCTTGGAAACCAAATGCTATAAACCTCAAATAGGGAAAGACCTCATCCTATTCAACAAAAAACAACCATAGGGCTAATGCAACCCACCGTGCCACAGAAATGATGCTTGGAGATCCCCGCTTTGAAATCCCTGCTTTAAGTTTAGAACAGGAAAATCATATGACCTCTAAATTATTTATATGTGAAAAGATGCTTTTAATAAAAGCATCAATGGTGTGTAAACAAAAATGAAATTCCTAAAGCAGACTTTCCACACTTTGTATGGTTGCTTAAACATGGATGAGAAACATCCTTTTTCTCCTCTGGACAAAAACATCCATCGTGCAGGATGGCATGAAAATGCCCTTGTTTAGTATGCAGGAAACAAAAAAGCCAAATAAAGCCATGAACCTGCAGAGTGGTTGTGAAAGGGATGGAGAAAACCCAACCAAGCAGCAGGATTGCAATCTGTTCCCACTCCCTCCACGAAGCGCCGTGGTCCCTGAAGAGGCTCTAAAACCAGATTGCACTGCCAGACAATCTTACGGAGACGGAAACCTGCACTTGGGTCTCAGCCAAGCAAGACCCCCAGCGCCTCTTTCCTTGACTGTCAAGACACAATTTTCCCCAAAGAGGTGCTTCCACTCAAGGATGCCACCACCCATGGAAAGGGCTCTGCTCCACCTTCTCCATCTCTCCTTGCTGTGTATCCACGAGGCCTGCATCCAGTATTCCCAGGCACGTTCCTGCGGAGCAGCAGAACAGCTCCGATACATCGCCCTGCCGTAATGATGGAGCCTGAAGACGGGAACATTGGACCACAGGGACAGCATGTTGAAAGCAAAACATTTTATTACCATCGGTTAAGCTTCATAATGCACGCTTATGAGTAAGAGAGAGGTTATATGGAGATCACTTTGCTCCCTACCAACTGCAGCTTCTGGGATTAAATGCAACAGCTGTTGAGCGGAGCGGAACGGGACCAGTGGAAAGAAAAGGAGAATAAAGTGCATTTGAAACGGCGGGGGGTAGCTTGGCAGACAACAGGCCCCTGACTTGAAATTCAACGAGAAAGGTTTTATTTTCCTGCTGTACCGAAAGCCATAGCGTTCTGGACAACAGCTGGTGACCAAGCACTGCTCTGGAAACACACCCCTCTAACTCAATACTCACCTCAGCAACCACCACCTGGTACAGGCACTGCAGCTCTGACATCACATGGAGTGGAACATTTTTCCTTGGGGCCACCACACTTCTACAGTCAATGGATGGAGCCCAGGATGCTGCAGAACCAGGAGCTCCTGTCTAATCACACCCCTGCAGGTGTCTATGGAAATTTTGGTGGCCATGGAGGCAGAAAGGTAGATGACAACAGGGATCTATCCTGAATTCTGGACGGCTGGCTAGCTCAGTGACAGCGCCCTGCAAGGCTTGCCTGGGGTTGATTCAGATGTGTGATTTTTGGTTTATTTTCTGTCCGTTTCCATGCAATGTTTTTGACAGTAAATGCCAGCCTGAGATGGTTTCTAAAGAACACAAGTTTCTTCCAGGAGAAATTGCCCCTTCAATCTAAGATCAAAAATCCAGTTATCTTTCCTCGTGGTCAGAGGTCACAAAAAAGCTATTTTGGACCTTCTACTGAAGAGTCACTAACACACTTTAACAGCATCAGCTTTTTTAGCCCAAATCAGTTTACCTTCCAGCCAATATTCCACAAGCAGCTTCAAATTGTATCAAACCCTATCCAGAGGAACACTCTGCTTTCCGCTTTCCCGATATTACAGCTCTCATTTCACAATACTTTCTGCATTCAAACAGAATTCAAAGGAGAAAATGCCTCCACTGGTGAAAGAGGACTCATTGCTAGCACAAAGCTACCAATTTTTCTTCTAGCAAACAAACTGCTTGGCTAGAAAGGTGAGAAGCTCTTGGAAGACTGAGAGCCTGGAGGAGGCTGGGTTTTAGGCTGAGGCAAGTGAAAAATCCCCATATTGTGGCCTCTTGCTTGTTTTGTTTTGCACAGCATCTTCAGCCTCGCTGAGAGGAAGAGGCTGGCGTGGGTTTTGAACAACCAGAGAGAGCACCTCAAAGCTTATTGCAACAGCTCAAGGGCTGCAGTGTGGAGGAGGAGAATGACCTTCCCTCTGGAGAGCCTGAGAAGGGAGGTTTAGGGACTTTATCCCAGCTTTAGAAGCTGTCTCCTAAGAGCGGGAAAGAGGTGTGAAAAGCAACAGGTTAAACTGCAGCTTGATGCTACAGGCAGGAGTTAAGTGGGCACAATCTCTGCCTCATGCTCAGGACTGGGGGTTTTCTTGGGGTTTCACACGTATCAGCACAAAACATACACTGCCAAACAGACAGTTTTAAGCTGTTTTTAAAAGAAAAGTCTCTATAATATGCCTTCACCAAGGTAACCCACTGTTAAAAACTGGCAGCATCCATGAAAATGTTCATCAGGCAACTCCAGCTCCTCCCTCTTCTTCATTTCTTTTTTTTAATAAGACAGCTAGAAGGAACTTATCAGTGGTTAGCTCAAAGGGTTACCCCTGGCAGCGCTGAGGGATGACTGTGCTGACATCAGCATTAAATGCTGCTATGGAGAAGGGGCTGGGATGCAGCAGGATTACGTGTACACTGCATGCTGGCACACACTGAGCCCAAGACAGACATGTCTGTAGCCTCTCCAGAGTGCATGCACCAGGCAAGAGGTGAAAGTCCCATGAGGCAGAACAGGAAGGATGAAAGAGCTGGGCTCCTGTGGTATCCAGGATAAAGCTGTTGACGCCTTCCCTTTGAGTTAAAATGGGATACAAAATACCTGTGGGTGGCCATCCCTTGCCTAGCTCAGGTCTCTGCTGCCACTTTGACCCAGGTCCCACGGGTAGGCTCTGGTGGTCCCTGCTCCTGGTGGCTCCTGCTGCAGCAATCAGAGTCAGTACAGCACTGTAGCAGAGTAGACAGGAGCTTGGCAGAGGCACAGCTCTTATCTCCACATCTTCATACCCGCTTTGCTGTGGGCACGCTCATCCCACGTGCCTGAATTTACTAACCCACATCAAACCCCTGGGTTGATTCCTAAACTGATTTGGAAGCATTTTGCTGTTACACATGCAGAAAAAAGCGACGCTAATTACCCTGCACCCCATTTAAATGTCCCGGGGAGAATGAAATCCTGGCACCGCTCAAAGGAACCAAATTGAGGTTACACATAACAAAGGATCCAGGCATGCCATTGAGCTGTGATGGGAAGGAAGAGCCTGAGCTTGGAGCAGCACTTGCAGCAGATGCAGTAAAGCTCATCCCAGGGGAAGCTGTCAGACATTGCCTACAAGCGAGATGGTGCGCGCCGGCTGCTCGGAGGAAGCAGCAAGTCTGCTGTCAGCACAGGAATAAATCTGCCCCAGGTAACTCATTCATGCAGCCCTACTCGACATGGGAACCATCCCAGAGGGAACGACTGACTGCATAGTTAAATAACTCCCCCTTTGCTGCAGCTTCACCCCAAGAATCTGCCCCAACCCAGAGGTAACATCTGCCACAGCCCCACCATCTATGCAACGGCTGCAGAAGCATGTGAGTGCTGCAGAACAGGATCCCTGGAAGGTTAAGGCCAAAACAGACCAAAACAGACACAGAGCAAAACGACTGGGAAAAATATAATCAGCTCCACATCTTTTTGTCCTACATTGGCTGCAGCAGTTAGCAAACGCGTGGGAAGGGAGGGAACCAAGGCACATTTGGGCTTTGCACAAGATTTCCAGAAGGATTCATAAGGAAGGCTTAAAAAAAAGGTGCTCAACTTCTAAAAAAAAAGGAGATTTAGGGCCCTCAAGCCAGGTCACCCACAAGACACAAACTTGACTGACAAACACTCTTAGCGATCCAACTGGGAAAAGGAACATCACAAGCAGAACTGGGCCCTGTGAGCCAAGTGAGAGGAGAATGTCCCTATGCACTGAGCCATATAAACACCTACAGGGGTTGCTGCCTGTGCTGCTTTAGTGACCTTGACGTTTTACAACCAGATGGAGCAAAAAATAAAACGCCAGCTTAAAGGATACATTCTGAGGTAACAGGCATGGATGTTTGGTTGCCCCTGTGAAACCTGGTGCTATTCTCAGCTTATAAGTAAACATTTCAGCCAAAAAACTATTTCCCTAGTTTTACCAGGATGGGGGGGATTATTAAAAATGTTTACATTAAAAAACTTCATCACTTACTACAGGGATGTGCACGTTAACTGAGTTGTTGAATTTAGGAAAAATCTCACTGCCAAGAACTGGATTAAACCCTTGCCTTCTGTTCTTGGCTGTCAGTGGCCTCTGCTCATCCCTGCTGTGAAGCATATCTGGGAAAAACTCTTTCAAAAGTGCCACCAGCACAATGCTCCACTTTTCAAACACTTTGCCGTGTATATTGGAGTCTTGGGAGAGAGACCATCCTTGGACGCAATCGGTTCCCTCACAAATTCCTGTTCTGGGCAGCCCTACATAGATCTCAGGAGTGTTCAAACATCTGGAAGGAAAGAAAAAGCAGCTGTTGTGGAGACAACCAAACAGAAATGACTGCACACCCAGTTGCATTTACTCCAGAGCACTGCTCCATTACCCCTCTGCTGAAACCTAAGGGCTCTGGCCTTAGATTCCCCCTGCCAGCTTCTTGGGTGAGAGAGACTCTCTTTTTACATCAGGTACTTCCCAACCAGGCAGCAGCACAGCAAACTCCTCCATGCCCAAAGCAAAAATGACAATTTGCAGAACAGCAACAGGTCCAGGGGGAACTTCCAGAGACAAAACAGCTCCTGTTTAACACCAATTGCCAAGGGAAGCAGTGGGAGCAATGCCAATGCCAGGCTCGGCTCCCTGTGAACCCTGAGATTTGCTCTCGTGCTGCAAAGCCACTGGAGTCCACTGCTGCCAACACACGACGTGCTCCAGCTCACCCTTTAACATGGAACAGCAGGGATAATTAATTTATGTTAAAAATACCAGGGCTGCATTGGCACATCCAGCCTTTTCCCTAGAAGGAGGAGGGAAGAAATAACTGCTTGACACATGTTGGTCACATGCCTAAATGCCCTTCTGGAATGTGCTGGGATGGATATACGTGTCCAGTGGTGACAGCGTGGGGCAGAAGGAGCTTCTCTCTGGTTAGACCTACACAAAACGCTCAGATCTCCTAGCAATAAAAATGTCACCGAGGACAAGTCCATGTAAATATTTCTATGACTTCATATGATGAGAACTCACAATCCTGGGAGATTTAGGAACATAAGGGAAAATCTGTATTTCCAAACATGCTGGCACAGGGAGCTTACATTGTCACTTGATGCTTTCCTTACATTTGTGTTTGAACAGACTCATCAGAAAGCAACAAGAACATGACAAGGGCTAAAAATTACCCTTGGTGGAAAGTTTTGTATTTCCTTTGGACAGGATGCAGAAGAGACCTGACAACAGCCTTTAATTATGTGTAAGGGCTGCAGCAGGGAAGAAACTAAACTGTTTTTATAACTCCTCTGAAGAGCATGGCTTGTAAGGCAAAAAGCAATAGAATTAGATAGAAGCAAGGGACACATGGACTGGACAGCAGAAAAGTATCTGAGAGGAAGCAGGGCAAAACAGCCTGGGGAGGGAAGATGTGAATATTCAGCAGGAGACATTTGAAAGAGCAGATTTTTTCCTGGTTTTTCAACTTGGGAGAAATGTGGATGCTTTTTGCTCTGTGGGCCCTCAAATGCACCATTAGAGGCACCCCTGCACTTGCAAATTCAAGTTCAGCGTCAGGTAGGTTCCAAACCTTCCAAACACTACATTTCACCCCAAATTTCTCCCTGTCTCGCTTTCCAATATAATCAGTATTGATCAATATCGGATCATCACAAAAACTCTCGCACCCCTTTGAGGCATGGAGGTATGATCCACCCCGTTTTAGCGGTGGAGAACACAGGCACAGGCAGGATAAAGCCAGAGGTATCCCATCTCCATTATTAGAAGGCCCAGCTCCACACACTGACAGCTTTCCCAGAGTCCAGGCAATTACTCCAACACTTCACTGGTTCAAAGCACAGCTTTCAACAGCTGTTGACACCGACCCCTGCTGCACCTCAGATCTCAGACTGCTGGGCCCAGGAAAACAAAGGCAGTACAAGTGGTGATCATCCACAGAGTCTTGTTAGAAATGACACAAACCCCTTTGCAAAGGCAGGCACGAGACTGCTTCTTGAGAGCCACTTTTCTTTGATTCTGATCATCTCCAGCCTTCACCAACACCTTTCCTTTACAATGGAAAGGAGCAGTTGCCCCATCGATAAGACACAACACTCCATCACTCATTCCTGGAGCAGGAGGCAATCAATGCCTCCTCACTCATTCCTGGAGCAGGAGGCAACCAATGCCATGTGCAGAGCAAGGCTCTGGTGAAAAGCATACACGAGCATCCATAAATTTGGATCAGCAAACCTTATAGACCACCAATAGTGTGCTCCCTATAGCTTCTGCAGATCTTCCAGGGCAAGCCTCACAGTTCAGTAAGAGCCAAGCCACGTCAGTCTCAAAGAGCAAGCTGTAACTCCACCCATCAGACACGCTTGGCCCCAGTGGGTTTGTTGGCAAGGTTAGACACTTGCAGAGCGTGTTACTGTTCCCAAAGAGGAAGGAGAACCAGCTCAAGAGAGCCACCCTGGTCTCCAAGTGGAGCATCAGGATCCAGGCTCTCTGCCTCCTTCCCCAGCTCTGTGGGACTCCAGTGTTGACAGTGCTGCCTATTCCTCCTACTATAGATAAAACCATCCTCATGCTCTATGATTCCCTAGAGCATCGATCTTGTCCTTGGTTCCCTCCGCCCCCTCCTGCCTTTTCATTCCTTTGCCTCGGTGGGAAGCACTTATCCCTGCTCCTACTCCCCCTCTCCCTCTGCATTGTGCCAACAACATGCGCTCCCAACAAGGACCAGATGGGAATACTTGTAAGAGCCTGGGGTTAACCCATGTCTTTTATCCCACATACTCTGCTGTTTTGAAATGCAGATTCTATTGCACACGATTTGCAGTGTAAAGATTTAAGGTTAGTAGTAGAGTATGTTGATATTGCTTGTGAAACCCATCTTGCTCCTGTTGCACACTGAACATCTCCAATACAGAAAACAGAAAAGACAACGGATAGCATTTTAATATCTCAAAGGAAGGACCTATTGGAAACGGGGAAAATGAGTATTTGTAATATGCCCATGCATATATATCTCTAATATTCCTCTCTCCCTTGCCTCTGCGTTCATTTGTGCCCACACATGAATTCACAGATGTTGTGCCAGCGCGGTGCTGAGTGGGGCTGGGCACGGAGCCTCGGCTTTCGCTGGCTGCCAGCAGCCACCACCGAGGGCCATCTTTGCCTCCAATTAATCTCTGCGTGGCAAATGATCACGATGAAGGAACAGACGCAAACTTCTGCCTGCAGGATGGATTTCCCTCACTGTGGTCAAGAAATCCACCCAACAGTCTGCGTGTCCAACCAACAGCTCCAAGACAGGAGCCATTATCCCACCCTGTTGAATACTGGTACGTGGGATGAGTCTGAAACCCCTAAAATAGAGAATATGTCTTTTTAAGTTTCTACTCTGTGTAGAGTTAGCACAATTTCCATGTGTCACTCCAAGCATTTCGACACAGCCTAGCAATTAAGAAGATGAATTAGCAAGCCGTTAATGACGGTTTTACTGGGGGGCAGCCGGGCCCCTGGAGGCCAGGCCAGTAGGAACACAACCACATTCACCACGCATGAGAAGCCAGCAGACACCTGCACCTTTCTAGAAGTTGGTGTACACAAGAGAGCCCTGAGGCTGCAGGTTCAGTTTCCGCGTGATGCCTCCCTCCGCATGGGGAAGGAGCGATCTAATTACATCCATCACAGAAATGCCAAAACGACATCCGGCTTATAAAACCTCAATTTATGCTTTGACATTTCTGGAAAACCAATTTTTAATCCATGTCATCTATCAGGAGTTCTTGATATTTTACTTCACCTCAATGCTTTAGAATACTGTTGCCTTTATTGAGGTGCAGGTGGGGAACTGAACACAGGCTGACAAAGTATTAAGAAGAAAAATTGGTGTCAGCCCATGAAAGCTTCTGCAGGTTTTGGAAAAACAGAACAGCAAAAGATCTGGCTTTAGTTTTTCCAAATCCCCGAAATCCAGAAGCACCTTGTCCCCTGGGCCGGGGCCTTTTTCCTGTGGTCATGACAGGATTCAGCCATTTTAAGGCAAGACCAGATCACCTCAAAACAATACATTTTGGCAAAGGCTGTGAGGTGACAGTGTCGCTTGGGTATAGTTTATGATGTAGTCTTTAATTCCACTCCTTCTTGAAGAAACTCTTAATTTCAAACACAACCTTTACTTGAAAGGAATGGAGGGGTAGGAGGGGAAAGGTGGTATTTTAAACATCACAACACGTTAAGTAATTAAAAATAAAGGGCGACTTAATTTCGTAGTAAGCAGCATAGAAAATTAAACAGAAGGTCTAATTTTCTTTAGGAATTCTTTCATAAATCATATATATATAGTGTATGTACAGCACAAGTGGGAATGCCATGGAACTGAAAACACTTACTAAGTAATTTTTGACCTGGTGCAAAACCTGCCCAATAAAAATACACCATAATAAACTCCTTTCTACTATAAAAATTACTAGAATTGGATTACAGGACTGGAAGTCACGCAAGCCGAAGGCTTCCTAACCACTACCAACTCCCCTCCCTGGGAGTTTAGGTCACTTCAATAGGCCATAGGGGGGAAAAATTGATGCAATTATCAGACTAGGACATCTGTAACTGAAAAAAAAAAATGTGCTGACATTGATTTTGGAAATTGCTTGGCGGATCTTTTTTGTATAAAGGACGAGATTTTAATACTTCTGCTTGGGATTTTATGAACATGGCAGTACAGATTTGCAGAACCAGGGGTTGTAAAATGGCATGGAGACATGACGTGGCCAGCAGCTGCCTCTTCTTTACAGCTCTCACCTTGCCTCAATGACACCTCCAAAGAAGAGCTTTGCCTTCTTTTCACTATGTTTTCCCTTGCAGACTTGCCATAAACCTATGGAATTCTTAGGAGGGCTGCGGCCAAGAGCTCACATCCAGCTCTGGGTGGAATAATGTGTTTATCCAGACCGGTGGTAGGAGCAGACGTCCCCTCCACAGACTGCACTTCAGATAAATAAGATTATTTCTCTACGTGCTACTACAGGCTACAATATACTCACATAAATATATTAATGCCTATATGTGGATATGAATTGGTATATATCGGATACAGATAAGAAACACGACGACGAGTAGATACCAATAACCACTGCAGCTTCTCGCTGGGTAAAGTCCATCATCCATCCAGGCTCCACGCAAGGAGCCCACGAGGGAGGGTCTCACCATCCCCCCAGAGCACCCAGCGGGTCGCCCTCACCACACCAGTGCAAAACGCTTCCCAGCCCTTCCATAGCTCTGCACTTTACCAGGAAAGCTGGCTCCACGGGCCGGACTCAACAAAACATCCCCCCAGCTGCAAGGCAGGGGAAGCCCCCACAGCCCCTTCCACCTGGGATAAGCTTCTCAGGGACCACCCCACCTTCCGTGCCAGCAGTGGGGAAAGCAAAGTACGAGGCAGCTGCTGCTGGACTTGGCTTTGTCAAGACTACACGTGCAAAGCTCGGTTTTAAGCCTCGACAGCAACATGGGGAGCCCAGTCTGCAGAAAGGGCGAGAAGCCACTGCAGCAGCGCAGCTGAGGATGCTCAGCAACTCTGCATGTTGCAATTTAAAAAACCAAATCATCACCCCGCTATTGGTGGTTTGAGAGGCTCCTCAATACAGCACCTGTCCTCCTCTAACATACGAGCGGAGCTGGACCAAGCAGGATCAACAGGTCTCTAACAGACATGTGCATGCAGGAGACGGCTTCTCTCAGCATTAGACTATGTTACCAAAGCATCCCCTTACCAGAGCGGGAGCAGAAATGTGCTCCTAATATTATTTACACAATATAAAGTGCATTAGGATTTAATAATTCAACTGACAGACTTTCTGCCGGGACCATACACTTTTGAAACAGAGGTGAGGGCTTGAATAGGAAATTCTCTCATGAGAAAAAGAGGTTCAGACCGGTGCTCTTCACCCTGTCCTCCTAAGGATTGTTTTTGGCCGTTCTTTCTAGTGCAAATAAGCTTGTGTTTTCTCAAGTTTAAGGGACATGGCAGTTTCAGGGCGTCAGGAACAAACATTTAAAACACATCAGGGATTCAGTGTTCCCAAGCGTCTCGCTGGGCCCTTCTGGGCACCAGCAGCCCGTGTGGTCACTGCTCTGGGAAGCTGAAGACGCACTGCCAAAAATACAAAGGAACCCGTTTCCGAATCTTACCGTTCAAGTCTTGCATTGCTACACTCCGAGTGTGTCCCTACTACCCTCCAACCCAACATCTGCTTCCCATCGTGTAGAAACCCATTATCCTCCAACCCAACATCTGCAAACACCGGTGTTTCCCATCACATGGAAACCCATTACCCTCCAATCCAACATCTGCAAACACCAGTGTTTTCCACTGTGATGGAAACCCACAGCCACTGATCTACCTGTGGGTGATCAGCAATGAACGTAAAGATCCCGATCCAGGTTTGGATACTAAGGTGCATCCCGTGCCAGGGAAGTAAATGCATTAGTGGATCCTACGGGATACCTGTGTGCCAGAACCGAGGCCGGCCCGGTAGCCAGCAGTCGTCGGATTCCTGGGTGATATTTACAACAAACTAATGGCATTGGAAGGCCAATTAATTAACAAAAGATAAAGGGCTTTTTTTTTTTTTAAGGAAAAAAGGAAAACCATTTTGCATCTTTTTTTCTTTTAAAACGGTTTAGAAAATATCCCTTTCCAATCACGAGTAATTTCCTCACCAATACTACAGGAACACAGGGAAGGCATGAGCACTTAAAACACACGTGGCCACTCAGGCTAATTCCAACCGAGGAGCTGCCCACCTTGAGGCGAAGGCGGGCAGGGATGGGGAGATGCCAAGCTCGCAGAGGAGGAACGCCACATAGAAACGGGAAGGAGAGCATAAAAAGTTCGTACATTCATAGCTCCGGTTTGTTGGACTAGAAGTGAATTTTTTACCTCAGGCACTGTGACGGGCAGCAGCAGTCAGCGATACGCTAACATACGCATCGACAACTCATTCACTAAATTCTGGTTTCACACCATAACAGGATGTAGAGTTCTTTTAACGTGTTTTTTGTGGGTTTTTTTTAATTGACCTGTTAAAACCATTGGGACCAAAGCCGTAAGAGCGATGATGAACCAGTACCCCGCACAACTTCCGCTGATTCATCACGGTTCACTGGCCGTTCGAGTGATGGAGCGAAAACATCTCTTCCAGGTTTGGAAAAGGGACCTGAAAGAGCAACCTATGGAGAAAGGGATGGGAGTTTTTGACACTAAGCCGAAGGCTTGGTTGCTGTAACTGCCATATGTGGTTTTAAAGGGGGAATCACCTAAAACAGTGAAATTAACTTTACTTCTTGTCACAAACTGTAACATTTTCCTAAAGGTTCTTTGGTGACTTTGGTGCAAGCTGTTATTTTTTTTTCTTTTTTTTTACTTTTTTTTAAAGTCAAAACTAGATTGACTAGTTTTAGTACCCAAACTAAAGTCCAGATTATCCTCTTGGTTCCCAACCCTGTCTCCCCAACCTTTCTCATTATGACGTTAACAGGCAACAGGATTCCGATTGAGCGTGGCCATGCAGTGTGCAGGTGGCTCCAGATTCAGAGTGGCGAACAGTCTGGTTGGAGATAAAGATGTTTCTCAAAAGGTTAAAAAATAAAACATGTCATGGTTGCATGGAAAAGCAGCTGGTCCACATGCACACTAGGCCACTCTGTAATGAAACAATTTGAGTGATTATAAATATCTAATCAGACAAGGTAATGCTTGCTTAAAACAATCTTAAAGGTGAGCAACATGCTACTAGAAGTACCTGGAGCTCAATCAAACTCCCACTGGTTCAGGGGGAAGGAGCTGGTCGCCCAAAGGCTGGACAAGCCCCTTATGTTATAAATATTCATGTTTTAAGAAACATAAAACCTTTCATCAACCTCCCAGCCAGGTAATTGCACACATTCTCCCTCCAGGCAGAGAGTTAATATCGTGAGATTTAAAATTTACATCACAAAGACTCCAGGACACACCGAAACCTTGGGGCAGGCTATCAGGACTAGAGCTGCTCAAGGATAGCTCCAACTTCAAGTGGGTAGGAAGGGGATGATGGCAGGGCACCTAACCACACCACCCACAATCAGCATGACAGAAGACCCAACAGGGAGTTCACCACGGGTGAGCATGAAAGAGATGCCTTTTTACACTAATCCAGTGGTGCACCAAACACCCCAAAGGTCTTCCTCATGGCGGGAGGAGGAAAACACACAGATGTTTTCCTAGCACAGATAACACCCTGACTGCATTATTCTGGTAGAGAAGTCAGGAGTCTCGGTTGCAGGATTCCCTCGACCTCCCAACACCACAGTCACCTGCTGAAACACGTAATACAAAAATACCTTCTGAAATTTTGGACAAATGCATTAAAAATTAAAGAAAAGTTCACCAGCCTTCCACAGGCAGAATACGGAGATGAGGGGTGGGTTATTATTCATTGCCATTAATTCAGAAGGCTTAGTACTCCACTATCCTGGGATACTCAGGTAACCTGGTCAGCACAAAACTACGGAATGAACAACAGATCATCCGCCCTCCACCAGCACATGACTGAGGTCTGATTGGTTATTGAGATTTTACCCATAAACAGACTATTGTTTCCAACTCAATAGCCAGCAGATGCCAACTTTAAAACCTCTCTCCCTCCTTACACACAGACCAGTGATTCACGTGGAGCTGATTTTTGCCATAAATGCTCTACAGCGACGCTGCTCAGCCTTTGGACTGAGCACGGGCAGAAGCCAGTCCTGAAAAACTCATGGCAAGCAGTAACTGATACATTTCATCACAAGGTTCAGGGTGGGGGTACTTTTGTATCATGTTTAAGTGCAACACAAGCCTTTTCTAGACTATTTAAAGGTCAGGGTGCCGGATTTTGTTTGTGCTGATACTCGTACTTCCACAGTCTCCAACACTCGAAGCAGCTGACTCATACGGACTCGGGAGGTTGGTCCTTTCATAAGACATACGGAGATGTTTTGGGCATAGTTTACCGTGATAACCAGACTCCTATAACATTACATACTGGAGTTAGCAAGAACTACCCGAAAAGGACTTTACAAAAAACTGGGGCAACTTGGAATTACTATAGGTCAGTCCCTCTCACCAATTTCTGCTTGTTTTGTTTGGTTAATTGTCCAATGCACTCTATTCCAGACCCTCTTGCTCTTCACCACTGTCCCCTCTGGCATCCATTCTTTTCTCTTTATGGCTGTTGTAAATTCTCCTCATCTCTTCTTCGTACTTGATAAAATTTTCCCCGAACCGTGTCCACGCTTTGTACGGAACTGTGATGGTGTTACGGTAGGGTGGCCTCACCTCACTTACCTTCAGGAAGATGCCGTACCTGTTGGATCCCACGTCAAAGTAGAAGCGCTTGTTGTCCACTCGGAAGGAGGTGCCCTCAGGGAGTTCCGGGGGCTCGTCACCTCCCCCCCGGCGATCCTCTATGTCCCCCTCGCCATATTCTTCAATCAGCTGGACCAAAGCATCCCTGAACTCGATCATCCCTTGCGCCGGGAGGACGATCGTCTGCTCCTGTCCCAGGCTGTGGCCAAAATAACCCATCATGCCAGGTCCCCTGCTCATGGTCTGCCTAATCCGCAAGAAGCGCCCTCGCTGGTTCTCCTTCAGGTCCAGGTAGTACTTCCTGTTGTCCCTCTCGATGTACTCCGTTTTGAGGACGCTGTGAGGGGGCTCTTCGGAGCCCACAGACGCCGGGGGAGAAGGCGGCGGGTGCTGCGGCCGCCTCCGGGGATGCTGCTCCTTGTCATTGCTGTGCTCGTGCCGGTGGCTGTGGCCGCCCTTCAGGCCCAGGTGGGCATAATGCTCGATGAAGTCCCCCAGGCAGTCCTTCAGCTCAGCAGCCACAGACAAAGAGAGGGTCAGCTTGCTCTTCCTGATGTTGTCCTGCCTGCCCCTTCCAATCCAGACCTCAGCAATCTTCAGGAAGCGGCCGCGGGAGCTCTGTTTCACATCCAGATAAAACCGCTTCTTCTGGATGTCCACCCTCTTGGAGGCCAGCTCCTGGATCTCCATGCAGCTCCCCTGCGAGGAGGCTGGGTAGTGGTACTGCTGCTGGGACTGAGAATAGATGTTCCTGTGCAGGCCAGAGCCTCCCAGGTTTCTTCCTCCTCCTCCTCCTCTCCCTCTTTCCATCTTTACCAATCAGCTGGAAATAATACACAACAGAGACACAGATGACAACATCAGCACCAGGGGCCTGCTCGGCTCCTCGGCGGTGGTTCCGCTCGGTGCTGCTCTCCCTACAAAGGCTCCTGCATCCCTCTTCGCTGCCACTGGCACGCAGCATCGCAGCCCAAGGATCCCGGGTGCTCTTCCCCTCCCGTGCTCCAGCTCCCGGACAAGGGAGCCTTGATTCCAGCGGCACTCCCCGGCAGCACTCCCTGCCCTGCAGCCCCCTTGTCCTGCCCCCGTTGCACTACAGACCCCACAGCTGCCCCAGGGGGTGGGTTAGGGTGCCCTGTTTTGGGGGGCACTCACCCCTCTCCCAGCGCTCCCGCTCGCCACTGCAGGGTCTGTCTCCATGCCGCTGCGTTCCCTCTCCATCACTCCCCTCTGCTCTTCCTCCCAGGGTACTGGGGGGGACACTGGGGTTTCCTCCGGCACTGCCCTCCTGCCCCCGTTACCCACAGAGCCCCCCCCAGCGCTGCATCTCCTGTCCCAATGCCCCCAGTCTTCAGCTCCTTCCCCCCCACTACTGCCCCACTGCCTCCATGGCCCCCCACGGCCCCAGCCCTGCCCCCGTGGTGCCCTTACTACCCTCCGGTGCCCCCAATACCGCCCCCAGAACCGCCCTCCTGCCCTCC
>VZRM01004885.1:60682-131448 GCA_013397955.1 Grantiella picta
CGGCGGCGGCAGCGCGGGGGGCGCCGGGGGGTGCGCGGCCCTGACGGCCGCGGAACTACAACACCCACAGTGCCCCGCGGGCGCCGCAGCACCGCGCGTGCGCGTCACCTCGGGTAACCTGAGCGGAGACGGGGAGTGAGGGGCGGTGTGGGTGACGTATCCAAAGCGCGACGCGGGGCGACGCGCAATGTGCGCGCTGCGCGGGGTCCGTGAGGGAGGCTGGGAGCTCCCCGGTACCGGGCGCGGAGAGGCCGCGGCGGCGGAACGAGCCCGTTCAGAGCCCCTGGGCAGTGCCCGCGGCTACTGCCGGCCTGCTGCGGGCTCCGCCGGCACCGTGGGACCGCGGTCCTGTGCGCTGCGCGGGGAGCACGCCGCGGCCTGCTGTGCTAGGGCACTGGGGCACGACAGGTGAAGCGCTGAGGGCACTGGTGGAGGTACTGGGAGCGCTCTTGGGGGCACTGGGGGCAATAGGGGACACTCTCGGGGCACTGGGGAAGGAGGTGTGGAGCTGGGGCTGTGGGGAGGGCGGCTCTGGGAAGTACTCGCCCCGAGGGGGTCCCGGCTGCCTGCCCCGCGCTGAGGGTGCTCTTTCCTGTGGCAAAGGAAGGCGTGTTACCCGTGGCGTGGGGACTTGGCGGCTCCATGTCCCCTGCCGGTTAGCCCGAGGATTCCCGTGCTGGATGGGAGCTTCTCGTTGGATGCTGAGCGATGCCGAGTTCCGGATGTTGGCTTAACACCGGGCAGGTGGGTGATGCTGTGGTGGGAGGTGCTGCGGGATCGTGTGTAGGTACCAAAGGTGCTCTGGAACTTCCAATTGGCTTTTGGGGCTCTGGGTGCTGCAGAGTGTCCTTTTTTTCCAATTTCTCCACTCCTCTCTTCTGTTCCTGGCAGTCACAGTCTAAAGAACTGAGTGGCTGTAAAGGATACCTATTGCTATGTCTCTGTTTTTGTGTTAAAATCCTTTTTTTGGAGTTGAAATAGAGGGGCAGTTGGTTGTGTTGCTGCACACCAAGGGAAAAGTCTTGCTTAGCCTTGATTATCAATTAAAAAATGAAAAGTGCTCCAAAACTCTGTTTAGGCCTGGTGATAGTGACAGCTCATCTCCATATAAGCTGCTGACTGCTCTAATTTCTCTTTCTCTCTTTTTTTTTTTTTTTAAAGCAAAAGTAACAGAAATGTGGAAAAAATGGATGTCGTAACTGCTGGCTTGCACGATAAATATCCCCAGTGGATGCTTACAGAGAGCCAGGAGGAAGCTTTGGGGAATAAAAAGGTAGGTCCTGGTTTGGGGACACTTTGCAGGTTCCATAAAAACCCAGCTTTGGAGCCTTTGCTTTTAGTTAGGCCTGTGCCTGTAGAGGAATTTTGATGTTCCTGCTGCTCATCCAGGAATGTGGCCTCTTCGTCAGCAAGGATGGGGGATTTCTCATCCATATAATGTGAGAGCTCCAAAGGGAATGACCTTGAGCTGTGGCCTGGCAGGGTAGTTGGTTCTGGGAAGACCCTTCTTGCATTTGCAGGTGTTTAATATTCCAGGAGGCTTTGCAGCTCAGATGTGTCAGGTGAATTAATTGTTCATTAATTTTTTATGTCCCTAAAGTGTTAATGTGTCCTTGGATTTTTTCTGCTTTTTTTTTTATACTTTTCAGTATAAAATGTTTTAGGTGCTACAGGGAGGCTCCCTTCTAGTGGGAGCTTCCCTGTAACACCTAAAACAGCTTTAACCATTAGAAAATCATTAATGATGAGGAAAAGCGGAGTACTCAGTTCAGCAATTTTTACTCCACAAAGTGGAAGTAATAAGTTGTAGCCTGGATATTAAAAATTAACAGGTGAAACAACCATGACTTTCACTTGTTGTCGGAATGCTCAGAGTTCAGCAGAGAAATCGAGGCAGGGTCCCAAATGTTTTGATAAAGGGGGTGAGCGTGGCTGAGAGAGATGTCCCTGGTGAGGACAGTGTGGTGGGTACCCAGATCTCTCCCAAATCTTGTTTGACAGAAGCCTGGTGTCCAGAGGAGTGTTCTGGAGGATGGGCTGCCATTCCTGGAGTTCTGTGGCTCTCTTGTTTATAGCTACGAAGCCAGTGACTGTTCGCTTCTCTCAGAAGATATCAGGTAACAGCTCATATTCAGTTTTTTTTTACTTCTTTCCTTTGAGTGCTTCTTTCATTTTGGAAGGGACTTGGCTCCTGCGAATAGTTTTCCATTTTCTGGTGGAAGATGCCGTTGCTGAACCTTTCAAGCTGAAGCTGTGAAGGCTCTAATGCAGGTTCATTGCTGTTCACAGTTTGAATAATTCCATGAGCTCCAGTGACTTCATGGGGAAGTGTTAATTCCTAACTGGGGACTGTATGCTTAAAGAAAAGATACGAAATTAATGGTGCTAATACATTATTATTTTTCCCCCTTTTTTTGTAGCACATGTTGCTGGGGGAAAAAAATCTGTGCAAAATTTCCAGTGCTGTGGGATAAAGAAAGAATTATCTTTCAAGGGATTATGGGTTGAATCAAGGAGAACCTTTCAAGGGAATAAAAATTATTCTATCACTATTTGCCTTTGCCTGTTCTTGAGGCTTGTGTAGCCAAATTTTAGTAGTGAGGGCCTAAAGGCCCTGTCCCTGTTGTGATGTTGAGTGGGAAGAGGTAGGAAATTCGGGAGTCCAGTTGAGCCAGAGAAGGAAGGGAGGGTTGGGGAGAAGGTATTTTAAGGTTGTTTTATTTCCTGTTATCCTCCTCTGATTTGATTGGTAATAAATCAGTGGATTTTTATGCATTTGCTTTGTGTGTGACAGCACTTGCTGAGTGTTGTCTCCCTGTCCTTCTCTTCACCCACAACCTGAAGTTATTTATAAATAATATGCTACTATTTGCAAGCAGATCTGCTGAGTTTTGAAGCATTTCACGTGACTTTGTGAATTAGCAGGAGTTTCACCTCCTTGTGGTGTTGGTTATAAAATGGTTTCTGTGTTCTGCACAAGTGAACTGAAGAGGATCACAGCCAGGTACCTTTCACCTTTGTGTAAGGTGACTTAAGGCTGTTGTTTTAAATGCTGGTAGAACAACAGGTAAATGTGAGGGATGTCTGTTTCTTTCCAGGCAGAGTTTGTCAGATGGGGCTGCTGTTGGCTTTGACATTGAATGGCCGCCATCGTACACAAAAGGGAAAACGGCCAAAACAGCTGTAATCCAGATGTGTGTCGCTGAGGACAGGTGTTACTTGTTTCACATCTCCTCCATGGCAGGTACTGCACTTCCTCTCTTATGTAGGGCATGAATCCGTCATTTTTCACCCCTTTCCCACCTATTATAAAGGGATTTATTCTTTAAAGTGATGCCTGTATATTAAGAGAATCATAGTTTGCCATGTGTGCTTGAGAACAGGATGTGGGTTCTGAACAGGGCAGTAGAGTCTTACTTGAGGATTGTTTTTCTGTCTGGGAGAGAGTATTTCATTCCAGTTTTAAAAATTTAACTCCCTGCACCTCTAATGAGTTTTCTGTTTAGTGCCAAAATAAACAATGAACCTAAATAGAGCAGGCTGTGTTTTTTTTGTGGTTTTGTTTGGTGGGGGTTTTTTTTTTGGTTTTTTTTTTTAATTGTCTTCAACAAAAAGCCTCAAAAATGATGGCAGTTGTGCTGTTTATTCCCAATACCTGCATTAAATGACATCAGTTTTGGGAAAGAATACTGGGTACCTGGTGTGATGCAGCTGTGGGGAGAGAAGGGGGTGTGCTTAGCAGAGGCTGAATTCATTATGGATGTGAATAAAAGCTTCCAAATAGGGAAAATAGGGATGAGGGAAGGGGATGGCAATTTTATAACCTTTGGTTTAAAATGTTGGATTGAAACTATGCCTGTGAGAGGTTTCTGATTTCCCTGGGGGACTCATGCTGAGGTATAATAGCGATAATTTTAATGTTGGTGTTCAATCCTTTGTCATTTAGAGCAAATGGGGTGGAAAATTTAATTGCTGGAGGCTATTCCGTCAGGGAGGCGCAAGAGCACAAAGGAAAATGATGTGAGGAGAGGAAGCTGAGGGAACAAGAGCTGTAAAGAGCTGAAATGCTTTTGATTCCAGCAGGGGAGATGTTTGTGTGCCAATGCCAAGTGTGGCTGCACGTGGGCTGCTGTGTTGCAGCAAAAGGTGGTGTTTACTTCTGAATGATTTTTCAGAATGCCTGTTCTTACCAATGGGAGATGCACTTTGAACTGAATGATTTGTGCACTCTGGTTCCTGTGCAGCAACCAGAACCAATTTCTGCTTATTATGGTAAAAGATTTGATCTGCAGAAATGTTGGCCAAATCACAGTAAAATGCAGTAAGTTTTAGCAAAAAAACTTTGTTTTGCAGGAGAAATAAAGAGTTCTTGGACTGTGTATAAATGACAAAACCACATTATTTATTGGGAAGATTGTTCATAATTTTCCATTTTTTAGTATTTTTAAATTTCCATCCAGATTTCTCAAAATGTGACCTCTTTCTTAGATTGTAGCTTCTGCACAGTCTTCAACGTAGACTTTTTGTTTTTTTTCTTAGTCACTTTTCTAGGAATGAGGTGGTGGAAATGGGGAACAAGTCCTCCACTGGGAAGTGCCCATCCTTGAAGGTTTTAATGATGACTTCCTCGGGTGAAAATCTTTTGTACATTAAGGCAGCTGTGTATGTTGCAGGCTTTTATTTGATCGAATTCTCTCTCCTTTGTGGAGGTTTTTCTGTGTTTTGCTATGGCTCACATGCTTTGGAAGTGCTGTACTTTGCATCTCAGCTGCTGCTGTTTAGGGGTTATTTTACCAGTTATTTTTTAGTGCTTTGGGTTGGACGTGCAGTTTCCCAGTCCACAACACAGCTGACTGTGGCTATAGCTGCAAATGTACCTGTACAGTGGCACTCATCAAAGGGCAGAGATAATTGTGCAAAAATAAAATCTGTGATGCCAAGTATTTGTTGAAGTACATAAATACATATTGCAGGACTGAAAATTGGAATGAAAACCAAGGCAGATAAGCATTATGTGCTTGTGCAATACTGTGTGTTTGTAGGTACTAGATTTGCACTTGAGACTAATTCAGGGTATCCAGCTGTGGGGTCCTGAAGGTATGGATTTAAATAAGATACTCTGAATTTTAAATGGGAGCAAACACACAGGGGAGGAAAAGGCTGTTATTGTTCCAGGATGAAGTGTCTGTGGCTTCTCCCTCCTGTAGGAAACGAGATGAGAAAGCTGCCTGCTTTAATTCAGTCCTGTAAGCTTGAAAATACCCTTTGATCCAGGATTGCTGTGCCATCAGTTTGGGAGAAATCAAAATAGAATACTCAGTATCTGTGTGCATCTTTGAATGTTGTGGGTTTTTGCTTGCTGACAAGACTGACATGTTTGGGCTTGGCACAGCATCTGGTTGGTGAATTCTGTTTTCCAAATGCTGTTGTTGGAGCAGCCCAGCCTTAGCTCTGAGTGTGTCTCCAGAGAATCTGTGCTCCTGATGATTTCCCATGCTTATGGTTCAAACTGTTGCCCAGAAATAAGAAATAGCAGAAACTGTGAAGAAACGATGTGGAAAATAATAAAATAACATTCGATTTCATGTAATGATCACTGAATTTTGAGAATTAAAGTATCTTTTCCAGTGAGGAGTAGCCTTTTTGTTTTGTGATTTAACAATCAAAAAGACAAATTAAATCAAGTTTGGGGGTTTTTTTACTTGGTTTGTCTTCAGGTGCAGGATGATTTTGTGCGTTAAAAGTATTTCCCTCTTGCTTGTCTGCAGATGATCCATCACAAGCAGTTGATGATTTTAGTCATTCCAGAGAGAAGTCACATAAACAGAGGAACTTCGGTGACTTTTCCTTTAAAAGTCCAGGGTTTTGCAGATGGCCTTTTTGCTTGGATTTTGTCATTTCCATTGGATTTTCTGGCATCTTCCACTATTTAGTTTCTCATGTTTGGGCTTAATCTATTTTAGGTTTTCCCAAGGGACTCAAAAGGCTGCTCGAAGATGAAACAATTAAAAAGGTTGGCGTAGGAATTGAGGGAGATCAATGGAAGCTGATGAGTGACTTTGAAATCAAACTGAAGAGCTTTGTGGAGCTGACTGACGTTGCTAATGAGAAAGTAAAACTTAAAACCTTTTTGTTGTGGGAGGGAATCTTGTTAATGTGCTGTGCAAAAGGAGGCTTCCTTGTCTTGATAGGAGTTCAATTCCGATAGCAGACGTCCTGTGGAATAAAGCAGAGATCTATTGTAGCTTATTTAGAAGCTGTTTAAAGACACCTCTCAGAGCCTGCAGAACTAAGTACTGTCTTTCAGAGAGCCAGTTTATAATCAACATTTGTCCCCTTTCAGGTCTGTTCATTTTTAGTATTTATAAGATGTAGCTTTTGATTTCAGCTGCAAGTGCTTTTCCTTTAACTCTCAATGATGGAAATAGCCAGATTGTTCTGCTGGCAATGGTGTCATTGTCCCAGCAATGACTGAGCCTTATAAACAGGGTACAAAAAGGCAACCCTGCTGCCATGGCTTGCTGGTGCTGGAGGGAGGCATCGAGGTGTTCCTTGAAGTCCTCCCTGCAGAGGTGTCTCTGCCACACAGTCTGGAGCTGTAGAAATATCTTGATTTCTTTGATTCTCAAGCTGGTGTCACCTCAGCTCTGGTGTGGGTGCAGGTTCCAGCACCTGGTCTACAAGTTGTACTGTATTTGGCACACCCTGAATTTCTGTTCTGTTTCAGAGATCATTTGATGCAGGGACACCTGTGCTGTCTTCTTAGGGAAGAGACCCAAAGGTTCATTGCCTTGCAAATCATCCTTTTTTCTAGCATGTCCCTTAAAGCTTTTCTTTCTGTATGCACCAGTCTTTTCCTTACCTGTGCTTGGTCTCACCATGCATTTTTCATTCCTTCTGTGATGCACCATCAGCATTTGGAGCAGTGCTTTCCGTATGAGCCACTTTAGAGTTTCGCTTTCTAGTAGATTGGAAATGGTACAAATTAACTGCTTTGCTCAAGAAGTAAAAGGAGCCATTACTTCTCAAATTGAGAGTTTCCTCAGTCACCCCCCTTTCCTTTATCCCATCATTCGACCTAGGATAATTTGTTATGAAGATGAGCAATGTGATCTCTGATAGCAGCTTAAAAGTCTTCTGCTAAAGGGAAAACAAGCCAAAAATAAACATGAAAGAGAACAAAAGAACAGGGTTCTATATAATGGCACAATGGGAGGGGAAGGGCTGGGGGGCCTAAAAAGAACAGTCGGGAGAGGTTTTTTCATACCAGATTCAAGGCAATGAGCTGAAAATGCTGCACTGCTGCTGTTGGGCTCCGTGGTTGGGCATGTTCTCCAAGCTGGAATAGCAGCAGGCTGTGCCCATGAGGCCTGGATCCTTGACTCTAAAGCAAAGTTTCCCAAACTGGCTCTTAAGACAATAGTGTGCAGCAACTGTGATGGACAACTGTGATGGACAAGGGATTGCAAGAGCAATTGGAAACAACAGTGTGCTGGGGTGGCTTTTGGAGACTTGGGATGAGCTGCTTCCCAGCCCTCGGAAGAGTGGTTAACGTGCGCTATAGCTGTGCTCTTCTGCTTTGTGCCTGACTTCAGCCTTACAAAAGATGTCCAACACTCACAGGCGAGCTTTAATATTCCTGGGTTTTTATTAAATAAATCCCTGGTGTTTGTTACTGAGATTTTCTAATTAGAAAAGCAAATAACAGGAAAATCCTGGAGGAGAGAGGGGGTGCTTTTTAAGTCTAGGGCTTTTATTTTATCAAGCCAGAGATGGTTTTTGTACAGATACTTTATATTTTTGATAGTGTGATAGTACTGAGAAGAGTTACCGCTTTGAAAAACGAAGTATGTTTTGACTAACCCAGAGCTGTTTGCTTCTAAGAAGGGATTGAGTACGCTTTGCTCTTCCTGGTGAGGTGTGGGTGCTTTCCCTTTATAACAAATCCTCTTCTTTTGGTGTTTTGTTTGGGTTTCTTTCCCGCAGCTGAAGTGTAAGGAGACGTGGAGTCTCAATGGCCTGGTGAAGCACCTTTTTGGCAGGCAGCTGTTGAAGGATCAGTCTGTCCGCTGCAGCAACTGGGAAGAGTTTCCACTCAACGAGGAGCAGAAGCTCTATGCAGCCACAGATGCCTATGTATGTACCACAGGGGATCACCATTCCAACCTCTGGGAATAAATCTCTTCTCTGGTGTGCTCTTAGCTGCTGGTTGTTTCTTCATTCCCTTGTCTGCAGGTGTTTACTGTAGCTTGTTACCACTTTTGAATGTGTTTTCTTCTGGTTTTGTCATCTTTATTAGCTGCTTATGAACCAAAGTCCTGTTAAATTAGTATGTGAGGTGAAATTCAAAGGCAACTTAGAAGAAGCACAACATTCCCTGGTGACTGATACAGGAGAACCACAATATGGATTTTCAGGAAGAGTTTAGTTGCATATGAGCTTTGTGGTTCTCTAGAAGTCCGTGTTTTTTCATTATTTTGGATGAAGTTTGGTTCATCTGCAGTTCTGCGGAGAGTTTTACCAATATGCTGCTGGGCGCCACCTGCTTCCTGGGAGAAAATCATTCCTTATGGCAGGAAAGAAAATCTCTTCAGTCTCCTATTTCTAGTCTTAGAGGAATGGAAGTGAGACAGTTGTTTCTTTCCTGACTTCTAGTTTAGTTAAAAGTTCAGCTGTGGAGGTTTTAGCACCTGTGAAGACCAAACCAGTAAGGAAAAGATCTTAAATTTTTTTGTGCCTGGTTCAGCTTTTGTAGCCTTTTTTTTTTTAGACAATATATCTTTCTCACTATGCTCTGTTCACCTGGCTTGCCTTTTGAAGCCTCCCAGGAAAACATGAGGGGGTAACTTGTTTCTTTTTCAACACGTGTAGCCTAATTAGCACATTGCTGGCTTTAGGCTGTATTTTTCTGTTAGAACTCATTATTCATACCAAGGGAAATACTAAACAAACCAAATCCATCTTGGTGGGTTTGTAGTTCTTCTCCTGGAGCACGGCATGAAATCTGAATGAGGTGAGCAGATGGCGGGACTGGGAGCTGAGTACTGGGAGCTTTCTGTGTGCAGCAAGCTTGCTGAGATTAACCACTCTGGGATCTGTGTAAGAGTATCCATTCCAGAGGGAGTCCCAAGTCAGCATTTGGCTTTTAGTGCAGCATTCTGTAACATGAAACTTGGTCCTGATGGACAATGGAGTCAGGGAAGTTGTTAGTGTGGTGTGAGTTGTATTCCAGTTTGGAATTTTGCTGGTCATAATGTATTGGTGCCGTGCTTTGCCTGACTAACTTTTTTTGTTATTGCTTTTTCTCTGTGTAGTACTGAGTACTAATTATTTCCTTTCCCTCCTAGGCTGGCTACATTGTTTATGAGAAACTGAAAAATATGAATAACAGTGACCGCAAATCATTTAGTGTAAGGAAAGGTGAGTTGTCCATCCAATCATAAGAAATTTATTCAATGTACGAGTGCATATTCCATTTCCCAACAGGTTTTTTCACAGCATCAGGATTGTTTGTCTTCTTGGTGATGAGAGATCACTTCCAGAGGGAGCAGACAGTAAAAACTCTTGGATGCCCAGGGTAACCATGCTCTGTGATTGTTTTTTCCATACTGCTGTAGGAAGGCAGTCTTAGGATATTGTTTGTTTGTGTTTGTCTCTGCTGTACAGAGATGGGAAGAATTCCTGCTGTCATTCTGGTTTGTTTATGGAAACACCTCAGTGAGTTAATTTCAGTGCTGCAGATGCAGGGACAAATACCTTAATTTAAGATTAAATAAGGCCACAAAGTAAACCATGTTAGGAAGTAATGTTTTTATTGAGGAGTAAAAATAGAACCCAAATGTTTTAGAGCAGCTTGACATTATTTACTTCATCAGAGGTGAGTGTAAAATCTTAGTTTTTGTTCAGTTCTATGTTTCATAAAGAAGATATTACAGGTAGCTTAAAGCTGAAAAAGAGGTGGTGAGGGGTTTATTTCCTTCTTGTTTTTGCTGAATTTGATTTTTCTGTCAAAGGCAGAAGTGGCAGCACTGTCCCCTTGATACGAGGTGCACGTTTTTGGCCTTGGTTTCGTCAGCATATCTTGTTAGCAGCTCTTTTCTGGGAGCTGGAGGGAAGCAGGGAGGGATCACTTTGTAATGGTCTCCTTGTGTACCTGTTTTCCCTGAGCACGTGTAATGGAAGACATGCAATGCTGAAATACGTGGAAGCTTGGCCTGATTCCCTGTGCTTGATTTTTAAGCCCTGGAAAATGCTGTCTTACTAGCTGTAGATCTTGTAGGAATGCAGTTACAGCAATGTGAGTTATTTACATGTAGATGTTAGACCCCAATTACGGAATAACCAATTGTTACACTTGTTGCAGATGCCACGTCTGAGGGTATGAAGGAGCGCTTGACTTCACTGGCTGAAGAGATAACAGACCTGGCTTCTCATATCCCTGACTCTTCTGGACGACTGGAAAACTACCAGAGGTCAGCTTCTTGCTGACTTGTCTCTACTTCCAAGATCAGTGGTTTGCTTTTGATATCTGAGGTTCCACACAGCAAAATACATATATATGAACAGATACCTGTTATTTGTTCGTTATTTTCCGAGAAAATTGGGTTTTTAATATGTAGGAGTGTGTTTTCACTGGTCTAATTGCAGTGGGTTTGACACTCAACTTGTCTGAATTTTTTTCTGGAGTGTAGTAACTGCCTCTATTATTTTGTTTTACCCTCCTTGAATTGCCTTCTAGGGCTTCAGAAATCCTAGCTGAGATATTAGAGAATGTCAATGCCTTAAAAACCACGCTGTTGGGCTCAGGTTCCCCTTCTGGACTGGAGAGGAGCTGTGGTGCAGCTCCAACACATTTTGAAGTCAAGTCAGCAAATGTGGAAGCACAAAAAGCAGAATGTGCTGAACAACCTGAAGGTGACCTCAACATCTGCTCTGATGCTACACTGGCTGCCCTCTGGGAGGGAGAAATGAATGGAGAGGAGACGCAGAGAAGTAACACTGCTGTGGAAAACAGGGTTGCAGCAGCCACATTTACAGACAAAGAGGTCAGAGACGACTTCATGTCCCTGGACATTACTGAGCAAGAGCTTCAGGTGTTGGAACATCAGGCTGCGAAGGAATTGGTCAATGAAGCAGCACCTGAGGTAATGAGAGCTTGTTAAGTTCTAATATTTATTTCATGTACTTTGTTTTTAATGGACAGGCCTCAGAGCTGAATGTGTAGCTTAACTATTTTTGATGAGAAGTTAAAGCATACAGAGAAGTGGCTTATAGTAGATACAAAAGGTTCTAAGGTTGTGGGTAAAACAGAAATTACTTTGCTGCTAAGAGAATCGTGTTGATTTTGTAGGAGGCATGTTCCACAGACAATGAACAAAATGTTTCCTGTGTCATTGAGAGTGATGAGGAGCTGGAAATGGAGATGCTGAAAGTGAGTGCCTCAGGATTTATTTTTCAATTTTTTTTCTAATGATGCTGCTTTGGGATCACAGTGGAGTGGAGCACAGTTAAGGGGAGGGAATACGAAGCAAAACAGTGCTGCTTACAGAAGATGGACAGAATAAACACATGGATATCTAAAGAATTCAATTTACTGGTGTTAGACTGGAGTATAAATTGCATCCTGTGGCATCTTTACCAGCTTGGACTTCATCCACCCACTAGATTTAAGTTATAACTAGATTAAAACTTGGTTTCCATATCATATTACCTCAGATAGGCATTTTATCTACCCTTTCATGCTCCAAAATAAGTTTTCCTAATGTCTCAGTCTCTAGAAGATGTAGATGATTGCAAAGGAGTTTTACCTGAAGGAGAGTCCAGTAAAGCCAGGAAAACTCCTGACACAGAAGTGGATGTAGCACCAGATGGTGATGAAGATGAAGGCATTGAGGAAGAGGAAGAAGAGTGTTTTGGTATGTTTATTTTCTTTCAATTTTAGTGTATGATGAAATAAATACTAAAAAATCAGTCTCTGTAGAAGCAGCCGTGGAAGCACAGTGAGTTTCAGTGGTTGGTTTCTCAAACCAGGAAGATAAATCTCACCTGGGTTTCTGAGGGAGAACTTGTACTGTGTCAAGATGAAACCAGAAAGGTGTGCCTGGCAAAACAGAGTGAAGTTCTGCCGTCATCAGCAAATGTCTGCTTAATGGCAGTAGAACGGATGTGGGGGTGTGGAGGTGCTGCAGAACCCCTGTCTGCCTTTGCTCTTTTCCTGTTGCTGCTTCATGGCAGAATTCTTAAGAAATTCTGCCCTGGGGGTGATTTTGACCTGCTTTGTGGTTGTCCCTGTGGAGATAAATCAAATGGGGAAAGAGAGCTGCCATGTGAGGAGAAACACACCTTGACTTGTTTGGATGAACCTGTTCCAGATGATGCAGTTATGCATTACAGTCCTAATGCTTTATCTCATTAATCAAGCCATATGTTCTCCTCCTCATGCAGGGTCTCCAAGGAGCCTCTTTGCTTTTTTAATCCTTCCTTCTAGCCTGGAAATATCTTGAGTTTGATGTCTGTCTTTTCACGAGAATTGCCCGAATTCTAACCCCTGGGCATCACAAACCGTGAGCCAGACTGTTGTTTGCAAAGACAGTGCTTTATCTTTTTAAAATTTAATCCCAAATGGGTGTTTTCCCCTCTCTCCTACTAAAGATCCACTGCTGCCAGAACCTGGAGAAAGCCATATCACGTGTCTGAAGACCTATTTTGGGCATTCTTCATTTAAACCGTGAGTATATTTTCTGTTAAAATGGACACTCTGGGGTTCATTTTCTTGCCCTTCTTTCAACCTGGATCATGTTTTTATTACTACTTACTTGAAAAAAATGCAAACAAATCTAGGTCTTGTTTGCAATCTCTTATGTTGAAGATAACTGATCCACCAACACTGAAAACTACAGTTATTATTTGTGATCTCTTGTGAATGTCTGCATCAAGTGCTGCGATCCTGAGTCTTGTTAGAGATCCCCACTCTGGCACTCATGGCCCTACCTGCAGTACTTAGGAGTGTCTGAGTGGTTGCAGTGTGCAAACACTCCAAGGCAGCCTCAAGGGTCCCTTTAACCCACAATTCAACAGAATATGCAGTTTCATACAATTTACTTGTTATCTGTGGTGGCAAAAATCAAGTATTCCCCTTTGTTTAATTTAAAGGGTCCAGTGGAAAGTGATCAATTCTCTTTTAGAAGACAGAAGAGATAATCTTGTTGTCATGGCAACTGGTAAGTTACCATTGCATCCTAAGAAACAGCAAAAAGTCATTCCCTTTTCGGGGGGAGTGTAGTAAAACAAACATGACTTGGTTTTTTCGGCTCACCAAAAGATGTTAGAATTGTCTGTTGTAGCTGCATAGAAAGCATGATGTCTCACTTCTGCTTTTTTTCCCCTCGCAGGCTATGGAAAGAGCTTGTGCTACCAGTTTCCTCCCGTGTACACTGGACACACAGGAGTTGTTGTCTGCCCTCTTATCTCCCTGATGGAGGACCAGGTGCTGCAGTTGACGTAAGTAATGTGGTAGCAGTGACAGGCTGCTGCTGTATTCCCCATGGATTCTGCTTGTGGCGATTCTGGGTGTTTGGTGTTGCAGCTTGGTGTACAGCAGGCTGTTTGTGTGTCAGCTGCAGAGCATGGGCTTTTCAAGGAGCACACACAGCCCGTGTCAGCAGTCTCAGATCACTGGATTTGCCACGTAGGTGAACCAGAGACTGAGGTTGTGAAGGATGGATGCTGGTGAGAGGTTTCTGAAGGCACGTATTTCTGGATTCACAGGCCTTTTCTGTCCAGACCAAAGTGATGGGGGAGCTTTTTGAGGCTCTGAGAGGTGTGTCAAAGTTTGCTAGGGCTTTCTTTGGGTGTGAGAAGTGGCATCTGAACCAAGTATAGAGTGAAGCTGTAGGCACTCCAGATGAAAGCTACAGCACAGGCTTTCAAGAGGGACAGTGCAGTAGGTCTCCTAACACCTGGCCTCTTCACTTCTTAAGAGATCTGAGGGGGAAACTTGTGGGTGACACCAAATCACTCTGACATGAGCATTTACAGGTGTTGTCAAGATATATCTCTTTGATTTTTAATACCTGATAATGCTTTCTCTACATGTGGTCGCTTCCTATTGTAAGAGCTATTCACTTCTGACACTTTTTCACTGAACATGTGGGAATCATGCTGAGTTGTCTAGTTCATTCCAGCCTTGTCCAGCCTGGGAAGAACAGGTCTTTTATGAAAGAGGGGATATGAAGGTGTTTTCAAATAAAGAACATCAATTATGTGTGGCATTTTCTGCTGCACGTCGTGGCTGTGTGCAGATGAATGGCTGGACAGCCTAAGCTCCTTGACTATTACTCAGCAGGGTGTCTGTGTGTTCAGCAGCTGCTTTGACTTTTCCACTGTTTTCCTCAGTGGAAGGGTTTATTCACTACCTTCCCAGTGGGTCATTCATTTTGAAGGCCGAGGGGACTGAATTTGTACAAACTACAGCAGTTTGTCTGTCACTCTTGCTGCAGTTTGGACTGAGCAGCTATGGAAACCAAGAGCTCTCAGACAATGCAGTAAATCATCAAGTTAAGAGGTAAAATATGAATTGGTTGAGCTGGTAATTATTCTGTCATTAAAAAGCAGCCACATCATTTAAAACTAGCAGATGCAGCATCAGTAGTTTACAAAAGATTGAACAAAGTAAAAAATGGGGGGCTAGCAAGGTTTACAGCCAAATGTGAGGAACTACAGCAGTGAATAGTTAAAGAAAATAAATTTAGCATATTCTTTTGGATGTTTTATTTGTGAACTTGGCTGCTGTGCAAGGAAAATGGTCTTCCTTTCTCTGATTCCTAATTGTACCAATCCCGTGTGTGTCTTACGGAGACAGCTGGAGGGGAAATGGAAGAGCAAGCATTAGGGTGGCAGGAAGAGCCATGCACCACTCCTGCTTTTTCAAAAGGTGTTTCTTTCACACAAAGATCATTGAAGAAAGTAGTCTCTGACCTCACAGCTTGAACTTCTTTAGAAATGCTGGCAGCTAAAGGCTGGAAGCTAAAGCTTGGAGAGTAAGTCTGTTCATGACTATGCTTTTTTATTTCTGCAGAATGACAGATATTCCAGCTTGTTTCCTTGGTTCAGCACAGTCAAAACAAGTCAAGGATTCCATCAGAGGGTAAGTTTTAGCCAAGCTTTCTGGTACTCTGGGCTGTGACATAGGGGGGCTGGAGGGGGTAGGATGTCTCCCTGCTCTGTCATTGCTGAAATTCCTCAATCTGGCCCAGCCCTGGGACTTGGCACCCGGGATATTGTTTGCATTCACCCAGGCTGAGAGTGTGGGAGAGGCTACAACCACCCTCCTGTGCCTTCTGGCTGGGGAGATGGGGCTTGTTGACTCAGCTGTGTTCTCATTTATACCTGATTTTAGTGAGGTTTTAGACCTGTATCTGTCATCAACACAACAGTCCCTTCTTATTCTAAAGGCTGGTAAATCTGTTTTTCCTTTCCCGTAATGCCTTGCTTTCCTATTGTCCTGGAATATTTTCTGCGGTGTTCACTTAGGTCCTCTTGTTCCCTATCAGAAATCTGTTCTTATTCTCATATTGTTTTTCAATACAATCTTGACTTTATTGAATATAGGCATCTGGGGTTTTCCTTTCTATGACAGTCAATTTTTTTGGTCTTTCAGGGGTCAGTACAGAGTCATATACATGACTCCAGAGTTTTGTTCAGGGAACTTGGCGTTACTTCAGGATCTTGACCAAACTGTTGGTAAGTTGGGGTTAAGATTGTGGGTGAGTTGCCAGGCAGCTTAAATTGATAATTATGTTTAAACCTTTTTGAAATTTGAAGACTTTTCACCCATTTCTTGGTGAGAGTAGTGACACCATTTATTCCCATTCATCACACAAGATGCTGTCATTGATAAGGAAAATCATATGTGTTTGTCTGAGACGATCAGGCGTTGTGTTACAATCCAGAAAATACAACAAATGACATCTGTAATGGTTATTTGTGACTATGATTGAGAAGCGGTGGGTGGAAAAAGGTCCTGTTGGAACGAGCTTAAGATATTGTTCCATGTGAGGGATGTTGGATATCTGGAGCTTGGATTGTGGTGGGGGAGAATGTAAAAGCTCTTGTGCCTTTTTTATGAAAAAGAACTTAAAGTTGGTGCAGGAGAAAGCAATCCAGGAACAAAAACTAAAGCACTGCTGGTGACTTCTCAGAAAACGTGCTGTGGTTTTGTGCCCTCCAGGTATCACCCTCATAGCTGTGGATGAAGCTCACTGCATCTCCGAGTGGGGCCACGACTTCAGGAACTCCTTCAGAAGTTTAGGCTTGTTAAAGAAGACTCTGCCGTCGGTGAGGTTTGGATATGCTGGGTTTCTGATACAGGAAAAGGTTTTGTGTGATAGTTTGGAAGTATCAGTCTTTTGATGTTGTGCTCTGGGTGTACTGACTGTGCTGGTTTGGAGTTGGAGCAGTCCCTGTCAGTGACTGGGCTTTGGGGTTTTTTCAAATGCTTAAAACAAGGGATGTTATGAACTTGGACTAGCAGAAACTTAAGAAATTTAAGCTGCTTTTGATTCCTGTGCTGTGGAAGATGATGTTCCTAAGCTTCTGTTTTAATACTCAAGCCTCACTTGAGTGGCTTGTGGTACTGATTTCTGGACACTCCTCAATCACTTATTGCATAAGTTCAAAAACTTGGGCCTGAACTTTACATGCTTTTATTGGAAGTTTCATCCTATGTTCCCTAAATTTAGCTAATCACATCAGTAAATAATTGTGGACTCGTGGAATAGGCACACCATTCAGAATAAGACTTCATATTTCAAGGGTTCTGTCCCTGTCTGCTCTCTCCAGAGCTTTGGTCTAAAATGTTCAAGAAGCTCAATATTAACTGTATTTTTCAAATGACTGAACTTACCAATGATAAACACATTAAAGTACCTATTCACATTCCATATCACTTGACTCTTGAGATTTTTGGTTTAAGAAAAAATCAATGAGCAGTCATGGATGTTATTCTACGTCTCATTGCAGGTCCCCATTATTGCTTTAACCGCAACTGCAAGTCCCTCGATTAGAGAGGACATAGTGAAATGTCTAAACCTGAGGAATCCCCAGGTCACCTGTACTAGTTTTGACAGACCTAACCTGTACCTGGAAGTTGGACAACAAAGTGGAGACATCTGTAGGGATTTGAAGCAGTTCCTAACTAGGAAAGGAAGGTAAGGATTTAAGCCTGGGTTTGATCCCTCAGATGTATTTTTTTAGAGGAAGGTGGCTTTTTTTGTTCTGTATCTTTACATGTTGTTGTTGTTGTTATTTTAAGCTGTTCTGTGTATGAGTTTGAAGGCCCCACTATCATCTACTGCCCTACAAGAAAGGCCACTGAGCAGGTGGTGTCTGTACTAAATAAACTCAATGTGGCCTGTGGTACCTACCATGCTGGCATGGGGAATAAACAGAGGCGAGACACCCACCACCAGTTCATGAGAGATGAAATTCAGGTATGGAGGAAACAACATTCTCTTGGTCCTATTTGGAATTGCAGAGTTTTTGGTAGAAGAAAATTTTGGAATATCAGCCTGTGTTACCCTTGTCCTCTGTCTGCAATTGCTGGTCTGTGCTGACAGGAAGAAGATTCCTGGCTTATCTTTCAAATTTCTGTAGTGATTTCCTTAAAAACGCATACTATCCAAGGTAAATGGTGGGAGCTGGACCAAGATCACAGCTTCTGTGAGCTGCTTCTTTCCTAGGAGGGAGAGATATCCTGGAACTACTTGTGTTCCTTTTCATGATCTGTTTTGTGCCTGTTGAAAACAGCTACTTGAAAACATTCCTGCATTTGCCACAGCACATCATCCCTCTCACGTTTATAATCCTATGGCTGTGCTCTGGCTAAACTCAGACTTAGCACTGTGGGTCTAAAGCTCTTGTAATTCAGGCTGAATTTTGGGTCTGTAGCAGCAAATTCACACCAAGTGTGTGAGCATTAACCCAGGCATGTTCTTTGGGATCACTTGAAAGCACGTGGCTCCTGTTTTGCAGTGTGTTGTGGCCACGGTGGCGTTTGGAATGGGCATCAATAAGGCAGATATCCGGCTGGTTATCCACTACGGCGCCCCGAAGGAGATGGAATCCTATTACCAGGAAATCGGGAGGGCCGGGCGCGACGGGCTTCCTGCTGCTTGCCATGTCCTGTGGACTGCAGCAGACCTGAACTGTAACAGGTAAAGCTCTGGGGCAGCCCTTTTCTCCCTCCTCGGGGGCTTTTGGCATGGATCTCTGCAGTTCAGTAGCCTGTGGGCTTGGGAGAACCTCTCTGTCCCTCTCTCACCTTCTACCCTCCTTAGGATAAGGTTTAGAAGGATATGAATAAAGTGCTCTCCTGAGTATGCCCCATGCTTTGATGGTCAAAGGGGTGGAGAAACAGGCAGGCAGCTTGCGTCTAGTTTTAGTAGGATATTTTTTCTAGCTCGTACTAGTGGGGAATTAGAGAGCACTGTCTGGCATACTTCAGTTTTGGTGTGGGGCTGGTGTGGTCAGGATTTAAGGCTCTGCAATTTTTGCTCCTGTTTGACAGACGCCTCCTGAACGAGATATGCAATGAGGAGTTCCGGCTGTACAAGCTGAAGATGCTGGCAAAGATGGAGAAGTACCTGGTGTCCAATAGCTGCAGGAGGAAGTGAGTGCTGGGACCTGTTTAGTGCTGTGTCACTGCAGGCAGCTTTGATAAGAGCTGCTGTGACTTGGTCACAGCTGGGGGTTGTAACCAGAAGGCATCTTGGACTCACAATGTCTTTCTAAAAGCACAAAACATTCTGTTCTATATTAATAAGCACTATCAAAAGTACCACCTTCAGCACATCAAGTGTTTCCTTTTTTGCTTTTTTTTTTAAAAAAATACTTTTTCTTTAGAGGAATCAAGGCTAAGTAATTGGTTCCCCAGTGAATTAATTAATGATGCTGATTTCAACTCCATTTTCTGCAATAAATTTCATGTGTAAATTCTCGGTCATTTATTGAATTCTTTTCATTCCCTCGGGTAGAATCATCCTGTCTCATTTTGAAGACAGACAACTCCGAAAGGTTTCCTCTGGCATCATGGGCACAGAAGAATGCTGTGATAATTGCAGGTCCAGGTAAGCTTTCTTCCCTGAAGGCTGATCCTAGAGGTTATGTTCTCTCAGACTGACTTACAAGGCAAATTATCTAAAAGAAGTGACTTTCATGCACCTGATCTTGCAGCTGTTCGGCCTGAGGTTTATTTTTTAACAGCTCTCTAAGCTTTTTCTAATGAGTTGAGCAAGCCATGATAAGCTCTAAGTTTGGCTGTGGGAAAGCCTGGAAACAGGGCAGGATCACAGTTCCTAAAAGGGGTTTAGAGCAACACTCTGAAACTGTGAAATACACTTTTGTTCATCAGTTTAAGCCCTGTTCGGTAATTAATCCCAAAAGACAAGACTTGCAAATGGTGTGTGGTACCAGATGTCTAAGGCTAAATTGCCCCAGTGCCCAGGGAGTTGTTCTCCTGTGCTCAAACGTGCTCTTTTAACCTTGCTAATGATCTCATGGTTGTGCTGAGCGGGACTCAGGAGCCTGACAGTCACAGAGGCATGGGCAGAAACACCTTGCTCAGTTTCTCCTGCAGTTATAATAATACTTTCCCTGAAGTTACAGTAAAGGATTCCTTGCTCTTGCTGGTAGCCTAATGCGTTCTGATCCCAGGCAAGATGTTAGGCTGTGCTGCTTTCTGGAGAAGGGTTATTAATTTAGCTACACTTCTGTAATCCAACCATTAGGAAATCTTTGCCTGGCCCCTACTGAAACTAAGTAGAAAAAGAGTTTTAGAATATCATGATTTCCATCTTTGCAGTCACCTTGCTGTGCCAATAAAGAGCCAGGTAGTGAATTTGTGTTGCAGAACTGAAATCACTTGTAATAGATAATTTTCCTTTTCCTCTTTAGTAGTGGTTTGTGCCAGTAATTTTTCAATGGATTCTTTCAATCAGTAATAAATGCATTAGCAAACCTTACATAGCCTTTAATGGGGTCACTCTTTACTTCTGATTTTCTTTTTTCCTTTATGTTCTTAAAGAAACCAACAAAAGCTTTTAAGTGCAGTTAAAGAAACGTGCATGCCTAAACCAGTCCAAATATTTAAGTACTGAATTCAAAAATTGCTGAGACAATGTTCTGTAACAGCAGCTGTCGTGGAGAACTTGCTGTTGAGTTGGGCAGTCGTCTGAGAAGTTAAATTGATAGAAATATAAATGTCTTGAAGTTACATCAATATAAATGTATAGAACTAGGACTGAAATTAGAGACTAAGTACAGGTCAATCACTTGTGGTTATTTAATTTAATTATTTCATTAATCACTGGGGTTGACAACATTTGGAACAAGCGAGAGGGGAGTTGATTTGTTTGTGTTAAATTTGGCTCCCTTTGTGCCTTTCAGAGGCTCCTGCCCTGCAGTCCCCAGTGACTTCCAAGGCGGTTTGCAGGACTTTGGGAAGCAAGCACACCAGCTGCTGTCTGCAGTGAGTGCCCTGGATGAGAAGTTTGGGACCAGAATGCCAATTCTGCTTCTTCGTGGGTCTGTAAGTGATGTTCCAGCTCCTTTTATGTGTGTTCTCAGTGGAGGGGCTGCTACAGATCAATCAGTACGTGGATATGCATTCATGTCAATGTCTGTATACCATTTTTCTTGGAGAGATGGATGTTTCTATAGAGCGGTAGTCTTGACTTTGGGAAGCTGCTCAGCTCCACTCCCCATGCAACAAGCAAGATGATTGTCCTTTGTTTTTTTATGAAAATGCATCATTTTGATTATTTTAAAGAAACAGCCTTTTCAGAATGAAGGATAAAAATCTTGGCTTAGTAATTAGCTGGCTTATATTTGAGTAATTCCACTGTAGCATTGTGTTGCTGGTTGACTTGGAGTAGGGAAGTAGGAAGTAGAGTACTATAATGAATATTAATTATTTCTATATGCCTTTAATTTTAATTGGTTTGAAATACTAAGCAAGAGACTCACTGGAAATAGAATAAGAACAAAATCACTTTTTGTGTTTACAAACTGGGTAGAAAAAGAATGACCTGTAGTACTTGATAAAACGAGGTGAATTATGTCCCTTGTCTCATCTTTTAATAAATTTAAGTTGCTGATGGTCACACAAGTGTATCTAGGGAAAAATGATCTTGTCAGAGCCTTGGCAGAAAGTGAATTAGGATTGGAATAGGTTAGAGAAGGCTTCTCACATAGTGGGTTTTTGTTTTACTGGTTGTATTTGAAGCTTTCTTCCGCAAAGGCTGTACAAATCTGACAGATTCTTTCCAAATTTTCAGAACTCTCAACGCTTGCCAGACCGGTGCCGGAGACACCCTCTCTTTGGCAGTGGAAGAGAGTGGACAGAGAACTGGTGGAAACTGCTCTGCCAGCAGCTGATAATGGAAGGGTTCCTCAAAGAAGTCTCAGGGCAAAACAAGTTTGCAACCATTTGTATGCTCACCCAGAAGGTACTTCTGGTTGTGAAATGACCCACTGAGAGTTCCTTCTGAGTAATCCATAGCTAAGCCATGTGGTGTATTTCTTACAGGGTAGAAACTGGCTGTTGAAACCTGGATCTGCCTCAAATCCAAGTCTTCTGTTGCAGTCCAGTGAAGACTTGAATCTGCAGAGACCTTCTACAAGGTACTTGTAGAATGTGTTGTCTTGAACACTTCTTTACTGACAACAGATTTGTCTCTGAAACCTGCTTTTGGAGACAGCAGGGTTGAACAGGAGGAGGCTCTGAGATCCTCAGTGGTTTGGGCTCTTTTTCATGAAGAATGGTGATTCTAGTAATTAATCAATAACTTGATTTGCCAGATACATGCCTGTACCAACTTGAAATCAGTTTGTTTAGCAAAATGCTATTTTGTCAAGGGCAGTGTCACTATACAATGGAATTAAGATATAATTAATTTCATTACAGCAGCAGGCCTTCACCTGTGCTCTCCAGGCAACGCTCCCCAGGCACAAAAGGAACAACACAGTCACCAGTCAAGCAGGTCTGTACCACTGCAACCCTCCTGCAGTGTGATGCATCATTTAAAAAAAACAACCAACTTGCAAATGTATCACAAATTAATTTTTTATTAACAGCAAACTCAGTGAAATGTAAATCAGCATTTGTCTTGTTCTTCTGGTTTTTTATAGATCTCTCTATATGAGATGTTCTCATATGACAGAAAAGGTAAAACTCCTCCAAGAAGCTCTAACATGCTTAACAGGTACAGTATTTGAAATTAAAACAGAATTACTTAATTTTGACTGTGTTAATGGGAATACTGCTTGTCAGGTGATCCTTAAAATAAGCATTCTCCTGTGAAGCGGCTGTGGAAATGTTTAATGCATTAAAAAAAGGTAAGTGCCTAAAACTTGCTGTACACTGCATTATACTTCAAAATAGATTGTATTTTCGAGATTTATCAGTTGACATCAGGGAGTGTGGATGGCTCTGTCTTTTCGCACTGGTCTGGAGAAAACTGAGGCCAAGTCGAGGCTCCCTAAGGTCAAAAGAAATCAAATAACCTCTTGCAAAAAGCAGACCAAGTGATTTGTTTTCCTGGCTTATGTGCTATTTCAGATTAAATGCACCTTGTATTTCTGAGTGGATTCCTCCTCCAGGCCACCATTTTAGTGCTGGCAGATGATGAGAAAAAAGGCTGTGTTACTTAGGTGCATAGTTGCCACTGCAACTATGTCAAGATAAATTACTTTAGAGACAGTTAAAATCCAAATCAAGTTATTCTGCACTGTGCTTAGGAAAGGAGGCTCTTAGTCCAGCTTGTCTGCTAACAGATACAGCAGTGTAATCATGGCAGTCTAATTAAGGGTAAATGCCCTGAGCCCGTGACTGGGAGCTGTGCTAATTCCACTCACAGCACAGCAGCTGTGTTCCTGTCAGTGATAGTTTTAATGTTATTAGTGCTGTTCGCCAGGATTAATGTTCTCAGCCATGGGCAAAAACGAAAGGTGGGGTGTCATAGTTAAAGTGATTGTTTAGCTTGTTTTTGTTAAAGTTACGGGAATCCAGCTCTTGAATTATTGGTGGATTGGGCTGGTTTTTCCCCCAAGCTGCCACAGATGTTATTTCATCTGTTTGAGGTTTGTACAATAAGAGCCTATTTTTAAGTTACAGCACCAGAACAGAGAAATTGTGATATCGAGGATGCTGCTGGTTCTGTCCCGACAGTGCAGAGCTGGCATGAGGTGCTGTCAGAGCTGGCAAAATAAGTTGGGCTACTGCTCTCCCACAGTCTTGAACCAAGTCCCTGAATAAACTGATCTACTGCAAGGCTTGCTTCACACTTGATTTTTTTGGTAGTGTTTCAGGGCGCTCACCACTGAAATCTCCTTTGAAGCCCCAAGAACCAGGTGTTCCATCCCAAGAAAAAGAGCTTGAGGTAAGCTTTTCTGGGATAGGGAGGATATCTCTGAATTGCAGTCAGTCTGCAAACCACAGTGGTCCTGTGTTGGAGCAGCTGGCTTGGACAGCTCTTAAAATTACTGAGTTGTTTTGAATAGAAATACAATATAATTCTAAATACATTAGAAGGGATTAATAGATTGCAGGTTTTTTGTGTATTACTTGGAAGATCAGGGCAGTGATAACATTTTGTTGTAACAATGATACCTATGAGTGATGTAGAGCTGCTTTGTGAGAATTTGGCTCCTTGCTTCCCAGGCTGCTCTGTATGGCAAGCTGCTGACTGCTAGACAGAAGGTAGCTAATGAGAAGGAAATTCCTCCAGCTGTCTTGGCAACCAATAAGATCCTGGTGGAGATGGCCCGGATAAGGTAAAGCCAGCATGCAGACATGTTGCACAAACTGGGGAGGTTGCAAGCCAAATCACAAATTCCTTTCCTGCTTCTGTTGGGAGAGTGGGGCACCTCAGCTGATGAAGCATCTGAAGTGCTTCACCCAGCTACTAAAAGGCATTGGACAGCACTATTTTGGGAATGTGTGTGTTGTTGCATTCTTCATCTTAAACCAGGCCTACGAGCATTGAGAACCTGAAGAAAATTGATGGTGTATCTGAAGCCAAGTCCACCATGTTGATGCCTCTCCTGGCTGAAATTAAGGACTTCTGCCAAGTAAATGGTTTGCAGGTATGATGAACTCAAGTATTTTCTCCTTGGCAGGAGCCTTAAGGATGTGATTTGGTCCGCAGCTGTTGGACTCCATGGAATTGTCTTTCTGTTTCACGAAAAAATACTATTATCAAGGAATGGGAACCAAAAGCGTTCCTAGTTTTTCAGTTGTTTTCAAGGAGTCTGTGTTGAGAAAGTTTAGCTCAAATGGAAGTTTCCCATGCAGACTGAATGCCATAGTTTGTTCTGATGGAGTAGTTTCATATGAAATGAGGAATACCTAAGATGATGTGTTGGCCTGGGCACTTTTTCTGTATGGTTTCCATTTCCAAGTTCCTTGGACAATGCCATTCTGGTTTTAATAAGATGGAAACATGTGAGTGTCCATCTGGATTCCCTCCTTGCTTTGTCTTGGTTTTTTTTTTTTAAAGAACATGAAATTGGGGTCAAAACCAGCCTCCAGAGAGACTAATGATTCTGTTAATGTTACTTCTTCAGATAATGCATGGCTGATCCATTGGTTTTCACTGGGATATAACTAATTTAAGTCTGCCTTATCTCACTCAGACCGACACATTCCCCACATCTGAATCTAAGGTTCAGAAAGAAGCATCTCCCTGGAAGTGTGCTAGAGCGCTTTCTCGCTCAGAGCAAGTCACATATATCCTGTTTCAAGAGAAAAATCTCTCACTGGTAAGCTCTCCTCTGTGGAGGCTTTTGCTTTGCTGAAAACTGACAGCAGGGATGCTTTATTTAGCGGAGGGGAATGTGGAAATTCTCTTGGTACCTCTGCACAGTGCTTGGGTGGGGTTGCTTTAAGACTCTGAGACAGTATCTTTCCTGGGAAATGGCAGATCCTCTGAGTTAGCTCTATGAAACAGTGGTATGGAAAACTGTGGTGGGATACAGCGAGTTTTTAATTCCACAGTAAGAAACTCAAGTTCCTTTGGGTTTTGCTTTGCCCCTCCCAAGAGGGTCAGGTGGTCCCCAAGTTAAAAGTGTACCTAAGGACAAATTAACATAAATAGTTGTACAATTATTAATGGGCAACTTGATCCACTAATCCTGATGATATGTACAGTGTGTGCATTCCTTTTGAAGAAATGAGTAGAAACTTGAAACCTCTTGTACTCTCTTTTTGAAGAGTACAACATTCCAGTTGGAAAACTCTCCTTGAGAAATACAAGTTTGGGTTGATCAAGTTGGAGGCGTTTTTCTCCAAGGCAAATCTTCCAAGAGAAGAATTCATCCAACATGTGAAAATGAGGGGGAATTTGTTTTGGTGCTGTTATCCATATTTTGCATGGATGTTCTTTCTGTATTATGTGGGCCCCTGGAAGGTCAGGTGCACCACAGCTACTTCAATCTTGGCTCAGTTCAGGGTGAGCTGTTGCACCCTGAACTGAGGGTTGCAGGGTGAGCTGTGAAGTAGTAGTTTTGAAAAAGACACTTGACAAGCTGGAAAAGAAATTAGGTAACTGTTAGGAGTAATGCAGTGTTTGGGGGAGCTTTGTTGCAGTGCTGTGTGCTGGTATCTCTGGACTGTGTTTTGGGAATGATACTTTTACCATGTGAATCCCTTCTGCCTTTGTTTCCCCAGAGGGACATAAGTGATTGCAGATCTCTGGCCCTTGCTGAGGTTGGTACTCACCTGCTCCAGGCCCTGAAAGCTGGCTATGCTGTGAGCCTGGAGCGAGCAGGCTTGACTCCTGAAGTTCAGCAGGTCATTACGGATGTTATCCGCAATCCTCCCATTAACTCAGGTGAGCTTCTCGTGGCAGGTAGAACCCATCAGTCCTGGAAGGCTGGGGCACTGCCAGGGTCACTGCTTTCCTTTCAAGGTTCCCTTGTAAACTAAGTCTATCATGATCCATACAAGTGGGACAGCCCTTTACAAATGCTTTCTCTCGATTGTATGGAAAAGATTGAGACATCCCTCTTAAATCTGTATTTACCCAATTTTTGGAGAAAACATCAGCCTGACAAAGTATTCCTGTAAGTACTTGCATCTTCAGAAAACACACTGGGAATCTATCACATAATCTTGTGAGTCAAACCCATATGTTCTTATCTTTTCTGTGCTTTGATCCATCCTATGTTTTAATGAGGGACAACCAATGTGTTTTATAACATAGGGGCAAGAAACTTAAAAAATTAATATTGTATTTATATTTTTCCAAGACACTACCAAAATTCAAGAAATTAGAAAACTTACCCCTGCAAATATTGAGCTGTATCTCATCAAGATGATGATTGCACTATTGGAGAAAGAGGATAGAAGTAAGTCTCAGGATGGCTTAGGCATCAAAAGAAGGTTGGTGTGGCCTGAAACGCAGCAGGAAAAAAAAGGAGCAGATCAAGCAAGCAGAGAAGGTGCCTTGTGGAATAAAACACAGGTCAGTAAAAGAAAGCATAAAACTGTTCTTTGGTAAAATAATGTTTTCTTAGTAGGAACAAACTAACAGAATGTTGTTGCTGCTTCCAGCAGTGCTTAGTGTGTTGTCCTCTCAGTCCATCTCTCCTCTCCCTCTTCGTTTTGAGTAGAACTGCCTCCTCCTTCCCAGAGGAATGCTCAGAGCAGAAACTGGGGATTCTTTTTGGGTCATTATTGACCTAGGAAGAGGTCTTCTAAGTTCTTCTTCTAAGAATTTCTGAGAAATTCTTCCCAGTATGAACACTTGGATAAGCTGGATCCTTCAAAGCAGCCAAATCCATCTTGTGCCCTTGCTTTGCTTCTCTGCATTGGTACCTAATAACCAATCTGATGTAGGAAAAGAGATTCTTCTACTATGCAAGAAGCAGGAAGGTTAAGAGGATGAAAAAGCCAGATGCAATGCCAGCCAGGAATGTCTGTCTTCAGGTTCCTATGTTGCTTGAAACTGCTGGGCACAGACTGATAACAAGTGTCTCCTTGGGGCCAAATATTGGGAAATAAGCTCTTTGTTGCTATTTGAGGAAATCCAGGATAGTCTGAGCCCTCTGCTGTCTTCTGTGACCCAAGTCCCAGTTCAGCACCTTGTACAAGGGGCACCCTGTACTGAGTGGCTCCTGGTGGGAATGGTAAAAAGAAATACCATACCCCAAATCCTGCTACCTGTGCTGGGATTCCATGTCTTCCTTACAGGGTTTTGGCTGATTTTTTTAAAGACCAAGTCAAACCATTTTTGAAGCATTGCCATTTTGCCAAATTGATTTTCTTGCATCCCTGAGTGCTGTTTTGTTTCTACAGTATCTGTGTCAGAACTGCCTTTTTGCTGCAGTTGACCTTCTGACAGTCCAATTGCCTCAGCTCTGATCACACTTTCTCCTGCTGCTGTTAGCTCCTGGAGCTAATAATGGGAATGACATACTATTAGTAATCAAATTAATATAATCCAAAGGAGTAGACTGCAAATCCAAAAGCTAATCCAAGCAGTCTTTATTTACTTCTCCTTCAAAAGATATCCTGGTTTTAATAATTCTCTGTAGCAAGCAATTTTAAATCTGTTAATGGATATTCTTGGATTTGAATGGCCTGACATTGCTGCTGCTTTTACAGGGTAATTGGATCAATCCAGCATCCAGGGAAGGAGCAGAGAAAACTCATCTGCATGTGGTGCCTTTGGCTTCGGTAAACAGATGTTCTTACTCTAAAAAAGCACGTGGTAAACTTGCCATTCGTGAGGATTTTGGTAACACAGGGATGTGTAGCTGATCCAAAAATCTCAGCATGACTGCTGCAACCTGTGACCAGCAGGATGGTATAAAAAACATTAGTTAATATCTCTGTGCCCACTGTGCTGTTTTTAACTGACACTTTTTATGTGAAAACACATTTGAAAATACAACACTTGTGAGTCAGAAGTAAATATTTCAAGTTTTCAGAGCCATAGGGATGAAGTGTTTTTCTCCACTGGGGGGGGGGGGAAAGGCCCAAGTACAAGTTCCAGTTGCTGTGTGTTTGAAATGCATGCACTTGACTTGCTCAAATTTTATTGTGTTGAAATGAGTAAGAAATAGGCAGTGCCCTCATTAAGCAGAGGTGTTGGAACTTTGTTGATGATGGACTGTGACACAAGTAACATTCTGCTTCCTTTCTGTCCCATGGGAAGGCTGCAGGGAGCGTGCATGCCAGCCAGGCAGGGAGTAGGGGGGCAGCAGGCCCCTCGAAGCCCATCACCCCTGCCTCCTTCAACCAGCCTGCCCTAGATCCTGAGGAGGAGGAGCTGTTTGCCAACTCTCAGCCAAAGGTGAGACTGCAGGAGCACAGCCCAGACCTGGTGATTTGGGTGGGGATCTTCAACAGCCCAAATTTCTGGCTTCCGTCTGGGCTTGTGATGGTACCTAAAAGCTTGGCCTGGCTTGCCAGCCCACTTCTCACATCAACATCTGTGATGCAGTGAAGCCATGTTACTTTTACTGCCCTTGCTGTGCCCCAGTCTCCCATGTGGACAGCAACTGACTGCTACTAGAAACTTTTCCCCCAGTAGATTTTGTCAGCTATCTCATGGCAAATGCTTTCAACATTTTAAGAGGACATTTGGTTCCTTTTTTTTCCTTTCAAGTGCAGGGTTCTGCAAGGCTGTGCTGATCACAGTTAGGGATTTTTGCACTGGTATCTATAGGAACACAAGTTGGATGAGCACACATTAAATGTTTTTATTAAAACGGGAGCTCATGTCTCTGATCAGCACCACTTGTTCAACCCCTTGCTTCAGTTTGAAACTGGATATTGCTGTGAGTGCAAATATTTCTAAGGCTTGGTTCTGAGTTTAATTCTTAGTCCCTTAGTTACTTGAATAAGGTGTTGGATTTAAGGGAGGCACAAGCCTTGCATGAACAAGGATGATTCATGGCTCCAGCTGAGTGGGAATTTGAGGAGTAGAGCTGTCTGAACGAGCCAGGCTGTGAATGTGCATTTCCTTCTATGTGTGTGCATTTGTGTCTTTGCAGAATTCTCATCCCCCTGCTAAGAGGAGGGTGCCGGAATGGTTTGGAACCTCAGCAGCAGCAGCTGAACCTGTAACCCAGACCAAGAAATGCAAAACAGAAACCAGAAAAGGGATTTTCAGTTGAACCAGGAAATCAAGATGATTTTTTCTTTAATCTTCTTTCCCATCACCCACGAGCATTATCCCCACAGACTGCTGCCTCTCAGGGGCTTTAATTGCCCCTGCTCTACTCTGCATTCCTGCTGCTGCCTCTTCTCTCCCTCTAGCAGCACTCTTAGGAATTTTTCACTGTGTGAAATCGTCTGTTAATAAAAACAATTAAATAAACAACGCCTTTGTGTGTGTGTTAGGCGTTGATGTGGCGGGGCCGGCGGGCGGGCAGGCAGGCCCGGGGCGCGTTGCCACGGCGACGGGCGGGCCGTTTCCGGGGCGGGGCGCGCGGGGGCTGCCGNGGGGGCGGGGAGCGGGGAGCGGGGCCGGGAGAGCAGCGGACGGCGGGACGGGGCAGCGGCTGCCCTGCTCTCTGTGCGCCTATCGGGGCAGCGGGACACCCGCACCCTCCGGCCGGGGGTTTCCGCCCGCCCGCCCGCCGTGCTGCCACTTTGTTCCCTCCTGCCGGTGGCCGTGAGGTCCCTCGTTAAGCCGGTACCCGTCTTTCTTAGCCTGGTATGGCTGTGAGGGCTGGTTCGGCGTTCCCGTTCTCCGCCTTCACGCTCCTTGGGGTCCCGCTGGTGCACTGACACCTTCACCCTGTTGTTTAAGTCCGTATTGGGGAAAAGGAGGAGCAAACAAGAAGTAAATCGCTCCCCAGGGATGATGTGGCCACAGCACCGATCCTGACACAGCTTAGGGAGCGTTCGGACAACACTGCCAGGCCCAGAGTAGGATTCTTGGGGTATCCTGGGTAGGGCTAAGAGTTGGACTCAGTGATGGACCCTGTGGGTCCCACCTAACTCATCATATTCTGTAATAAAGAGATATTTCTGCTCCTAAATGCGGTATTGACGCAGATTCCTTTTTCTCGCCTTTTCCCCGTGGCAGAATCATGGACCCCAGCTTGCTGAGGGAGCGGGAGCTGTTCAAAAAGCGAGCTCTCTCCACGCCGGCCGTAGAGAAACGCCCTGCGCTCTCCTCCGAGTCCTCTGCCTCCAAGAAAAAGAAAGCCAAGGTAGAGCAAGGGGGCTCCTCCAGCTCAAAGCAAAACACAGGTGGGTGGAAGTCTCGTGTCCAGCAGCTGCTCGGTGTTTCCTACTGTTTGCCTTTAACCTGTGGTTTATTAACGTGAATAACATTATATCTGTGAGTTTTGCTGGTGGCTGTTGTCATTCTTTCTCTTAAACTACCAGTTTTTGGTAAGAAATTCATTTGCACGATATGAAGAAATGTATTTCCTACCAGCATTTGTGTGAAACCTCATTCTGTAGGTTGTTCACTGTTGCTTTCTTGGAGAAATTGCTACTGCCAAAATTATTCATGTGAAACTGTGCTTTGGTTTGTGGATTTCAGTGCCTGCTGGACGAGTGGTAGCAATGGTTTCATTCATTTTGTCTGTGTTTGCCATGTTGGATAGGGCTCGGAGCAACCTGGTCATGGGGAAGGTGTCCCCATGGCAGTGGATTGGAACTAGATTATCTTTAGGGTCCCTTCCTACCCAAACCATTCTATGATTCCATGATTATTTCTGGCAAGAGAGCACCTAAAACATTTAGGTAGCTGTAAGTTGAAGGGTATCCATACATGTGGTGGGTTTTGAAAGGTACATCTTGTCTGGCTTGCATCTTGTAATTAACAGTTGCCCTTGTTTTACCTGGGAGCTAAGCTTTGCTCTTCAGCACCAGGGCTTCCAGACGTGTCTGCCTGTTTTACTCAGGAATTGTGGCATTTCCCTGGGATGCTGCCACTGATAATGCATCTCTCAGTATCAAATAAAGAGTTAGCAAAGTTAGTGGGAGTGTGTGGAAAGAGCAGCACTGGGGAGAGGATTTGCTCCAAAAGCAGTGGCAGTTCTTGAGTGTGCTCTAAAGGTCAGATCAAATGCCAGGAGTTACTAAACCACAAAATACCCTGTTGTGCAAACTCAGTCCATGCTCATATTTTGAGTAATACCACACATGGCTCTCTCCTGAACTCCAAAAGAAACAATAGAGCTAAAAACAACCGAGAAAAACATCAGGGGTGTTGGGAGGAGTGAGGCATCTTCTGTCCCAGGGGAGAAGTATGGAATTTGGGTATGTGTCTGCAGCTTCTCAGGCACCAAAGAAAATGTTAGCTAGACATTCTAAAATAAATCAAGGGAGGCCAGGTTTCCATCCATCCCTTTTTCACACTCTCCAAATGAAACAAAATTCTGCGTGGAATATCCTGAGCTGCGTCTCTGGTGTGAGCAGGGTTTGCTGGGAAGAAGGGATGGGGAGTCAGGAAGAGGACAGAGGATACAAATGTGAGTCTCTGATGTGGAGGATTTGAACAGATAACAAAGGTTTCATTTTGTTTCTGTGGTTTTGGCGGGCTGAGGGTTTCTTTAAGTGGTTTTGGTGGGCTGAGGGTTTCTTTAAGTGCTTTTGTGGCTGTCAGACAATTCACATGCACAAACTGGGACCCAGTCTGGCTCTGAGGATACGTTTGATCTTTTATGCTGCTGTCTGAATTCCAGACAGTACCAGAACGGTTCCAGGGTTTCTATAACATTTTTATGCTGCAGAGTCAAAATCCATTGCCTCAAAACCCACTTTTTATTTGACTTGCCAGATTGGCAGGTGCCTGTCAGGATATATGGATGTCAGAGAGGGTCTGGGGAGGTGGAATAAAAACCTGATGTTGAAGAATCCGTGTCCCACTGTCCCAAAGAAACAAAAACTAAGTTGGTCAGTCCTAGTTTTGTTGTGCAGTGACCACAGAGGTGATAAATAGGGTCACAGTGTTTGTGTGTTGGCATGGATAGTCCCTGAGTCTGTAGTGCCCACAGGTCCTCTGGGTCTCTGTGATTCTGTGACTCAGAGAACCTGCCCTTGTCACTTTTTGGGAAGGAGAGGTATGGAGACCATGCTAATCTTCAAATGACTGCATAGCTAAATCTGGCCTGTGTGTGAAGACTGGCTCTAAGCTTCCCACTGCTCCTGCAGTGATTACTACGTAGAGATTACTGTCATTATTTCAAATCATTATTTCAACAAGTTACTTGAAAAAATTCAAAACTGCCTTGTTTACTGAGTTCAGAATAGTAACTAGAAAATAAATGAAATAGATCAAATCTATTTGTTTCATTTTATTAATCAGTAGTAAGTTGTGGCTACGGTCTTAGCCTTTATCTTAAGACCTTTGTCCCAGTGGTCTCCGCCAACAGCAGTCAAGAGCTGAAATCTTCAGGGGCTGTGTCATGGGAAAGAATCATCCTGAGTCTTCTCTAGTGCTGTGCGAAGGGACACCTTTGTCTTCTGTTCCTTGTGTCCACACCCATTCCCCTTTATAGACCTGTGAAATAAAAAGCTGGGATGAGTCCCAAGATTTGTCATTCCATGTGCTTCTCAGGAAGGTGTAAGAACGCATCGCCAGCGCAGCACACGCTGCCTTCTTGTGTGCAGCCATGATGGGCATTTTGTGGGAATGCTGCAAGTGTCCAGAGCATTTGCTGTGAGGAAAGAGACATTAATTAATTAATTCGGCACATCCCAGTGACCTCTCTGGCCTCTCTTGAGTAAGACTTTGCAGGCTGATGCTGTCACATACAGCAGAAAGTAGTGAGTCATTGTTATCATCACTGATACTTACTATCTTCATCATATAGTCAGAATCCTAAATTATCTTGTCCTTGGGGCATCAGCTTCCATTAGTTGTGCTTATAGCTTGCTTTTGAGCTCAAAGTGTTCTCTGCGAGGGGGAGTGGTCCTGGCCAAACTTCACTGTAGGAAGTGTGTCTGAGATGAATGGTTGCGTGGTTTTGTGACTGCTGGAGGGAGTTTGCTTCTCCAGGTGAATCACTGGACTAGCTGTGCTAGTTCCTGGTGCCCTGGATGTCTTGTGACTCCATCTCACCAGCCAGGAGCAGCACGAGTCAATTAGCAGGTCTTCCACTGTGTCCAGATCTTCTGGTGCTTAGTCATACTCAACCTGAGAGAGGGATTTGCTATATTAATTTTAAAAAAAGATACAATTAATAGCACAAAGGTATTTTGGATGTGGATGGACTGTGAGGTCACTTATGCCTGTGGCCACTTAGGTGGGGTTTGTTTCCTTCATGACAGGAATGTTATTTGGGGTTAATACATTTAAATAACTTGTCCCACATGTATCTTTGCTCGGGGACAGTTCTCTGTGGGTTCAGGAGTGTGAAAGACTTGCCAGGAATTACTGATGGTCACACTGTTCAACACTGTTGTTACAGTTGTCATTTGAACCTGCAAAACTTGAGTAGTTTTAAAAATCAGAGACACAGCTACAGAGGATGAATAACCTGGTGAGCCAGAGGTGTGAGAGTTCTGTGGTCAGGTTGTGAGGACAGTGTGAGTATGAACTCTTGGATGTGTCAACAGGCAGATGAAGTCAAGTGAGGTTCTCTTGTGCAAAGTGGAGCTCCCCTCTCTAGCACAGGGCTGATCCCAGTGTGACTCCCTCTGTGGAACATGTTGACACCTGGAAGCTGCATGTGGGCTCGGTGACATCTCCCTCTTCAGTGTGGGAGGCATGCGACCCATCTGCTTGTCTTCCTTGGCAAGAACTCCATCAGTTCCAGTTTGGCTTTGAAAGTTTGGGATAGGGATGATAGGCCCAGTGTGTCCAACTCCTTGTAGTAGTGTGGTTGCCAGAGAGGCAGCAGCCTTGGGGCAGGGAAGTGTCCTTGCTTCTTCTTGGCAGGATTTTGTGGAAAGGGTCAGATACTCTGAAGGTAGTGGGTTACTCAGGTCTTGACACCCAGAAATTGTTGACCAGGCTCATTACACAATAAGGGGAGAACAGTTCTCTGGAACTGGAGAAGTGGGGGAAGAAAGGGTCAAACTACCCTTACAAGGATTAGAAAAGATCTTTTTAGGGATACATTTCATGTTGGCTTAGTTTTGCTCCCACCACCCTCTCTTCTAAAAGTAAGAAACCCATAATAAAAAGTGCTGCCAAAGGCTAGAATTCACCCAATCTTCTTCTGCCTGAAGGGTCTCTTGCCATTCAACCCATCACTCCCATTTTTTTTCTTACCCGTGTCTGTCTGTCCTGTCCCTGTGTGGTTGACTTGGTGGGACAACACTGCTGTCTTTGTACTGAATGTGATCAGATTGTTGAGCATTTTTATGAATGTTTTCTTCAGTTAAGCAACTCAGTTTTATACGTTAGGCAACATTTGTTCGGTCAGGTAGACAAAATTCTATGCTAATCACTCAATATAAACAGCAAAAATTCATCTAAACCCAAAAATCTTCTTTCCCCCCATAACACTGCAATAGATTGTCCTTCTGCTAAGCACTTGGAAAGCCTTTGCCAATTATTCCAGTTCATATCCAGGGATAACATTGCAACCGTTGATATTTTAGACCAAAAGAAAGCAGCATGTGACTTGCTTATTTGTAAGGTACAAGAGGCTTCATTTGAGGTGTCAAATGTTCTCCAAGTGCGGGTGCTCAGTCCTTCCTACACCACCTCTGTTTCACACTTCCTGAAGCTGTTCATCATTGCTCTGACGGGATTGGGCTCGTTCTCCAAGTCTTTCACAGTTTTGTTTTTCACACAGCAGCAACAGTCCAGCAGTTCATACAGGAAAGCCAACACCACCAGAGAAACTACAGTGAAGATGAATATGATCAGGATAACAAAGCAGGCAGTGTTCCAGTTGTCATGGAAAGGGTAAATTTTTTGCACTTGGAAGCCCAGATACTGGGAAATGGATGTAGTCTCATTCCAGTGAGTGCCGTTAAGGGTTGCCATTCTTGAAGAGTTGTCTGAGTGTGCTCAGTGTCACAGACTGGGGAGCTGAAACACAAAAACAAAGCTGTTGAGGACTCTGTCAATCAAGAACATGTTGTGATTCTCATCACAAAGTCTAACTACTTAAGCTCAGACTAAGTGCTCAAAGTTTCTGCAAACATAGATTGTTGCATACGCATATTTGCTCTCAAAAATATTAAACTCCAAATGTACAAGTTTGTGATAGGTCTGGAAAGTTTATTTCGACAGTGTCTGGTTCATGCAGGTGTCGTGGGGTATGAGTTACTCAGGAATGAGAGAGCTTTGCTTCTTTGTTTCAGTTAAATACACTGACAGGTTACAAAGCCAATTTTCAAGTTGTACAGTGGTTTCAACCACCTGTCCATCGTCAGTCTTGAGACTGGCACTTGCGTGGTGTGAAAGGCCTTATTATTTTGGAATTGCCTGTTAGCACAGACTTGTTCACCCTGAAAAACTCTTTTGACTTCAGGAGGGTGTATTTCCTGACCTGCTCCTTCCCCTGCTCTTCCACTGCTGAGTAGTTTGTGCTGGAGAAACCCAGCTGCTTAAGTCAACTGCCCAGATGGCACTGGGAATGTTTGGAAATCCTCTTTGTGATGCCATAGTCATTGGGGTGGATAACAAGGAAAACCCAACCCTTTCTGAGGAGTTCTGATTTCTTCTTTTCAACTCTGCCTAACTGCTGGTAAGAGAACATCACCCTGGCCCCAGTGCTGTCTGTTTGCAGCCAGCAGAGGAGGAGGCTGCTCCGTGGTGTGGGGGGACATGAAGCAACTTGGTTTCAGCAAATCTGCCTTTGCTCTATAGTCTAACGTAATAAAAATTGTCCAAGGAGCCACGGTAACTTCTGGTTAGCTGCTGTGGCTGTAGGACATTGTAATAACCTTTGAATCCCTCAGGCAATTTAAAACAGGGTGTGGAAGGAGATCAAGTCAGATTTCCATATTTCCTTGAGGAAATAGCAAGGTGTTTTTAGGTGGAACGTGGTGGTGATGGTGTCTACTTTAAAGCAGTCTGAGTACCTGTCCTTATTTCTGTGAAATTATTAAAGAAAATGACATAGTGAAAACCAGGATTGTGCAGCCGAGCCAGCTTGTAATCCGTGTCTTATTTTTATTGTTCAAATATTATACATTTTGTTCTTTATCCTGCTGTCTTTAATGGATTTAAATTGAAATGGAAGAGCTTTGTTGTTGGGAAGATCCCTGGCATTAGTGTTCCATACAGACATTTACTGGAGCAGTTGCAGTAACTTACTGTTTCCTCTGTTAAAACTGTAACTGAATACGCAAATTAGTAGTTGAATATACGAACTATGACTGAGATGGATGGGATTAATTAAACTGTTGGTGGAGTTTTTTATTTCTTTAAACAAAAGTTTACAGAGCAAATCCAAGCTAAAAATACTCTTGGCTTGAGTCAGGCCCTCGCTTTGAGAGTGTGGCTTGATTTGGTCACAGTCTGGGAAGGAAACTCAGCCAACCTGTTATGGGGCTAAAAGTCATGAGGGTTTTTGAAGGGGTGGCTTGAAGACTTATTTGAAAATCCATGAGAGAGAGAGAGAAGGGGGATCTGAATAAAAGGAGTCCCCTTTGAGGAGTAATTAAAATAAGCAGGATTTAACTGTGTTCTTTAAATGGCAAGAGGATACCTTTGGGAAAGAAAGGAGTTTTGTTTTGAACTTTATAAACAGATTGCTAAGACTGAGCGTTTTGTTGGAATCTGTTACATGCAAGTTTGCTCACTCTGTAAACACCAGACACAAAAATAGACTATATCTCTGATGCAAAATTTAGTTATTTTAGGGGGTTTTCTTAATTGATATTGCTCAAAGTGATTAAAATCACTTTGGAGCCACTTGAGGAACCTGTCATGTCTACATTGTGTAGCCGGCACCCTTTGCCAGCACGGCTCTCTTGCCAAGGCAGTATCTCTGTTCCCAAGGGGAGAGGGATATCTTGGGCACAGCATGGCCAGGCAGGAGCCATGCCAGCAGCACGGTGCAGTGCAGCAGCCATTCCCTTCCCACTCCGCAGCCAGCCCCTTCCCATTCCACAGGCTCCATTAGGGCAGCCAGTCCCTTCCCACTCCACAGCTATTGTCAGGGCAGCCAGCCCCTTCCCACTCCACAGCCACTGTCAGGGCAGCAGTTTGCACGGTGGAGAGATGTTCGTCTTTCTGCCAGGAGGTGGAATTTAATGCCGCGCTAGACCCTTGAGGAGGATGATGTCGATATCCTTAGATTTGAATGAGACGAGGCAGATAAAGATCAGCTGCTCCTTGCTGTAATTATTAAAATACAAGGCTGAAGTAGCCATTGCTGAATGTTCAGAATTAAAACAGCACTAATGGGATTAGTGTCCTTGAAAGCTGTCAAAAATGGGCTGGTTTCCTGCAGTTTTACTTATTTTGTAACAGCACAGTTCAGATTCGTGTCATCAACCAGTCTGATTTGAAATCAAGTCAGCAATTGTATGTATCCAAAATGCAGCGAGTTAAATATTTAATGAAGTGGTTCCTCTAATATCTACGCTAGGTTTTAATTTAAAAGCATTAGCATCTTTGGGCACTGCAGAGGAGCAGCTTTATTTGAAATCGTATTCATAGAGTAGAGGGAAATGACTGGCAAAAATCCTTTTAATGCAGCATTGAGGAAGTCCTGTTTAAGCAACCACTGAGCAGACATCTCGGGGTAAAAGCATTTACAAATCTCAGGTGCATTCTAACCCATCTGTTTGCGTTGTATTGATGGCTGCTCCAGTATTTTCAAAGATAACAGCATGCAGCGGGATTTTCTCCCTACCCCAGTGTACCACATTTCTAGAACAGGTTTCTTTTCCACACACACAGATCTCTCTTAGGCAGCCTGATTTACAGAATACCCCCTGGGAGGTAACATTTCTCACATTTCAGCTGGAGCTGTCTTTGTTTTAAGGAAAACCCTTTCACTGTCATTTCTGTGAAAACATATAGAATCAATCACAAGGAATGTGAGGCTGCAGGAAACCAGCCACCTCCCCTGTAAGGATGAAATCCATTTTGTTTACTGAACCTTGGCTGTGTTAGCTTTGCTGTAAGATGGAGTGGTCATCAATTTTCCATTAGTGCACAGATGGTGAAAGTGCTTGTCTGATCATACAAGACAAGCTCCTCTGCATTCAGCGGGATAAACCCTGCTCAGCCTAGAGAAAAATCATTCTGATTCCAAGAAGCTTTTACAGGTTCACAGCTTACAGGCATATTTGCTTGCAGTAATCAAGATAAACCTCAGAGAATGTTATAAAATGATACACACCTACCTCTTGTGTGAGAGGATGCTGAGAGAGCGCCGTTCTGGTCCCTTTTTTTAGTGCAGCCTATGGCACAGCTAAGATGGAGCTTTCCTTCCATTGGCCAGAGCACGATGCTGCTGACAACTTCCTTTGTGCTCATTTGCATCAAGCCCTCAACCCTAGGAGTAAATCATTCATAAATATGGCTCTTACTGTCTAGAATAAGAAGCAAACCCCTCCCTGTTCTTGTTTTTTGGGATGCGATGAGCTCGTCAGCAGGGGAGCGCTGGGAGTGCGCATTGGCCACAACCCTGCTCTGCTTTGTGCTGGAATCAGCCGTCAAACCATGACGTTTGAAGTGTTAATATCTGCAGATTTCCAGCCTCACCGTGTGGTCAGATTCCCTTGTCATGAACTGTAGCAGGCTGCAGCCAGGCAGATTAAACAAGATAATCTTCCTGATTCAATTGACAGACGAAAAACATGAGAAGTCGTCTTAACTGTTTGTTGTACCTCTGAATTTATTTTGGTCACTTCAGACCTCTCCTTACATCTACGATTTTTCTATTTATTTATAAAATGTCCTGCATAGACATTAATTTTTAATGTTGAAAGGGATCCTGTGGGGGAAAATCCCTACACACCATATTTTCAGGGGGTGCTGACTTTTGATTTTCCTCATTTTACCATCTTAATTTAGTAACCAGAATAAAATATTCTTCTGTAGCTGGAGTTACACTGATTCGTGTATGTTAGTTTTAGAATTGTTGTGCAGTGTAAAGCCTCTAAGACAATATCATGTTACAACTTCATGATTCTGTTCTTTTCACTCCTTTCACTGATTTTTTCCACAAAAATAATAGGAGCTCACTATCTCTGAGATAGCTGTTGTCCTGTCAAATGTGCTTAGAAATTACCAGTGAATTAAATAATCCCCGTGGTGACAAAGAGATGATGCTCTTTTTCTGGAGTAGCTGAAATTCCAAAAACCTGTTGATACTAGCACAACATTTGAGCAATGTTGTGCTGGTATTGAGCCTGTGTCTTGTGATAGTGGTTTGTGGATATTTGTGTTTACTGTGCTGTGCTAAGAGCTGACGTTAATGAAATGGTCATTAACGACCTTGCAAGAATTTTTGAAACAGCATGATACCAATCCTCATGATAAAGACAACCAGATTTGACAACGAAGGGGAATCTGAGTTGTTGTTTCAGGGTTGCAACACACCAGGTTGAATTGGTTTGCATTTAGGGGGGTTTGTTTAATCAATTCTCCACTAGAGCCACTTTAAACAATACATTTTTTAAAAATCACAGCCTTCCTTTACCTGCTATGTAACCACTGAGTACCTTTTGGAAGAAGGAAACTTTTTGCCCCTGTTTCAGCAGCGAGAAGGTATCGGTGGAGCAAATGCAGTGCATTATTTCAGGGTGGATTAACATAGTGTAAATGATTATGGGAAGTTAAGCCACCAGATTAAACATGTTCTCTTATGGCAGTAACACTGCAATCACTTGCTGCTTTCTTAACTTCTTATTTGTGGAGTTCTGCTCTGAAGTGATCCAGAGCTGTGTCCTCTGACTCCCTGGGTCTAGATCAAGATGTGTGCAACGAGTCCTGAGGGTGGCTGCTTCTGCCACTCCTGTTTCTGTCCATCGCTGTCATTTCAAAAGCTGCTGGAAGTGGAGTGACAAAGTGATGGAGCTCGGAGCCAGTGGGGAAGTATTGAAGCATCCTTTAATTGTTTGTTTTCTCTCTTTGTAGATCACAGCAATGGATCATTTAACTTGAAAGCCCTCTCAGGGGGCTCTGGATACAAGTTTGGAGTCCTTGCTAAAATAGTGAATTATATGAAGGTATGGTGTTTGGTATAAAATTGTATTGTTTTTAAATACTTTAGTTATTTATTGTGCTGTAATAGCTGAAAAATGCTGAATATTTCAAACTCTGAAATTCTTTTACTGCAAGAGTGAGAATTTCAAGAAACTGCGTATTAAATTCCAAGTGCTGTCAGTAAATTAAATTGTCAGCATATTGTTCCAGAACTGAAATCCTAATTATCCAAGGTCACTTTACAACCAAGATAATGGGGTTTATTTGCAGGAATTTCAAGATGCTGTCAGGTTTTGGGATTCATGAGTTACTGATCAAAATAAAGGGTAATTGCATGGCAATCTTAGTTACTTTTTGATAATTGGGTTGCTGAAAAAAGTGAGTACAGAACTGTAAGATCTTGTTTGCTTTTCCAGACTCGGCACCAGCGTGGTGATACACATCCATTAACCCTGGAAGAGATACTGGATGAAACACAACATTTAGATATTGGACTCAAACAGAAACAATGGTTAATGAGCGAGGTAAAGAAAACTTACGTTCAGATTTTCATTAAAGATAAAGAATTATGATAAACCTGAATTAAACACCTTTATTAAATTATTAATTGTGTAATCCCTCTTTCAAGAAACTACTAATAGAGACTGTAGCATTCCTTGCCTGCCAGCACTAATATTCTGGGGAACAGAAACCTCCACTCTGGCAGTGTTGGTTGTGAGGGAAGCTTGATTTGGTTGAAATCTTTCAAAAGGTAGCTTCAGGTTTCTTCCATAATGAACCAGAATATCAAAATGGAATGGAAGATCTCCTCCCAAGAAGCGTATATAAAATTATCACTGAGCTTTTGCCAGATGAGAAAAGGTGAACAAATGCCCTGCAGCAGCAAAACTGGGTCCCTTCTCTGTTACAGGTGCTCAGTGTTGTGGTGAATTAAGCCTCGGCTGGTGTATCTAGGATCCAAGGATTTAAAATCCTTTTAAACTCAAACCTCCAGCCTGGCAACTGTAGTGTGTAGCTCCTATGCTCAAAAGCACACCAGAAAAAAATGTAGTAAGTGTCTGCACTTTTTCAAGGTTTGAAATTTCTGTCCCTTTTATAGGCTCTAGTCAACAATCCAAAAATAGAAGTTGTGGATGGGAAGTATGCTTTCAAACCTAAATACAACTTGAAAGACAAAAAGGCTCTGCTAAGGCTCTTGGACAAGCATGACCAGCGGGGGCTGGGAGGAATCCTTCTGGAAGACATCGAGGAAGGGCTACCCAATGCACAGAAAGCTATAAAGGTGAGGGGCACGTGTCTCCAGTTCACTTCTCAGAGGGAAGAGAGAGGCTAAGAGAGAGTTTTCTCATGGGTTGTTCCTGTTCTTTTGATAACTCAAAAGCTATTTCAGCAGATCTAATATTGTGGCTTTCATGTTCAGATTTGGCCTGATGTCTCAGCACAGCTGTCAGAGCACTTTGTCACAAAAGATTCCTGATCTCCCACATTCCAACTGCAGGCATTTAGTTCTGCTTTCACACCTTGACCTCAGTGCTCTGTATCTCATCTTTGATTTATTAGTGCACTCGTGTGTTTCGTGGCCAGTTAAACTGCAGCTTCTCCAATTTGTTGTTGCGTTTTGTAGACCCAAGTCTCAGCCTGTTGGAGTTGGAGATTTTCTGCTTGGAAACGAAGTGATTTTGAGTTGTTCTTTTGCATTTATTTTTGAGGCTTTAGGGGACCAGATCATCTTTGTTAATCGCCCTGATAAGAAGAAAATTCTTTTCTACAATGACAAGAGCTGTCACTTTGCTGTGGACGAAGGTGGGTGCTGTTTTACATGGGTTTCCACGACAGTTGATTTGACTTCATCTTAAGCACCTCTATGTGTAAGCAGTCTTCAAGTAGAGCAGTCTTTTAAGGTGATAAGTAAATATTGGGTGTGTCCAGATGTGAGGAGAATGTTTACATTAACATGAAGCTGACGAGACCAACGGGTGAGTCCTATGCTTGATGATGGATGCATTGGAATATGGCACCAGGAATCCAACAGTTGTCTTCAAGGGTAGCAGTACAGAAGAGACTGAAAACCACCTCACTGTGACTAAAATGGTATCTAACATTTTGCTGTGTAAAGGGAAGCCAAAAAACCCCGAAAGAATGGCTTGTGGGTGTGAGATTTTTGTTGGTTTTTTTTCCAGTTATGGACCATGTGCCTTTTATTGGTGAATGCAGCAAAAAGCCACAAACGGAACAGAAGGAGGAAGCACAGAGGGATGAGATATGAGCAAAATTCCTGAGAAGTGGGTGGTTACAATTGGGAGGAGAGCACAGATGTGCTGCTGCCCAGGGCTGGAGTGGATTTGGGGCTTCACAAGTTCAGCGTGTTTTCTGTGTCACAAATAGTGGTAAAATCCTCTGGCGCAATTTTATGCACTTGTTTATGCACAGAAATTAATTACAGAAATCAGGGTGTGTTCCAGTAATGAATTAATGCCAACATCAAGTGCCTGTAAATGCAGAAAGGGGAAGGCAGTCTGTGTCAGAAGATCGTATTTTAAATGTCTCAGTGACACTGAACACTTTCTTTTGTTAATGTATTGTTCTTGTAACATGACACAAAAAGCCATTGCATCACACAGCATCACATTATGGTAAAAAAAATGTTTTGATACAAACTTGAACTGCATTACTTAGGAGAATTCATAAAGCTCTTTCTTTCTTTCCCAATCTCCAGGGGAATGTTAATTTCCAATAGAAACTAGCAACTGGGTATCATTAACTATTTGTTCTGTAGCACACTTGTACTCTTAGTACTAAGAGCTTTCTTTCACAAAGATAATTAAGTAGTGGTGACATCTAGAGCATTTAAAAATACAAAAAAATATATCAAAATATTGAAGTGAATTTCTTTTTAAACAATAATTTCTGTAATTTCTTGATAGCATCAGTGAAACTATATGTGAAATGCAGAATGCGTTTACTGGGGAATTCCTGATTCCTTAATGTTCAGGAGTTTACCATGAACACTGTCATCATGTTAAGGCAGTGCCTCTTCAGTCCATCAGCCCACAGTTTTTGGGAATCTGAACGTGGCCAAAACATTTAGAAATCAGTGCTCTTGCAGTAACTGTTAGCACAGAGCTTTTAAGTTTGAGCCGCTGGTTGTATCATAATCATGGTTAGCTAAATGAATGTTTCTTCTTGTGCAATTTTTTCCAGATAGCAGGAACCCAACCATCCTGAAAGAATCATCAGAGGGAGGTCTCTACGCTGTTGCTACTAGTTTGTAATAATTTCAGGATTAACTGGGAAATTTCCTAAAAGAGCCCATTTTGTTAAGATGTAGACAGAGGCATCAGGCAGACAGGATAAATCCAGGGCTCTTACGCAAGACATGCTGTGGCACACCCATGTGTGCTAAGGAACAAGCAATGCAGACTATTCCAATGAGAGGGAGGAAAAGGTTAAAAAATCCCTTTAAAGCACCTTGCCTCCTGCTGAAGGAAGGCGTTTAAGCCTGTAGTGTGTGTCCTGAAGGAATTCAGTGTGCAGTGTTTGTAGTTGAAGGTAGCTCTGCTTCCTTTTATCCGCAGGTGGCAGCAGCTTCCCATCTGATCCAGAAGTGATGATTTGTTGTTGCTCTGTTCCTGCTGGTTTTGGTTTTCCTTTTGATGCTTTGTTCTGAGAGGGGGCAAGAATACTTTCTCTTTTGTGAATATTATGATCCACTTTCATATGCCTCAGTGCTGAAAACATCCCTGAGTAGGTTCACTCACTTACTGCAGTGAAGCAGGTTTTTTTTCCAACCATGTTATACTGTGATGAAGGAAATCCATCCTTCCTGAGCAGCTTTGCTTTAGGATTCTTTCCAGAGCAGCAGAAGGGTGTCTCTTAGGGAGTCACTGGCAGCATTGTCTGTGTACAGGATGAGTTGTGACACGTCTCTGAGTTAGCAGTGCTATTGCAGCTCATTATCTCCGGCAACGTTAAAATGAAGTTTTTAAAAGACTGCAAAATAAGCCTTGAAGTGTTGGCAGACTCTTTGATCTAGCAGCTGATGACAGTTCAAAATATGTTTCTAGTTTAATGTTTATCCTCAGAAATAAGGTCTCTCTGCACCTCGGTGCACGGTGCTGCCATATGACATCCCAGTTCAGAACGTGTGTTGGCTGGTATTGATATCCTTGGAAAGTCGGGTGTCCTGTCCCACTGCTGCCCGAGCTCCATCAGCAGGGAAAGTGGAGCTGCCAGGGCAATTTGGAGCTCGCTGCCTGGAGTAGTGGGAGGACCTGCTTTCTGGCAGGGCCTGCCTCTACCCTTGATGGCTGAACAAGGTTTTCTTTCTCCCCCTGTGAAAATAAATCCTAATGTATCGCAGCAACAGAGCAGTACCTATACATCGTGATCTCGAGGGTACTGGAGAAGGTTTTAGCAGTAAGGAACGGCTTTTGTTCTTCCTTTTATGTGATTAGCCAAGGAAGGTTCAGATTGCATGTGTTCCTTCTGGACTTCCTGGCTAATTAATCTGCTGTCAGTGGTGTGGAGCTGAAAGTGTTTATAAAAGCAGGGCCAGATTTCAGGTGCTTCAGCCAAGTCAAGCGCTGCCTTTTTGTGCTGGGGCGAAGCACTTTGCATGTGAACAAGGCTTTTACCCCTGTGCTGAATGCTGAAAAGCCAGTTTGATTGCCTAACTGCTAGAGATGGTATCTTTCCCAGCTGAATGCACTATAGGAAGTATTTTAATGCTAAAAAATTCTGGTCCATAATTATACCTTCTTAAAAATTTTTCCTAAGCGTCTTTGAAGGGCTTTACAGATTGGCCAAATTGTCTTAAATTTAACACTATAAAGATTGCTTGGATCAGTGGTGACTTACGGCTCTGGTGGAACAGGGACAGCACAGATTTATCAAGCACCTTTTCCTTCTGGTAAAAATCCAGTGCTGCATTCCCTGGGACTGTTAGGACCGTTGTTTCTTCCCTTCTGCACAGTTATTATCTGTTCTTGTCCTTTGCTCAGCTTTTGGCTTGGCTCAGTGACGATTTTGAAGCTGTTTTTAATCTCTGGCAGGTTTTATTACCTGTGTGATGTATCAGTTTATCTCCGCAACCATCTCAACCTTTCTGCAAGAGCAGGTGAGGCAGCCAGAAGTGCTGGATAAGCCTCTCCAAAGTCACCAGGCAGTCATTTACCCATGACTTCATTCCCCAAATGTAAGCATTTATAGAAAGGAAGTGTGTTAGAGTATAATCACTCAGGGAACGTCAGTGCAAATTGTTTTCATCTATGAGGTACCTCGTGATGCTGTAAAATCAAGGTAACTGTACATCCTTACCCCTTGAGTATTTCAGAGAGAGGTGTTTGCAAAATCTTTGTTATGCTGCCCTCTGCTTAGCTCTGTGTTGGTTCCTGCTGGTCAGAACTCATTGTTTTGAGTCTGTGCACACAGACTTCATGTTGCTGGAGATGTCAGCAAATATCTAAACTGCCTTTTCAGCCAGCTCCTGGTCTCATTTCCTCCTCTCAATACTCGAAAGACCAGAATTTAGCTCTCTAGAGGAGCAAGGAAGCAGCCTGTGAGTAGTGTTGATTCTGACCAGTTTATGAGTTAAAATGTTTTAGAGATCAGATTGCAAGGTACTGTGTATAGGATTTGTTCATGACATTTGCCTCAGTACTGGGATCACAGCTTTCTGCCTCTTCTCAGGAAGATCTGCGTTGGAATCGGGACTTGAAAGCTCTATGGAAAATGCAAATCTGTGAGGGTTCAAAGCACCTGCATGGCTTTGACCAGAAACTCTTGGGAAATGTCTCCCCAGGGGGTTTTTCTGGGCTCTGTCTTGTCAAAGCAGCCTAAGCTGTGCAGAGATTGTCAGCTTGCCTGCTGTGGTCAGATGAAGCCTTGCTGTCTTTTTATCCTCCCACAGCCATTCTACTTTTATTCTGGGTGATGTATAAAATAATTTAGTGGCTCTGAGAGAAGAGCCTCTCACCTTGGCTGTACTGTGATGGTGTAAAGATCACATAGCAGTGGACAGGACGTGAAGAAGGAAAACTGAATGTGCTCTGTTATCATAATGGCTACAGGCACTGCGGGAATGCATGCATCCCAGCCTGTTCTCCATGGCTGGCTGAAGCAGGCCAGCATGTGGGGAGCTTCCTGCTCCAGCCATCCCCTTCCCACTCCTGACACCAGCACTGAGCTCCTTGTGCCCTGTCCACAGAGCAAAGAAAGACATTGTAAAAAATGGAGCCAGTATATTGAAACCTTCTCTAGGAGCTGCCTTCTGTCACTGTTGTCTGCTCTTCAGACGCACAGCAAAGGCCAGGGTGACAGCATTTCTGATTCTTCTCAGGAAAATCAGGAAAAATCTTTCACTATGTCAGGTCAAGGGTATAATTTCTGAGGTGCAGAAATACCACAGCTACAAATGCAGAGGGTTGTTTCTAGAGAGCTGTTGTTATTGCCAGCTTTTCCCACAGGTTCTCATATTTCAGAGGATGTCACAATAATTCAGAGAGTGTATTCCCAAGGTCTAAACTTTCCCTAGCTGATAGAGGCATAGTCCTTGGAGACTTAAACCTGACAGGTAATGTGTAAATGGTTCAGTGCCAGCCATCCCTCTACTCTGTTTCTTCAGACCTTGCATTTAGCTTAGAGTCTGGTGTTGCACCAGGTCAGTTTTGTAATGAGATGACGGATGGATCTCCCTTTTCTTTTAGATGACACACTTAAGTGCAGACAGCTCATCTGCACTGAAGGGTGGCAACTCCCTGTGCTTCTCCACCTTCGTCCTGTACTTTTAGTTCCAAACCAGTCCTTCAATACAGAGTGTTTCTATGTTGTGACTCCCTCTTTCCTGGGCAGTGAAGTATTTAAAGCCCTACATGGAGCTCCAGCATGGGAAGAAGATTCATTTGCAGTTACTGCAATCAAAGCAGTAGTACTGAAAGCAGTCTGATTTATGGAGGAGTTTTTAAATGGAGTTGCAGAATATGATACAGTAACTCTGGTGAGGCCAATTAGTGGATTAAATTATCTGCATGTAAAGTCCATTTTAGCTCTGTAGTTTTGGATCTTGGTGCCTTTTCCATTTGTATTTCTTGGCCAGGTTTAAAAGGTGGCTGTGAAGCTGGAGTGATATTATAACCGTGGCAGTACAAGAAATGCAGAACACTGTAGTTAGATATTAACTGTGGTCTGCACTTCTGTGCATGCTGATCCCTGAAGAGCTGACCGTTTATTTTCTAGTGTTTAATTTTTCACTTCTGTTCCCCAGAAGAATGTTAGACCGGTTTAACCTTAATCACTTATCCTCAGCTTTTCTTTTTTTTTGCACCAGGGCATATTTGTCCATAAATCCTGAACTCTGATGGGGAGACAAATCATCTGTGTTCATAGCAGGATAGTATACATGAGAGGACAAATTTCTCCACCTGCTGCAGCAGGATGAGGTGTGGGGTGATCTGTGATAGCAGGCACTGCCATCTATGCTGAAAGCCTGGAATCCACCTCAAAATGTATGAGCAGATGGAGAATGTCTTGACTACAGTGTCAGTCCTTGCATTAAGGGATCTGCACACTGATCCTGGGGTGCTGGATAGCCTCTGTGAGAAACAGGCTCTCCCTGTTACCAGAAGTGGTATTTTGATAGGATTTGGTTCTCTTCAAAACCACTGCATTACCAACAACTAACACTGTCATTCTTCACCGGTGAAGTTCCTTGCTTTTGTTTCCTGGAAAGCTTGGACAGCTTCTTACTGTTGGCAGCAGAAAGAAGAGAAACACCTGAGACTCTAAGCATTATTTGCGTAGGAAAACAAGGTGCCTTAGGTAAGGAATTGTTCCAAGTGCAGGAACTGAGTTGGTTTTGTACACTCCCATTTGGTTGCAGTGTGCCCAGAGCCGGGGTACCTGTGGCAAACTGGCACTGGAGCGTCTCATCCCATGCTGCACAGGACAGATCCTTAGGCATGCAGAGGTTGTGATTGTTTTGACAACTGTATACTAAATTTATCTGGAAATAAAAGGAAAAATTTAGTCTTGTGTTGCTATGTGTGCCTCGTGTTTTATTTATAGTTTGTTAGCCAGACCTGCTGACAGGATGTATCTTAACTCCCTGCCTGGAGAATGAAGGGAGGTAGGATCGTACCAGCCGCTGCCTGGAGAAGGCATTCCAGAGGTTCTGTGAAACTTTACGTGAGGCAGAAAGTGTGCAGGCAGATGGCAGTTGCTCTAATTAAGACTTACTGTCTCTGTCTGTTTTCCTGCTGCTGTGGTTTTTAAGGTGTCTCTCTTCTTTTTAACACCAGAGGAATTCTAGTACTTTTATTATCTGTACAGCACTGGTAGGATCATATTGCAGTGATAAATGAGCTCAGAGCCAGTGAAGTAAATGTCTTGAACCTTCAGGAAATTAGACGATGGGATGACAAGTCTCCCAAGTCAATGGCAGCTGAAGATGTGTAAATTAAGTTGCCATTTATGGTTAGTGATTGCCCTTCATCCATCCATCAAACTCATTCACAGCCTACACAGCTCTAGAGATTCCAGGCTAAAAGAGACTCCTGTAGCAAATAAACATGAAAAGCACAGGTTGCCTCCGGGTGCTCCTGATGCTCGAGAGCAGTCTAGCTTGAGGGTGTTTTGTTGTTGTTTTGTTGGTTGGAGTTTCATCTTTTTGGGTTTTGGGTATTTTTGGCAGTGCATCAGCATTTGGAGAGGGTAAAGGCTGTGCTGAGTGAGTGCCTGCTGGTGGTGACAGACTGACGTGCCAGAATGCTTCAGTGTTTGAAATCAAACCTCTCTCCTTCCCTGCGTGTGGGGTCTTTGCCCAGGGTTTGCTCACTGGGATATAAAACCAGGGTTTGTCGTTTCAGAATTCCAGAAGCTGTGGAGGAGCATTCCCGTGGATTCTATGGATGAGGAGAAGATAGAAGAGTATCTGAAACGACAGGGTATTTCTTCCATGCAAGAAACTGGACCAAAGAAAATAGTAAGATACACAAATTGCAGTTTTCCCTAGGAAATTCCCTCTTCCTGACCCAGCAGTGTTAATTCTATAACGTGTTGTTGAGCCTGTGCACGACTTTGTGGAGCTTGGGGAAGTGTGACCAGTTTTAAATGGAGGCAAAACCAAGTGCTGCAGCCAACAGTCAGTGATTTTTGTAACTTCTTTGAGCCAGTGTAATTAATCCAAGCAGCATCAAAAGAGGGCAGACATCAGAAATCCCTGTGAGCTCCAGTGGAAGCTTCTGCTTGAAGCTGTACTATACGTTAAGAGTAGTAGTATTTTGGGAGAAGGGTGAGGGAGTTTTAACTTTCCTGCTAAACAGCTTTGAAATCCTGATGGGATTGTGGGTAGAGCCATGGGGCATGCACCTGCTTCCGTAGCTGTGTGGCAGTGTTTGGAACCTGCACTTACAAATGCTGGCTTTACTACGGTGCCTGGGATATGGTAGCTCTGCTCTGTCCCCAGGGTCACCTCCCTGCCTGGATTGGAATCGGATGCTGTTGCTTCTCCAGGAGCCAGCACCTCCCTTCTCTGCCCACCCCTGATTCTGGCAGAGCTCATCTTTCACAGCAGTGGTGACCAGCACGGTGTCACACATCAGGTCAGATGTCACAGATCTTCTGACTCCTGTGCGTTTCTTCATGCAGGCTCCCATTCAGAGAAGGAAGAAACCTGCTTCTCAGAAGAAACGCCGGTTTAAGACTCACAATGATCACTTGGTTGGAGTACTAAAAGATTACTCTGATGTGGTTCCTGGCAAGCAGTGAGCGGTTGAATTCTGGAGCAAACGCGCGTTTCTAGATGGGCTTTCTGCTGCTGGGGCTCGGCGTCTGCTCACAGAAGGACTGACTGTATATAATAATGTGATGTGTTTCCCCCACCCCAGCAACTGCCGAGGTGAAACAGGTCAGTTTAAGAGCAAGTATGAGCTACTAAATTTAGAGGTTAATTTAATTAGCTAGTGGGAAACGTGTCTATGAGTAAAAGGTTCTCACTAGTTGCCTGTTGGCATAGGGTGATAAATGGTGCTCAGCATGTAATGCAGGAATTCCTGCTCAGTGCTTAACTCTGCTTTTACATTGCTTAAGGGATATTTACCTGGAATTACTTACAGGGGGCTTTCTAGTGGGGTTGAATACAGCATTTGTTTTACCTGTTTCAGGAAAACTTTTTCCTAAGATCACTGCAAGCAGTTTCTTTCACAGTCAAATACACCCACGGTTTGTATGCTTCGTCCTTGCCATGAGACTGAACTTTGCTGAAAGGTGGTGATATCTGAGACTCAAACGCAGAAAATCCTTTCTCCGAAATCCCGGCAGGCTGTGGGGTGGGATGCAGCCGGAGCTTCCTAATGTTAATCAGGAATTGCCCTCGGCGATGTCTCCTCACTGTTGTGGGTGCAAGTATGTTGCACGTTCTGCTCTGTGGACAGGAGGGAAATAAAACGAGGGTGTAATACTGTTTGGGTTTTTTTTAAGTAATAAACTTTCAATGCTGGTTTCCAGCGTTGCTTCCTTAAAGAGTGAGAGAATCAGCAACTTTTGTGCTTGTTGCATTTTCTTTTTCATGAAGGTAAAAGAATCTTTGCTATATTTTTATCCACTCAGTGACTTATTGTTCTGGGTTACACTGTCATCTTTTTAATGATGGCTGGGGAGAGGGGAGGAACCACCTTAAATGCAAGCTCCCTGTAGATGCCTGATGTTCTGTGCAGCACAGTCTTACATGGAATGTGGCCAAATCATGTCCTCTTGAGAACTTATTTTTATGTTCCGAACCAGAGTCAGTCAATGCTGATCCTGTTTTCATGGTGCTGCAGGAGAGGAGCTGTTTCTCTGCTCTTCCAGGGCTAGGATCAAAGATAAAAGAGGTGCCTGCAGCCCCCCACCGACAGCAGATCGCTGCCGCCTGAGCACAGGCTGTTGTCTTGCTCGATGCAGACGGGGTCGAAGCAGAGGCCGTCACATGTGGACACGTGAGCAGATCAAGAATGAGGCTTTGTTGCTGTCGCACTGAACAAGTTCTGTCAGCTTGGGGGAATATGCTTCTGTAAGTGCAGCATTTATGCTCCTGGTTTTAAAGGCTGCTCTTCTGAGAAATAGACAGTGCTTCCAGCACTGCACATGTCAGCCCTGTTTAAAGAGCTGCTAAATGCCATTAGGCGGTTTCTTCTGTTATTATATATGTATATATATATGTATGTATATATGTATGTATATATAAAAAAGCATGCTGCTCCAGCTGTTTTTGAAACTGTTTTTCTTTCCTGTATCTTCCAGGTCAGCACAAACAATTCCTCTTGGAGCTTTTTAGTTTTCCATTACAGCTCTGCTTTAAGTACCTACAGCACATTTGCAAACCTATTCACCTCTCTTCTGTCATCTTCACTCACCGAAAAAAATTCTCTTCCATCTGCTGCATTTTTGAGCAGTGATTTTTTGGTGGTGATGCTTGGACAACAGCAGAGTTCTGAGTTACGTTTCCTACCTTTGGGGGGTTTCGTGGAGTAACTTCCCAGTTATCTTACATAACATTGCCCTTTCTCTATGAACCAAAGCTGGCCGTAAGGTAGGCTACCTGCTTTGTTTCTCTGCTCAAGTGATTAAGATAATAGAGTATGAGTGTAAAGAAAATGCTTCCAGCTATTTTGAAAGATTAAAAATATGTTCAGTCAAAAAACAGGAGAGCAGGAAAGGGAAAGTGGCTGTGAGCTCTGTGTGCCATGCTGGCTTCGTCAGGCTCCAGTGTTCAAAGGAACAAAAAGGTCCAGGTGGTGTCCAGTTGGAAATACTTGGTTACATGATTTGTCTCACTGATGGATGTCTTCTCCTCTGCAATAGTAGCAGAAAGGGCATAAATAAGTTGCGCAGCTTGTTAGAGCAAAAATCTCAAAGAAAACTGAAGGGAAGCTCATATTGGCCTGTTAGAAATATCATGAACTATAGACAAGCAGTGGTGAAGAAAACAAGTCCAGACAATAAGCACAGAATTATAGAATCACAAACTGGTGTGGGTTGGAAGGGACCTTAAAAGCCCATCTTGTTCCACCCCCTGCCGTGGGCAGGGGCACCTTCCACTAGCCCAGGCTGCTCCAAACGCACTCCAGCCTGACCTTGGACACTGCCAGGGATGGGGCAGCCACAGCTTCTCTGGGTAATGTGTGCCAGGGCCTCCCCACCCTCACAGGGAAGACTTTCTTCCATACAGCTAGGCTAAATTTCCTCTCTTTCAGTTTGTACCCATTCCCCCTTGTCCTGTCATTACAGTCCCTGATAAAGAGTCTTTCTCTGGCTTCCTTGTAGGCCCCCTCCAATACTGGAAAGGGCTGTGAGGTCTCCATACAACCTTCTCTTCTCCAGGGTGAACAGACCCAACTTTCTAAGCCTATTAAAAAAAAGAGAGGAGCATGAGCTCCTCTGTTTTGTGTAGATATCAGGAGTTGAGTTTTGTTTCTCGATCAAAGATTCTCCCAGTGCTTCTTAAGTTTTTTTTTTTAAGACCTCTTAAAAAATGAAATTACGCAACTTGAAAACATCTCAGATACATCAATGTGAGCCTGTTTGTTGTAACCATTTTAGTATCATTCCAGTCTACTTCAGTCTCTTCACAGCATTATATCCTGATCAGGCTTTTTGCTGAAGTTCAAGGGGTTTTTGTTAAAAACTTAAAGCTCCTTCATCTTCCTCCAGGGTGTTCTCTTGTATTATGTGTCTAGCAGGATGACTTTCCCATTGGCCAAAATCATCATGCCCTCAGCTTGCTTACTTTGGCAAAACCCTTCTTCCCTCACTGGTATTGCAAAGGGCTGCTGAGAGGCATTGTTTTCTGTCCTGGGAGCCCTGGGCCGTTACCCTGTTTTACTTCTCCTTCCCTGGAAGCATCTGCTGCAACCCAGGAAGATACAGGCACTTGGGCTAAGAACACAGAATAGAATGTTTCAGATGGAAGTGGTCTGTGGCAGGTACCTTGGTCTCACGCATTTCAGGAAGGTTCTTTGGCAAACCCATCACAGTGCTGTCTTTACCTGTCCCTGCCAGGTTAGGACTTGCTTCTTCCACTTTTCTGGGGCTCCTGTCCAGCGAGGACATTGTTCCCTCAACTCCAGGATTTGATTCTCCAGGATCAACACACTGATCCTGACAAGGTTTTCCTTTTTTAAGGGACAAGTTGAGTAGCCCAGGTGTGTCACACCTCTAAACATGGAGTTCTACTAAATTCTCTCCTAAAAGTTGCTCTAACTGAAGAGTTACTCCACCTCCTCCTCCATTATGATGATCATTCTGGAAGGGGATGGAAAACAGCAGGATTGTGTATGGGTGAATGAGAAAACTGACATAAGGCAATGTGTACCAGAGCTAATCTATAATTCATCGTGATCATTCCAGGCTTTTAGAAGGCAGAGGAGAGCGAGGCGAGGGAGCCCTGAGAAGGGGTATGGAGGCCCTGCACGTGGCTGCAGCCAGCGAGGGCTGTCACTTCCGATGAGCACGGGTGGGCGGTGCTGGGCCACCAGGGAGAGCCGCACTCCCAGTACCTGCTGATGAGGAGGGGCTGCCTTTGCAGATGACTAGAAGCAACCGTGGTGCTGACATCTCATTATTTCCAGCTTTGTTGCTCACTTTCCGGTCGTTGCTAATGTACAGGCCCAAATTCCTTTGTGCGTTACTGCCTCAGGGGCCTCTGGCAGCTCCTGCTTCTGGGGGGAGCATGTCCAATAGGGCCAGTTCTTACTGTTGGCTGGTTTAGACTGGCAAGACTAACCACTGACAGCCATCAGGGAGAGGAGAGCTTGGATCTCAGCCTGCTGGTGCTGGCTTCCTACTGCTGGCAAAGTCAGGGATATGGCAAATCAGGTGATTTGGGATTCGATCTCCTCCTGAGGGAGAGAGGGTCTGCTCTGGCACTGTTCCTCAGGTCTGTCCTTGGGCTCTGTGGGTGTGTTCTGACCCTGTTGGTGTTGTCAGCCCTGCGCAGGCTCTCTCGACACATCCCTTTAAAGCAGAGGAAGATTGGCATCTCCCCAGAAGAGAGTGCTTGCCTGGACACAGCAGGGCTGCCTGGTATTGCACAGCTGTAGCTGTTCTCATCCCAAATGAGGTGACCACAGCCTGCGCCACTCCAGCAAGGACCAGCAGAGCAAGGGAAGCTGTTGGCTCTCTGCTCCACACTAGGGAGCTCACACCTGGACACTGTGTCCAGTTTAGGCCTCCTGCCCCATGCAATCGCCCCTCCATCCACAGGGATGTTGGTTGGAGCTCCCAGGCCTGTCAGGGCTAGGGGCAGAGGGCCTGGAAGGAAGAGTGGGGATCTAGGAGTGCTCAGTGTGTTGAGCAGGTGGCTGGGGGTGTATCTAATCACAAGGTACAGTGATGTGAAGGACAGTAGGGAGGATGATGTGGTCAAACTCTTTTGGCAGCCATGGCAGATGACATAATAGGGGAATGTGGGAAGTTTGGCTTGGATATTAGGAAAAAAACAGCTGGTGGGGAGATGTCTCCATCCATGGAGGGTTCAAGCATTGCCCAGACAAGACCAGGCTGCCCAGGTCTCTTAGTGGCGGCAGTCCTGTTGTGAGAGGGAGGTTGGATCAGAGACCTCCTGCAGCCCCTTCTACCCACATGCTCCTGTGGATCTGAGCCCTGGTTCCTTCGGTGCTTGCTGATGTGCTGTAAGAGCAGTTCTTGTTTCTCCCTGGCTTGCTTTCTGCTGTTTTGGCTTACAGTGGCCTCTGTGTTACTCAACAGCCCAGGAAAAACAGCCATGACTCTGAAAACCGATCAGTGCTCCTGTGGCTGGGATTCACGTGTCAAACTGCACCGGCCTCGTGGGTTGGACATTGTGCAGAGTACAAGCACAGCAGGGGAAAAGGATGGTTAAGGCAGGAGGTTGTCCTGCCATTAAGTTAATTTTTTTACTGTATACCTGCACTTCTGGGCTTGCATCCAAGGCCTGAAGTACTTGTGCGGTTTCTTCCTGCCTCCGTCAGTTTGGTTGTGTTCTCTATTCCCTCCTGAGCTGGTTATTAATTATGGAGACTGCAGAGACGAAGTCCAGATTCTGCTAATGGTTGACTTCCCAGTGTTTTAGAGGCAGCATTTCAGGGACCTGCTAATGGTATTTCTTAACTTTGCCTTTTAAAGCTCCGCTGTCATCTTGGTTTGTACCCTGAGCGAGGCAGGTAGTGGTGCTTAAGTGTTGGCTGGAGCCTGGCTCCTGGGGCAGATCACAATTGCACCCCCGCTCATCACCCTGCGTTGAAGTGCCCTCCTTTTCGTGCTGGCTGGGAAATAAAGCAGCCTTGCCTGGCAGCTCTCAGGCAGTGCAGTGACCCTTGCAGGGTGTTGTCTCTCAATTTCCCCTTTAGGAATCATGGAACAAATCCATGCTGACCGCTGTGCCAGGCCCCAACTGTCCTCACAAAGCTACCCACCTCTTTGCTCTCTGCTTCCCTCCCAGCTTGTCTCAGCCTTTAAAGCTGCCTGGCCAAGCCCCGGTGCTCTCTCATCTTTCCTCTCCCAGCCTTGTTATTCCTTCTCCCCCTCTCCCAGGAGCGGCGCTGGACTTGCTCCTCCTCCCTGCCCCATCCGGGCTGCGGGTGCTGCCGGCCTCGGCGCCAGCTCTGTCTGCCCTTTGCTCTCCGTGGCCCAGCTGGCGCATCTCCATTCCCGCGGCAGGATCCCCTCTCCCTGCTGCTGCCTGACCATCTGCCCCAAATCCTCTGAGAGATATGGCTCTCCTTCTCCCACCTTGTTCCCATTTCTCTGCCGTTCACTTGTGTCCGTCTGATGTGGGGAATCAGTGTCGTGTTTTTTCTTGTAGACCCTGCCAGCCTGTTCCCTGCCTTTGCAGCTGCTTCCAGCCTGCTGCTGGTCAGCCAACCTCTGTGCAGAGATGCAGGGATGCACAGGAGGGAGCTGCCTGCATGCCCCCCTCCCTGAGCGTAGCCTTATGTTAGGGGGATGGGAAGAGAAAGACTTGGGAAAGCGGAAACAATGAGAGTGCAAAATCTCGGTTTGGTTTTTCCAGCTCTGCCTGTTCATATCCCCTGGGACTTATCCTTGGTATTGGATGGCAGCGCTGGCTTGGGAGTCCCTGATCCCGTTTTGCAATTCTTCAGTGTCAGCCAGCAGCTTGGGCCTTCCTGTAAGTGCCCCTATGGTCACAGGGAAGGAATGTTCCCCCGGCCGCATGGGGAAAGGTCACCACGGGCAAAGGGGACGCCGGGGCCGGGCAAGCAGCGTGCTGCTCCCGCCCCTCGCTGATGAGGGCAGTGCTCATCAGCTCAGAGACAAACATGGCTGGCTTATAGGGGAAATTGAAAAAAAAATGGTTCAGGAGGTTAAATATTTTGGGCAAGGCCCTGCTTCCTTTTGCAGGGCAGATCTGGGAGCAGCTGCAGTGCCCAGGCAAAGTCCAAGAGGATGTGTGCACATTTCATCACTCTCTTAGCTGGAGGACGTTTGCTGCTGAATCCACTCCCGAAAACATCTGTATGTTTGTTAAAGTGGTGCCTGGGACAGAGGTTTCCGCCAGTTGCTGCAGCTCGGAGCAGCCCTTGGGCTGAGCAGCATGTTGTGGCTCCCTTCCCTTCCTCCCCCGTGCCAGCCAACAAACCTCTCCCCTGGATGCAACTCGGAAGGAAAGCTGTGAAAGCTGTGACTCGCGGTGGTGGTAGCTGCAGTGGGATTAACATCCAACATTAAGGGTTTAACTCATCCCTGCCAGCCAGGGTTTCAAATAACTGTCGTGCCTTTTCCTTCCACCCTGGAGTTTGTCGCTTTTTTAATCCTGTCCTTTACACCTCGTTTTCCAGGCTGCCTTTGCTAAACTGGAGCTTGCTCCTGGCACTTTGTTTTTGAAGCCTGGCCTGTTGGCTGAAGCTCCTGGGGGTGCTTCATTTGTTGGGGTGGGGGCAGAGCAGAGAAAGGAGGACGAATTTCTAGGTTGGGCTTACAAACCCAAGTTTTTCAAAATTCCCAGCGTGTTAAAAAAAATACAGAGCTAATCTGGCCCTTCGTCTCTAGGTTACGTTTGCCTCAGCCGGGACTGAGCTCATGGAAAATTGCATCCCAGCTCCTGTGCTCTCTGCCAAGATTAGTAGGTTTAAAAACTAACCGATAACATCTTTGTAAACTTGGAGTCATTTCTTTAAAGCCTGCTGATCCTTCCATCCTGGATTTTGGAGCTTTCCTAGAGATCCAAGAGAGCCAAGCAGGATGATGGTATCTGCCCTGAAAAATCACCCAGGAGCCTTGCAGTGCCTTCAGATATCCCAGGGGAGGAAAGAGGCTGTTGTTTGCCAAGGCACTAAAGGCTGTGCTGGGATCCCTCTCCCTGTTCCTAACCAGATACACGCACACAACAACGCTCTGCACGTAACGTATGATAATCACCGGTTTTATTTTTAAAAAATTACAATAGAAAAGTACCTTTAAACACATTTCCAAAAGCAGAGTAGACAATGTGGAAGCTTCTCTCCTCTCCATGAGACAAGGTACAGGAAATAGTTTGCTAAAAGAGTTAGTCCGTCACTTGGGAACGCTGGTATCATTCCTTTTAGAGCCACTCTGAGGTTTGTCTTGGATTTGATTTCTTCTCACGTCACTTTTATCAGTCCCATTTTTTTACATTAGACCCCAACAGGACAGTTTTTGATCGCAAAAAATCCCATTTTCTCATTCCCCCTGCCCCACCCCAACAGCCAGAATCTCAGCCATCTTATTTTGGCCCACCCACAGGACAAGAGGAAGGAGAAAGGAAAAGGGGATGATATTTAATGATGACATGGACAGCTGGGAAAAACTGGCTATGGTGAGGCCTGGGCAGCAGCTGAGCTCAGTATTCCCCACAGCTGGAATGGAGACAGGAGAAAGGCAGTGGAAGGAGAAGTTTTGCACCTCCCTTTGCAAGAAACCGAAACCTGATGCTCTGTTCTTTATGCAGATTCCTCCTGGAGCAAGGAGAAGGAGAACTAATGTGTCAGGCAGTCTCTCTGCTGGTACTCTATCTCTGTAAAGGATGTTGGCAGCCTCCCTTCTTGTCTTTGCACATGGAAACATGGGAATGCCACGCAGGGAGCAGCCGGACCAGCGTAACATTGGCACTAAAACCCCAGGCCAGGCCAGGCCAGCCCTTCTGCATAATGGGAAGCCCCTCAGGACTCTTGTCCAACTTTGAGGAAGCTGGCAAACCAGGGATTTGTTGGGTTTTTTTTCATACAGCAGTTTACGTTGCCCATAACAACTTGGAGCAGTCATGGCAGGAGGAGGAGTAGGAGGAGGAGGCAAATTGTCACTTTGCTACATGTGTGGGCTGTCCGCCCATCCCTGATCCAAGCCGTTGTACCCCACGGAAGCTTTGCACAGCAGCTATGAACACACGCCAAGGTCAAAAAAAGACTAGAGGAAGGTTCCTGATTGTCCTGCCTGTCATTTGGTGCAACTGGGAAGAAGACAGTAATACTGTAATGTCCATAGACGCCTTGCCAACATGGCCGGAGCATAATCCCTGTGCCAGAGGGAGCACAATTCCTACAAACCCGCATTGTGTGTCGACTTCCGCACGTGTGTGAACATCATGCCTTCAACATGCAGCTGACGGGGCCAGGGGATAGTAAGACTCTTCTTTACACACCTCAAAAGTCAAGCACAAAACCTGTGGTCCGACACGGTGTAAGATTGTCCTCTTGAGGAGCTTTGGTACAAAAATACTTGCTCTTGTTTTGGTTTTGTTTTTTCTTTTTTGTAGTCTGCTTTCCTATGGTTCTGTTTGAAAAGCCTTTTCAAACACTACAACAATGCCTGTCAAACCATGCTTTCGGGAGTAACACACTCTTCCTTACAAATATACAGTGTAAAAGAGGAAAATATTATTACTAGGTATGTTTTTCTTTTTTCTTCTAGGAGAGCAGATGTGTGATAGAGGCTGTGGGAAAGTCTTGGAGGAATCCAAGCTTGTGAGAGGTTTTTTTTCAAGCCTGAAACAACAAAGAGAGGTGTTTAAAAAAAAAGCTCTGATGGAGGAAAAAGGGCTGTGGTTAATCTCTCTTCCTTCATGGAAGGAAGCAACACGGGAGAGGGAGGCTTGTGGAAATCCATGTCAGGACCATGCTCCAAGGGCAGTTGTTTAGCAGGGAAAGGGCAAGGTGGGAAATGCCTGCAGGGAGAGACTGTAGCATCCCAGGCATGAAGAACCCCACTGATCCCACTTTATTCCTCCCAGTGGCTGTAGCCCCTGCAGTTTGAACTGGGAAGCTGAGAGTTAAGTTTGAGTTGAATTTTGCACTTAGGAGGAATTCAGTGTGTGTTGATCCAAGGCAGGAAGCAAGGACGGAGATGAGATTACCGGGGGTAATTTAAAGCTGAGAGGCATTCCTTGGCTGTGGAAACTCTCACCCCAGATAACATGACAAAGGTGGGAACGGCAGAGCCATGGTTGTGGCAGGCAGTAGCAGGAGCAGCCCCAGGGTCGTCCCAACCTCGGTGCCTATTCACTGCATATTCCCTCAGGGACATTGTGTTGGCTTCCTCACTCCTCTGCCCCCTTCCAAAGCAGCCAAACCCGTGGGGTCGCGTCCTTACCAGCACACTGTGGTCCTGTGGAGAGCACATCAACCCAGTAGCCGCCTTGGAAGACTCCATTAATACCCACAAGACTGACTGTAGGCCACCATCACACACCTGAGACCTGTGGGAGGACACAGCGGAGGGTGAGGGACACTGGCAGTGCGGACTGAGGTCAGTGTACTGTGGGGAGAGGTGATTTCACAGTGTCCGGATTCGGCACTTCCTGAGAGGGCAGTTTGCAGCTTAGTGGTGTTCAGCCAAAGATTGGGCTTGGTGATCTCAGAGGTCTTTTACAGCCTAACTGATTCTGTGATTAGCCCCGCCCTGATGGGCTCCAGGCAGCAAATACAGGACGGATGCAGGCAGGAGAGGCAGGCGCTCAGCCAAACCCTCACTGGGCTGTGCCCTTCCCAGCTGGAGGAGCCTGGAAGGGAAACAGGAGATCCCTGACCCTCCATCCTCACCACCCACTGTTGCTCCTGGGCTAGTGGACCTGTTTCAAGAGATTCGCTCATCTCCCCTTCCCAAATACAGCTCTGCTTACATTTTATCTGGAAACATTGGCATGTTGCATATTTTGGAAGAACCATTGGTTCCCAAAGCCTTGCTACTCCCTATTTTTATCTGCTGGACCTAAAATAGCCAGCGAATTCTTTATGGATCCAAGTCTGGGGCTAGCTGCAGCCAGGGCTGGGCCTCCTGCTCTCCCAGCTGAGTGACATCGTGGCCACAGCACAGGGCTGCAGATGCCAGGTGATGGGCAGAGCAGTGCCATGTGAGCATGGGCAGCTGATGCCAGAGCTTTGGATCCACTGGGGTTTCTCCACAGGTGGGTGTGGAAGCAGGAGGCTTCCCAGCGGGGTTGGTTCCCAGCTGGGACGGTCTAGGCAGGCTGGGATCGCAGGGCAAGCGGTGCTCAGCGTCCACCAAGCCTCTTTTCCCTCTTCCATTTGAGTCCCCTTTGTTTATTTATCCACAAAAGGCCGAAGTTATTTGCAGAGCATATCTTGCGAGGCTTTTTCCATCCAAAGAGGTCGCAGATGGAATGGGTGCAGCCCCTCCCTCCTGCCGGGTGCTCGGTAAAGCTGCTTCTTGTTTTGGCAGCCCCACCACGCTGGGCTGCCTGGATAGTTTTCCTTAAAGTTCAATGAGGTGATTGTGTTGGGGCTGCCTTCTTTTGCATCACAACACCCCATCCTCTGGCATGGTGCTTTTCCATCGTGCCCCAGGACATCTGGGAAAGTGTTGGGGTGAATGGTGGCAGGGACATCCCCTTCCTGGGGACAAGGAGGTCAACTGGACTTTGGGTGTCTGCTGAAAAGTGGCCACCTACCCTGAGCTGCTGGAGACCCTGGGAGTCGCAATGGGGGACGCCCAGGGTCCAGGTGGAGGTGTCCCCCAGCCAGCACAGGAGGATGGGAGCAGGACAGTGGCACTCACCCGGCATTCAGCAGAACTGACGGGACTTCCAGCCCTGAGAACCAGCCTCGGAGGGAGGGAGCCAGCGCATCTGCAAAGACAAAGGGACACAAGGTGAGGGGGGGGTGGCTGCCCACCCTGGCAAGGTCAGGCTGCCTCTGCGTTCCCTTTTCCTGGCCTTTCCCAGACACAGGGCAGAGGGAGGTTGGAACACAAGCACTGCAGCCATCCCAGCTCCAAGTCCAGCGGTAACACTGGGGCTGAGCACAGCCCCCGGCATCACTGCTTCCAACAGGACGGACAACAGCACCACGGTCCCACTGAGCAGGAGTAAGCTCATCCTTCTTAGCTCCTGCAAAGCCCACTTGAAACAGGGCAGAAAATATCAGATGCCTAAATTTGGCGTGCAGGCACACGGTGCTCTGCCAGATGACTCCAAGTCAGTCCCACCATCCATCCTGCGGTTCCTGGTCCCACTGCTGTCTGCAGGATCCAGCAAAGCAGCTCCAGTTTGGATGGTGGCAGCAGTCTCCAGTGCCCCCCCCAGTAAACCCACAACGCCGGGAGCTGCACAGGAGGAGGGGAAGGTGCCACCACCAGCCTCCCCACCACGCTGATATTTCACAGCAGATAATATTGTTTCTGTCTAACATCAGGTCTCGGCCTGGGTTTTCCCGAGGGACCCTCAAAGCTTCCGTCTGTCTCCGCTTCCTTGGCTGTGTGCTTCCCTGAGCAGGGCAGGTGCTGCCTGTTAGCAGTTATTTGACAAGGCAAGTACGTAGCTGCAATAATATTTACCAACACTCTTCCTCTGAACACCAGGGCCCAAAAAGCTGGAGTTTCATCCAAAGGCTGTGGATGGTTTGTACACTGCTCCTCACCCTCCTGCTCAAAGCAGGCCTTGGCTGCTCCAGCTCCTAGTGATGATGGCTCTGGATAACCTGGCTCAATCCTGGCAGGCCAAGGCTAAAGTCCTTTCAGATGCAGTTTATCCAGCAAATCTATTTCCATGCGCTTGTTTCCTCCTCATCACTTGAGCTGGAGCCGGCAGCAAGGAGTGAAAGCCAGGATGATGGACAGGATGATGTCCAGCACAGATGCTGAGGCAGCTGCCCTTTCCCTCCTTGTGGCAGAGGTCTTTTCCCAGCATCCCCATGATGCTGCAAGGCTGGCACTGCAAAGAAATCCTCTTCCTCCGCCATTTCCCCTTCTCCTCTTTCCCCTGCTCCTCTCCCAGGTGGATGGTTAATTTTTAACAGGCACATGCTGTCATTGGGGGCCACCAGCAGTGGCAGCCGGCAGAAAGTGCTTGTGACAAGGCAGCACCTTTTCAATAAAAGATGGATCCTCCATTTGCACTTTGCTTCATTCTCCTCCCCGTCAGAACTGCTTGGCTTCACACCCCACATCCAGCACACTGCATCCCAGCGATGCTCCAGGGGCAGCCAGGGGTTCTGTAGCCCTCGTCTCACACTGGCAGCTGAATGGGTGGTTTGGTGCCAGGAGCAATGGAGATAATCCAGACCCTGAAAGCATCCTCATCCCTCCCTCCTCACCTGCCCCATCATGGACACCAGCGAAGGTAGGAAGGCAGAGAGGTGGCTGGGGGAGAGCAAGAACCCCTGCCAGTGCTCGGCTCCATTTGGGGGCCTTCCCTAAGTGTCAGGGAGCAGGGAGTGAGTGCCTGTTAGCTGGGCAGTTAGTGGTGCAGCGAGCACCGAGGGGAAGGGGGTCCGGGGCGGGTGGAAGGGTGAGCGGTGGTGGCGGATGGGTCAGAATTACCTGGGCGTGCAGTGAAGCGGGATAGGTGAAAGCAGGAGGAGGTAGAGCAGGTGCTAATTCCGCTGGGTACAGAGGGTACGGCCCCCACACTTCAGGGCTACTGGGGTAAAGTGCAGGCACTGTGAGCTCATCTGCAAGAGAAGAAGAGGGAGAGTTAACGGTGACCACAGGGCTGTGACCCTCGCTGCATCCTTCCTTCTCCCCTCCCCGAGGTGGGAGCAGAGCTGCCCCCGGAAAAGTGTGAGATGCCACCACCCAGAGCCAACCCGCAAAGCCAGCACAGAATTTGCCCACTGGGATAACATGGGGCAAGCAACGCTGTGGGGCTGGGGGTATCGCTGAGGGAACCAGGGCTGGGCTCATAAACTGCAAGAGGTTTAGTGATCCCGGGGATCAAGCAGAGGAGAGTGTGCAGTTCATGCCTGTGTGCAACAGTGAGGTGAGGAACCAGCGTCTGCGTGAGAGAAGCTCTTCCGGGAACGGGTATGGAGCACTCACAGCTGGACATCGCCAGGGTCTCTGCTGAGACCTCATCCTGCTCCCAGGCTCTGTGCCAGGCTGGCTGTCACCTGTCCCAGGTCCTCTCCAGCACCAGCAGCTGCCTTTGGGAATCCCCAGCACGTGCCACCACACAGCAAGCAGGTACTGCTTCTTCCACTTGAACCTGGCATTCCCCTTCACCGCCCCCTGAGGTATCCCCGCTCCTTCCAGCACCCTGGACCATAGGCCTGGCATGCTACATCCACCCATGATCTCTGTGTGACATTGCATTGCCAGAATAAGGCATTTTTCCAGAGATGGGGGGCAACCCCTGGTGCCCGCCACCCCGAAGCCTGCTGGCAGTGCAGGGGGTACTCACAGGGCTCCCGGGCGATGAACTGAGGTACGGCGGTGGGGAGAGGGGTGCTGGGATTTGGGGTGCCCACCAGCTTGTTCTTGGCCATCTTGGTGTTGGCCTTGGCGAACTCCAGCCGCAGCGTCTGCGGGATCTCGGGGTCGAAGCGGATGCCCTGGGGGAAGGAAGAAGGGAAGGAGGCGCGGCGGGTGGGTGAGCACCGCCGCGTGCCTGCTCCGCAGCAAAAATAACTCCCCGTTATTTATGGGTTTTTTCAACTTCCAGCCCTGAAATGAGCTAATTTGCCGGGCCCCGAGGCGGCTCACATTCCTCCGGCATCTTTAGCATCGGCACCATATTTGGCAGTCGGCATCCCGCAAGGCTGAGCTCTTATCCAGAGGGATTAGCAGAGCCAAAAAAAAAAAAAGTTTTACATTGAAAATGAAGACAAGGAAAAAAGCCAACCACAAACCAAAATGCGGGGAGGACTGGGGAGGAATCGGAGAACCAGCTCCACACGGTTCTGCCTGTGACTGTTTTCAGGTAACTTCACAGAGTTGCTAAAACAAAGTGAAATTTGCTTTCTCTTTTGCAGATTTAGCTGGGGTTTTTCCTGCTGAATAAACAGGAGAGGCTGGGAATGCCGTGTCTTGCTTATATCTAAGGCTCAAATCCTGAGTGTTCAAGCCCTCCTGGATGGCCCTGAGAAAGGTGAGAGAGATGCAGCCCCCCAGGAGGGAGGATGCAGCTGAGAAACAATGATGGGATTGTGTGGAGGGATGGGGATGCCCTGGGGCCAGCTAGAATGGGAGGTGCACATCCCTGGGATGGAGGAGTTCAGAAAGTATCTGGGGACAGGGAAACGAGGGGGAAATGGAGAAATGGAGTGGCTGGGTCAGGCACACTCACGTTCAGTGCGTTCTTCGCTGCCTCCGCCTCGGAGCGGCTGTCGAAGCTGACGAAGCCCACGGGCTGCGGAGGAAGGACAGGAGGCATAGGTCAGGATGGTGGGGAGAAAAGAGGGGAGCCCCTCACCCCAGGGAGTGGTGGTACCATGGAACGGTGGGATGGTTTGCCCCATCTGGAGCAGCTCCTACCTGCTTGGAGGTGAGTTTGATGAGAGACCCTTCGTACCCCTGCAAGGAAAGGATAACAAAGGGTGTTTGTTGGAGATACCCACAATTAAATAATAATGACTGAATAAACTGACTGAATTAGACTTTTTGAGGAGAACCAGTGGGCTCCCAGATCCCACCAAGTTGTCTGGCGCCATGGGACTGGGGCAGGGGTCAGTCCCATGCTTTCAGCCCCCCTTTCTCTCCCCAGTTTGATACCTTAAAGGGCCTGAAGAGCAGGTAAAGTTCCCGGGGCTTGATGTCCAGAGGCAACCCACTGACAAAGAGTGTCCTCACCTGGAAAAGAAGAAAGGAGGTTCTTGGGGACCCGTTCTCATCCCTAACTTGGAGATACACCACATTTCCCGCAGCCGGAGGGACAATGTCACCCGAAGGGGAGGGAACCTCCTGGGCTGCCAAAATCCTTAAGCCACACTTGAGTGATGCTGAATTTTTGGGAGGGGTGTCTCCCTCCTTCAGGTGGCCGTAGAGGAAGCTGATAAGGCACCATAGGAAGGTAACACAGATCTGTCCTCACCCCGCCAAGTGCTCTCCAGGACATAAAGCTTGCAGAATCCCAGCACCTTCCTAGCCCAGTCTGGCAAACAGGATTTCTCCCGTCATCCCCAGCAGATCCCGGACTCCACAGACAATGCCTATTGTCTCAGTTAAATTGCAGCAGCTCATTAAGGACTGGGAGAAGCAAACCCCAGCTCTTCCTCCTGGAGGAATGGCCCTTGTTTGGAGGCGGCTGGATTTAAGCAGCTTGCCCCTGGTCTGTAAAACTCACCTTTTAAGGGGATTTAACCCTTTTTGGGTGCATCTAGTGTTTGACATGGTGCAGCATCCTCCAAAGCTGGGGTGTTTGGTGGCAATCCTGCTCCCACCACCCTGAATAGGGGAATTTGGGGCTCCTCAGGGGTGGGCAAACCCTGTACTGGTATATGGTTTTGCTTTACAACGAGCTTGTAACCAGGAGAGCAGTGTGGGGAACTGGATCTGCTGCCGGTCCATCTCTCCTCATCCCCAAAATCTCATCCAAACACTTTGGGCTGGAGGAGGGGAAAACCTCCATGTATTTTTTTTTTTTTTTTTNTTTTTTGGCCAAGCCCCCTGCCTGCCCCATTTGTTGGAAAAGAGACATGGGAAACAGCCAGAAACAGCCAGCCCAGGCCTATTCTTTTGCTGACATTTCTTCTTTCTCTTGCAGATAAGCTATCTCCCCCATCTCCCAGCCTGGGAGAAGCAAACATTCCTGCTTAGTGGAACAAAACCTCTGGCTGACCTGTATCTATTAAATAACAAAAGGTACTTGAGCTGTTTGCACATAGCCCTTGTGTCATCAGCCCTGGTGATACCCATCCTGGGTACCAGCATTATCATCACCATCATCATCCCTGCGGGTACCAGCATCCAGGCTGGATGAGATCACCAGAGCAGGGATGTCCTCACCCCCTCCTGAGCCAGGGCTGCAGCCTGTCCCCTCTACAGGGACTATCCACTGCTTTGGGGCTGGATGCCCCCCAAAGCACCTTAGGGGATCCCTGCCAGCTTTCTGCCTGTCTCCTGAGATGAGGGATGATGGAGCATACCAAAATGTTCAGTGCTGCTCCATCCTGCAAAGGAGGACAGAGACACTGCCCGGATTTCTCCTGGCAGGGGCTGGGAAGGGGTTCACCTGGAGGAGCTCTGCTTGTGTCCATGAAATTCAGCATAAAGAAAGCAAACTTTTCCTTTCCTCAGGAAAAAAAATATTCCCATTCATACAGGTCTGCCTGAGCATGGCTGCTATCCGGGGAATCGGCTGTCTGGACACATCCACCCTCCCAGCTGCATCTGCCTCTCGAGGAGGCAGAGCATCCCTGCACAGTGTCCCCTGTCTCCATCATCCCTGGAGCTATCCCTGGCTTCCCGCCTCTCCTCTTCCTGGGGAGCTTGAGGAAACAGCAGAGGCGTTGGCGACAACTTCGGAAGGGGGCGAGGGGCAGGGGGGGAGTCCCGCTGCCAGTTTGCAGCATCCCTGAAATCCAAAACCTACATGCCCAAGCCTGCCAGACCATTTATCCCCAAAGCCACATGGGAGAAAGACAGGAGAGATGAAAGATCCCAAGGAACCCTCCGAAATTCAGCCCCACAGAGAAAGGGCTTCTCTTCTCTAATGACTTGTTTTCTTTGCAAGTTCAAACGCAGGTCGGCCAAGTTTGAATCTGTAAAATTATACAGCGACAAGAGGGAGAAGGGCTCCAAAGGATCCCCCAGCTGGTTTCCAGCCCCAAAAGGGTGTTTGGGGCCCGGGACAGGGGATGGATCCAAGCTCCTGGGTGCTCCCCATCTGCGCCCCGCAGATGTACCCAGCCCCAGGGACGTTTGAGTAGGTCCTACATAAACAGCATCCTTTCGCTGGGTAACAAGCAGGTGGGACTGGCAGAGCAAGGGAGCATCCTTGGGGATAATCCCAGCAGGCTGGACAGATAGCCTTTTGCCAAGGGAAAGATTTTAGATAGAAATATTACTCCTGCCCTTAACTGGAACGGGAGCTTTGGCTCGCAGGGAGCTGCTCCAGGTTTTCTTGTGATGAGAGATCCTAGGGATTCAGTCCCCATCCTCTACCAGAAACACACCTAGGGCAAAATTCTGCCCCAGTAGGGAAAAAAAAGCCTTATCAGAGAAATTGCCAGCGGGCAAGTATATGCTCTTCCATAGGGAAGAACTACTCCTCCTGGGAGGTGGATCAGGCACAGTGCCTGCTCCCAAGGGTGTCATGGGACTGGGCTAGACCTGCAGCTCTCGAGCAAGGATTAAAGGGTGCTGGAGCATGGGATTCCCCCAGACCAAATCCCCTGAGTGATTCTGGACAGCCTGAGCTGTTTTGTTTCGGTTCTGCTGTAGGAACATTTTTCAGTTCCTTCTTCTTGGAGCATTTCTCCATCTCTCCTTCTTCTTAAATTTGGGGTAAAACCAAAGATTTTTTCCATGTCAGAAGTGTCGATGTTTACTCCAGGAAGCTGCTGGCCATGGGTGTGGGAGCTCAAAGGTGGCCATTCTGACTTCCTTCCATGAGGATGGCAGCTATGGGACTGCTCAAAGTCTCTTTCCACAGTCCTCCTCTGCTCCTGCTGCTGCACCCCACAGCTCCCAGATTTGCCAGGGCTGCTGCATCCCACCGGTGTTGCCTGGCTCCTGGTTTGTCCCCCCCGGCTTTTATTGCCCCTGCAGGAAATCTAATTTTCACCTCTGCTACTCTCCTCTTCCTTGGAAACCATCTCCATCCCACTTCTGGCCCGTGCATCCCACCATCCCATTCTGCTGTCCTTGAAATTCCACATCCCACCTGGGGCTAGCTTGAGGGACGGAAAGGGACCATCGGGGCTTGATGGGATTGTCAGGGCTGGAGACATGCAAAGAGACGCAAAAATCTGTGCCAGGAGGTGACTGGGGCAGCCCTCCTCCTCCTCTTCCTCCCAGGAAGCCACAGGCCAGGTTTGTCTCCCCAAGGTAAGGAGGCACCAGGGAGGCATTTGCTTGGCTTGGACCCCCATCAGATGGCGGTGCCTGCAGGGATGGCGGCTGTCCCAGCGGCAGTGCCCTATCCCAGGGCAGGTCCCACTCCCAGTCCCGCTCCCCTGCCCTGCCCAAACCATCCCCGGAAACGTTAACAGGCCGTGGGGAGGTGGGAGGCGTCCGGGTGATTCATCCACGAGGCATTTAATCGCCTCCTTCAGCCCAGTTCCCGTTCCTCGTCCGTCCGTCCGCCCCTTCCAGCGGGGCTCGCTTTAATTCTCCACCAGCCGATTATCCGCTTGACTGCCCGCCGCCGGGGAGGCACCGGATCCCGGCGGGAGCGGGAGGGCGATGGCACGGGGCTGCCATCGAGCTGTGCAACGGGGCGAGCAGGGCTTCCCCTCCCATTCCCGGCAAAGCAGGGTGCTGCCTCCCCCGCGGCGGGGTGCATTCCCGCCCCGCCGGGATTAGTCCTGGCATAAATAGGCTCTTGGCTAATGGAGCGTTTTCCTCGGCTGGGTTTAGATTCTCGGGCTGTGTGTACGCATGCCTTCAGCCCGCAAAACTCCCCGACATAAACAAGGCTGAGGCCGAGGGATGCCGGCTCCTCTGCCCGGGGCATGCGGGAGGACCGGGATAAATCTCCGGCCTCGGCACCCAGCCGTTTCTCTGGAGAGTCACGGCTCTCGCACGTCCGGTGAAGGACGGGAGGAGAGGAACAGCCCTTAAGGAAAAGCGAGTCCAGATCTGCCGGGGCTGGAACGAGGAAGCGGCAGAGGAAAAGGCAGTGAGCAGCCAAGGGAGCAGATGGGGGATTGCAACAGAGCGGAGGAGCGGCGGGATCAGGCGGGGGTCACACATGTCCCTGTCCCGCCGGGAGCTTGTTCCCAAACCCTCCGGACCCCACGCTTCAAGGAGGAAAGGAAGCAGGAGCGCGGGGGGATGTCACACAGGGGCCACGGGGGCAAATTTTATCCACTCGCTGGGCACATTCCCCCAAGGAACCATCCCTGGGGCTCTCTCCCCATGCCATGGCTCCCCCGGGGTGAGGGATCTGGCATGGGATAGGGACGAGGGCCACGAGCCGGGCTCTTCTCAGCCACTCCGCTACCAAATAAGGCCTCCGCCGAATCTTTTACATGCCGTTCTCGCCCGGCCAAAGTGACGTGACCGCCTTCCCAAATTGTTCTGGCTCCTCCGTGGGGAAGCCCCTGGCCCGGTGCTTCCATGCACGGGGGGGACCTTCCTGGGGGGACAGACGAGGGGGACGGCGAAGCCACCCGGGGTGCCAGGAGCAGGCAGGAGGAGCGGGGCTGAAGTGGGGGCTCTTCCCACCCGGCAGCACCCTGACTGACCTCCCCGGGATGAGGCTGCTTCTCCCTGTTTTCTGAAGGAACGGGAGGCTGGAAGGCAAGCCCTGGGAGGGGGGAGGTAGGGCACATTAGCTGGGCAACCCCCTTCCCCTGCGCTTAAGTAAATAGCACCGACTCCTCCAGCCTGGGCTGGAAAAGGTCCTGCAGGGAAAATACCTGCCTGTCACCGGAGGAGCCCGGCTTGCAGGCGTAAGTGGCCATCGCCCTACTCACGAGTCCCCGGCACTGTGGGTGTCCCTGGCATTTCCCAGCCGTCCCCTCGTGGGGCTCCCCGTGTCCAGTATCACTGCTTCAGGGGTCCCTAAGGATCAGCAATGCAACAGCCAGCCCCAGGCCCGCTGGATCCGACCGGGAGCAGAGCAAGGGCTGCCCTTTGCCAGCACGGTACAGGCCATCCCTTTGGAAAAGGCAACAGGCCTGCATGGATGTCTCCCACTGCCATGCCCAGCTGAGCCACAGCCGCAGCATCATCTCCCACACACCCTGCAAGGCCACCAGTGGAAGAATTCTCCGTTATTCAGGAAACTTTGGGAAGTTTGAAGCCAGAACCACCTCGGGAATAAGCAAACGAAGGCAGACAACAGCGGTCGATGGAGCTGCGGTGATCCCTGCGTTGGCCACTAACCAGGGACCCCAGCGGGAAGCCAGGAGGGACCTGCTGGAGTAGCCCAGCGGGTGGGGGATGAGGAGGAAGAGGAGATCTCAGATAGGAATCTTCCCGCTCTCACCCTCCCAAAGTCCAAATTCCCATCTCAAGGTCACGGGCAAAACCAGGAACTTTGCGGTTGAAACGAAGAAAACCGGCTCTCACCGCGGCGCGGTGTGGGATTTGTCTCCGGTGGGGATGGGAGCGTTTCAGACATCTTTGGGGTGAGATCCACGGGAAAGATGTGCGGCCGCTGCACGCTCGGTACCCACCGGCACCGGCAGCACCACGCACCGGCACAGGGACCGGGGGGAGCCTGGTTCGCCCCTCCCGCCCCCCGGGGAGATGCGTGTCTCGAGTGGGGCTCCCCGCCCCCGCAGATTCCCTCCGGCGAGGCGGAGGAGCGTTTGCCGGGAGCCCCGGGAGGAGGCGGGCGGCGAATGG